>JACBWW010000038.1:6576249-6792003 GCA_020086605.1 Lanius collurio
TCGCGGAAGTCCATACCGGGAGCTGCCGCCGCCCCGGGCCGCAGCAGCCGCCCCTCCGCGCCCGGCGGAGCGCGGATAGGCGGCGGGGGCTGCGGGGGGCATGCGGCTGCTGCCTCCGCCCGGTGCCCGCCGGAGCCCGCGGGGCTGCGCCGTTCGCCGCGGCGGCCGGGCATGGTGACGCCTGATGCGGGCGGTGCGTGCGTGAGCCACCCCTCAGCCCGCCGGGCCCGCCTTTGTCCGCGTCGGGAGCATGTGGGTGAACCCCGAGGAGGTGCTGCTGGCGAACGCGCTGTGGGTGACGGAGCGGGCCAACCCCTACTTCATTCTGCAGCGGAGGAAGGGGCACGGCGGCGATGGCGGCGGCGGGGGACTGGCGGGTAAGGGCGGCGGCAACGGGGTCGGGGCGGGGCCCTCGGCAGTTCCCGGGGCGCGGGGTGCCTCGCGGGCCGGGGGGCGGCTGCAGCGGCGCTCCGCCATCCTGCCTCCTGCCTGCCCGAGCTCAGGCGCGTGGAATGCGCCAAGATTCCCACGAGGATTTATACGCTGGAGCCTTGGGTGGGAGACCACTGGTGACCGATGGCTCCGTACATCAGGATGTGACTTGCCCCGGGTTCTGGGAAAATTTTGTTGCCGAACCTTTAGCACGCGTTCCCTAAAATTAAACAATGTTGTAATTCAGAAATTTACGAAGAGAACACATTTGCTTCGGCTTCTCCGTATACTCCAGATGTCCTTGTGAAGTATGTTCCCTGAATGCTTTGTTTCCGACTGCTCGCAGCTGGAGACGCTTTTGTAGAGGTTTGGGTCATACTCATCTAAGTCTTAATACTGTGCATATACATTCATCGAGGTCTTCCACCCTTTCTTAGGTAACGTGTAGGTATTTATATGAGGTTGGAGGTACAGAACCCAATGGTATTTCCACTGGTACTTGAATTGCTACGGAATAATCAGGCTCATTCTCCTCAAACCTGTGCTTTCGTCTTTACACACTTCCATGACAACTAGTTCTGCAGGCTAAGCAAAATAAACATATGTACTGCATCTGTGTTTGGTTCAAGGTCCTCTACATGTTTGCTGTGAGATTAAGTGTTTCTTCAGCCCTTCCATGCTCTATGGACTTGTAAACAGTTCATAATCTAAACTAAGGCACTGCTGTGAAGTATGTTTCCATGTAGTCTGATGAGATCTTCTGTCAGTGTTGTGTATTGATAAACTACCTCATTCTTGTGTGGGAAGTGACCAAGAGCAACTCCACATTGGTTTTAGATTTAAATTTTTTTTTCATAATCTTTTGAAGTGTGGACAGGATTGGCAGATCCATAAAAAATGTGTCTTGCCTCTAAAGTTCACCCCTGCTCTGCTTACTGAAAAATTGTTCTCAGGCTCTCCTTTAATGGATTACCCCCTGGCCTCTCAAGGTCTGACAAGGAACTCTTCTACCTTTCTGACTTTGTTATCTTTGAATTAGAGATTATTTGAGATAGCCATCAATTTTCCCGTCATTTCTCAGTTACTGGGGAAACATTTTGGGAGTTTAGGGTTCTGTTCTTCAACCTGTTTGAACAGTGCATGCATACCTAAGTCTCCTTGCAGTTGTATGTGTAATAGTCTGTTGGGTGATACCACTTTACAGATGGAGAAAACACTTTTGGAAGATTTTGTCATTGAAAGGAAGTAGGATTCATAAATGGTCACTCCTTTTTTTGTGGAGGCCAGATAAGCTTCCAGCATTTGGTAGAAGTTCAGAATAGAGAAATAGTTCTTAGTTTCTGCATTACCCCCTCCCTTTTGGAATTTAAATACTTGTGCACTGTATCCATTATTTTAATATGTGAATGTAATCTGTGTAGTGAGTATTATTTAGAAGGTGAAATTCTCCACATATTTTAAAATCTCCTTTCCATGTAGCTCTTACTAGTGCTTGTGCTTTGCCTGGAATTGCAGCTGCTGTGACATTGATGTAGTAGCAACAAGTCCATTTCCGGGGGTTTTGTTTGTTTGTACAGAAAATGGCTGGTAAAAAGTTGTTGCTTTTTTCAATATGTTACCAAAACCATAACTAATCAATCCCATGTGACTAACTAATTTATTAAGAGTTGGCAGTATTTAAAGGAATGTATGGGCACTTACCAGACCATGTGCTAAAATGTCAAGGGTTTATGACACAGTGGTCAACAAAAAGTGTGGGATGGATGGATGGATGGATGGATGGATGGATGGATGGATGGATGGATGGAGTCTCCAAGCCACTCCCAACTTGACAGGCACAGTAATAAGTGAAACGTAGGTTTATTTGTTTTTCATGGAAATACTGGAATTTTCTACTAGATCTTTTAACAGCTGTGGTTTGCCAGTTGAGAGACAAGGAAGGTGGAGAAAGCTAGTGAATTGTTCTTGGTAGGAAAGACTAGGTATTTAAGGACCTAGATGATCCTGAGTTAAAGAATAAATCTGCTGACATGGTAAACAGGATACATAATTCGTAGTAATTATAGCATTTAGGATGACCTTTTGGAAGCTCTCTAGATGATACTGATCTTGTGAAGAAGTTAGAGGTTACCTGGTCAAAAGTAAACAGGAAAAAAAGAACCTTTGGTGTGGTGGGTTGGGTTTTTTTCTCCTTAATTGCCCTTTCTGTAGTGACATAATGCTGAAATTTGCTCAGATATAATCTAAGAAGTTAGCCACCCATGAATATGGTGTAAAATTTGGCCTTGTTGCTCTGTGGGAAGCCAACTTCTGTGTCCTTGAAGTTGACTAGAAGTACTGTATACAAGATTTTTAACTGTGCTAGGGGTGAACTCAATTCATATTTGCAAGAGAAGATGTAAATACAGCTGTCCTTTTTCTTTATCATCTTTTGCTGACTTCTACTCTCTCACTATTGATTCTTGAAGTCATTTATCTTGAATTTGTAGAATGAGAATTGACTTTCAAATTGATGAGGCTGTGCGTTTGGTGACATTAGATGGCTTTACCATGTAACTTAAGCAGTGCCTAGACAATGAGAGGCATTGATTCTCGGGCACTGCCTTCAAATCTAGGTCTGCTGTGAAACTGTCATCAGCAAACTGATCAGAGTTAAGTGTAATGCCCTGCTCTCCATCTGTGATCATGGCAAACTTCTTTTGGCATGTCTCAGTCTAAAACCAAGTATTTTATGTAGCCTTGGGGGTGGGTGAATGATCTATGTCTTGTTGGCTTTTTGTTGGAGCAGAACAGTACTCGAGTTACCTGTTCTCCTGGATCCACTCTGAGTGCCCCAATGCTTTGCAGGAAAAGGAGTATCAGTTATTTGGGGGAAGGGGTGAAAAATCCACCCTTTCTACACTCGTTCTCTCTGCTTGGCCTTGGTTTATGTAGCAGTTGAACAGAGAAGCTCTCTTATTTAAACACCTATTTGGACAAGTATTGGAGACATTTTCTCCACTGTATTGTATTGTAACAAGTTAGGAGAATAATGATGATCTTTTAATGTGTTAGGGAAGTGCTGATTAGTGAGGCCATAGAAGTAATCTCTGCTAACAAGGTGTATTTGATCAATAGTTTACTTCAGAGATACAGGTTTTCTAATAAGCAGTGTGGATACATTTTTATGCTGAGTTAGGGTCTGGACTCATTTAAATTATGGTGTCTATGTCAGTACTCGTCACATCAGTAGGACTTTTCTTTGTAAGCGTGCCTTAATTGAAGGGTTGTTTGGGTTTTATTTTTCTTTTTAAAAAGAGGAAAATAGGAAAGATTGTAATTTGGATTTTAAAATGGATTTTCATAGCTGTTCTGCAGACTCACATATCTTGCATCACTGCATTAATCTTCCAGGACAAGACCAAAAAAAGTACTTTTCTGCTTTAAAAGTATTTGATGATTGATGAACTTGCTCTGTAATTAAATTGTTTCCTGCTTTGAACATAATGCCATATCCATATTTTGCTTCTGTGTGACCGTTGGTCAAGTGTTTCATCTTCCTTTTGTTCACCAACAGGGAAGAAAGTATTTTCTGTCCTCATATTCTTCTTGCTTCCCTGGGCAGCCTGGTAGTTTGGCCTGTATGAAATAATTCCTTTTCCAGAGGAATGTGGTATGTTTATTTACACAGCAGCCTGCATCAGCTGAAGCAGAGGCATTTGGACAGAACATGAACCCAGATCTCTACCATCATTTGGGCACTGTACCCTGTATGACAGTATTACTTTTATGGATGCAAAGATCTTGAATGTGTCATAAACTTTATAAACAACTAAAAAGCTCATGTTATTAAGTATCTTGCATTCAGATGCAACAAATAGGTTTAAAAATGTCTCTTAACTGCTTGCTGCTATACTGTGATAACGTTTGCCTAACTCTTCTGCTTGGAGCCATTATAGTAAGGATCTGTTGTGTCTGGTGATGGATGGCAGAGCAATGTATTCACTTAGAGCTTACAGGAAGGGAGACTGAGGGTGTGGTACCATTAGCTGGTGGCTACTGTACTCCTTTTGCCTGCGTACATTTGTGTGTGCGAAGATGAAATTCAAAGTGACTTTGTTTAAAATGTTTTTGTGAGATCTTTGAATCCCGAGGGAAATAAGTTGTTCTTAGCTACCAAAAACTGTTCTTAGGATTGAATTATTTTGCAGATAGGGTATATATATGATTACAGCTGGGACAGTACCTATGTGAGAGATGCAGTAGGAGTTGTAAGTCTGTGCGATGTTGCCAAGGATGATTCAAATGTTTAAGCAGAAGAGAGCAGATGGAAATTTGCTGACTTGTGGTGATAAAAGGATCTGATGAAATACTACTTTTCCCCAGATATTTTTGCAAAAGAATTTGTCATTTAATTTCCACACTGGAAAGGCAAAAAGGAGAGGTTCTGAGCTTTGCTGGGTGATGCGACATATCAGTGTCAGATCTAATATAATTTTTAATACTATGACAGTGTTCTAACTTGAAAGACTTTTCTGCAGCCTTGCTGGACAGCACAATTAATAGCTCACATTTGGAGCTAAGATTCTGTCTTGCTCATAGCCTACCAGTTCAGAGAGTTGAGGAAGACATTGATTGAAAACCTGTTTATGCTTAGGATTTAGAAAAGCTTTTCACCAGCTGATCATCTGCCTGAACAAAGAATGGTCCGTTTTAACAAACTTGACACTTTCTGCCCTTGTTGACTCAAGTAGTTGGATTTTTGCATGTCAGACTTGAATAGAAAGCATGTGCTTTCTGATACTTGAAATAGTGTTTATCGAAATTGATGCAATTTGCATAATGGATAGGGGTGGGCAGCCTGTCTATCAGCTTTCCGTGATTGTTTTGGCACACAGAGTGGAAGTTGGTCTCTTAGGCTCTGCTGTCATTTGTCAGTACACCAGATCTGCTCTGATCCTCCTTAGGATCTGCTGTGAGTGTGTTTGCTTTTCCACACTAGTGCACTTCTCCTTCAAGGAACATGCAGATGTCCAGGGTGAACTGATTCCCCAGATTGACTCACAGTCTTTCTGAATTCCCAGATGTTTTCCCAGATCCTCAGCTGGAAGGTGTCTCGCTTCGTGTCTAATGCTTCTCTCCATCTCCAGCTTTTGCAGCAGGGCACTTTTGGCTCTAGAGACAACGTGCCTGAGATGTTGCTTGATGTAGCTTTGCCTTCTCTCCTCTAATGCTTCTTGGTCAATGATACTTTATCTCCTACACTGTGAGTACTGGGGCCCATCAAGGTTGCTGAGCTGAGCTGCCTTTTGCCATTTTTGCCTTTGAAATGTTACTGTTTGACACATGGAATTCCAGGGTGGCCTGCTATTTCTCCTGAGATATCTGTTTGTAGGAAACCCTGTTGATAATGTTGCACAGGATCACAAGACAGTAAGCAATCAGTGTCTAGACCACTTACTAATTCTCTGCATTATACCAGAGTTTGTTTTGCTTACAGGGTTTTTGTTATTGCTCTTGGGTCCCACACTGAAAGGTGTAGAAGAAGTAGCACTTCTTCACATCAGTTTCCATATTTCCATCACTCCACTGTCCATTTACGCATCCCCATAAGAATATACCATATTTCACAGAGGTTTGGGCCCTTGATAGTTTCAATTAGATTCCTGCAGAACTAAAAAAAGTTTTACAAAGTATGCTAGCACATACTCAAATGTCTTTGGAACTTAATTTAAACATGTGTATTCTCATACAGTAAATATTCTCATCTTGTAAATATTTGGTATAGGCAGAATCTACTTGTTTTTATCCTTTGCAGTATCACACTTCATATGGCTTTTCCCATAATAGACAGGAGTTGTCTCTGCCGTTGATTTTGCTAAAGCATGATGATACAATGTGTATGAAGAGCTGTGAGCATTTGACTGAAATCTCATTTGTTGACTGCTAATCATACTTCTGTTGTCTGATCAATGTTGATTTTCAGAAATTACATTTGCATTTGGACTTTAAATCTGGTGCTTAGAGGACCTTAGGTTCTAGAGGACTTCTTCCAAATATTTCCATTTGTTTTCTTTCCAAAGGAAAGACTGTGTTTTTTATGCTGGATTTGTGATTATTTTTTTCCTGAAGTTTCCAGATAGATAAATCTCAGTTTCAGCTAGTACATTTTTAATGTTTTGGATTTTACTGTTCTTTCCTCACAGTCTGTTGTGTTCTTCCCCTGTGCTTTTTCCAGTATTTTATCAGCCACGGTTACTGGGATCTTCTGTTCAGCATTGTTCGTTTCCCTGGTAAAGTGCCTCCTCTGATAGCTTATTGAAATCTGATCTGTCTGCAGGTATTCAGAGAGAAATGTGAGAATTTAAAATTCTCTTTTTCTGAAACTATTGCTTCTTTTCAGATTTAGCTTGTATTTCAATATGCTTCAGGACTGTTCCTTCTGAGTTCAAGCTGAGTTTACTGTGCCTACTTCATTCCTCAATTGATTTCACTGACTAGATTCAGTTTTCAATATTTTTTTCTTAGATTAGCGGTGGTGATGTTGGGAGGGTTTTTTTTCTGTTCTGTTGGATTTTGTTGGTGTTTTTTTTTTCTTAATTTACTTATACTTACTTGATTTGTTCTTTCATCTTACAGAGCTTATCTGAATCTTATGTTGGTGCAGATACTGATTTAAATTTTCCTGTTGGATGAAATCTATTAAATTTGCTTATGCTAGTCTGACAGAATGGAATACTTAAAAATAATTAGTTGTGAGTGAAGTTCAGTTACTTCTCTGATATTTTAGTCAGTGATACTTGATTATGCTTTTCCTAAGTGTTTTTTACAAACTTATGAGTAATTGTTTATATCACACCTAGAAGGCATTTGAAAACTCCATCTATATTTTTCTCACTGTTTCTCCAAAATTTCATGTAGTCCAGCGTGATTGATCTGTAGTATACATTTTTTTTTCAGTAGTATGAGATAATTTGTTTGGGGTTTTGTCTAAAGATCAGTTTTCTTTGTGTTCTAAGCCTTCACATACTTGTAGCTGTGCCATGTCCTGTCAGTGACATCTCATCTCTTTCTGTGAGCTTCAGTTTAGCAGAAGAAGTTACAAAAAGCTGTAGAAGCTGAAAGTCTAAACTCAACCAGATTTAGGTTCAAGTTAAGGTACAGATTTTTTACAGGGATGGTCATGAGTTGTTTGTACATCTTAACAAGTACAGCTGATCCCTTTTAAATTAATATATATGGAAGATAATCTGATTCAAGCACAATTGTTAAACTTGAAGAGTGGATGAAAGCTTTATTGTTGCTGCTTTATCCCTTGGTAATTGAGCCAGATATCACATTGGCCCTTCTCAAGCTTTTTCTTTAAATATTAGTGGTTAGGGTTTCAGTCTCCTTTCCTTTGTGTTCATCAGCCTGAAGATAGAGAAAGTAAGTACTGGCTTTGCTGCTTTTCTTGCTAAATGTCAATAGAGTGACAGTTCCTCCTCAAAACCAGTTTCACTGAACATGTTTGAAAACTCCTGTGCAAAGAAAAGGGTGGCTGGACAAATCAGTGCTCTATAGAACTTTCTTAATTATTTAAGAAATATATATAATTGAGAAATATATATCATTATTAATTTCATATGTAATTTAAAAATATTAATTGCCTTAAATAAAGAGGAAGAATTTGTTTTTCTTGATACCACAATACATGCCCATATAAGCCACATGGGAAGACAGAAAATAAGTCTTTAGAGGTCATTTTACCTTTATTTATATGAATGAATACTTATTTAAAAAGTATAACCCTTCATACTGTTTTAAGGGTGGTGTTCACAATGCAGAGGTTATATTCTTACTTTTGTGGGTATTATTGCCAGTATTGAAAGTTGCGCTCTCTAATTATTTTTGTGTGGTGTATAATATTTCCCATTTATATAGGCTTTCCCATGAAATTAAATCAAATAAAATCGACCCTCCCTTTTTAAAGGATTTGTCTATAGTATTACCCATGGAGTTCAGGTTGTTGCTCTAGGTTGTTTTGACAGACAGGTAATGGGATGATCTCATCCTGTAATAACAAATGAGAGAGCTAATCACATGAACTGCCTTGAGAAAGAATGGAAGAGTAACGATTCATTATGGTTACTATGAAAAACAATTCCTTGTGCTGTATGTTTTAGTTATGTGTTGTTATAAGTTATTGTTTTTATAGCTCGGGAAGTAACACTTAAACTTTAGGGAGAGTTTATTAATAAATTGTCCATTAAATCAGTATAAAACTGAATACTCAGAGTGCAAATATGGCTTAAATCAACCCTATTGATTGAAGCTTTCTTGAAAATCAGCTGACATATACAATCTAAATAGGTGCCATGGGTGTTTCAGGTTTATGACTGGAGTTCATTATGTGTCCATCTTACTTTAGTGGAAAGAGGAGTCATCAGCATGCTTTAAATATTGAGGACCTTTTAAGCAGTATGTTTTTGTTTCAGTGTTGGAATGTCACAGTGCCTGTTTTGAAAAGTTCTTGCAAGTGACACGAATGACATTCCAAGTTTTCCTGGTTGCAGGAGCTCCTACACAAATAGGCTCCTGCACAAATAGGCTGCTCACATCCATGAGTCTGAGGGATAGCTCATGAACATGATTCCAAGAGTCACAGTCTGACCTGTATTACATCTCAGCTCTTTTGCAGGGTACAATTTTGTATTTGCTCTGTGTGCTAAAACATGTATGCCTTTTGTTTAGACATTTTTAAATAAAAATCTTGTAACAAAAGGTGTTTTGAGGTATGGATTCGTGTATATTTGGGAGGAGGATGTGACAGAGCAGGGCTCTTCTCCCAGGAGCCATGTGAATAACATATGTTTGTACTTTGGCAAACTGGGGGAAGGGAGGGTACAGCAGTCAGTGGCAGCAGCTGCAGGGTGACGTCCTTCAGCTCGAGGCAAGTGTGACACAGGGTTATGGACATGGATGTGTCACATGTCCATGGTATGTGCTGAAAGCACCTGTGCTCTGAGGTTAGAGCTGACTAGGAAGCATCACTGTCTGATACCATCCCAAGCTTTTTGGTGGTGCTTGCTGTGCAGCAAAGCCGTGGCTGCTGGTAATTTTTAAGCTTTGAAGTGTCATTATTTATTATAATTCATTGGCTTCAGTGTTTTAATAGTGCACTAAAGGTAATATATAATCCAGATCCTCACTCTTGAATATGTAATCCGATTTACTTTGAACAGGTAAAACACAAAGGCTCTCAAATATAATATTGCTGTGAGGGGGACTGTAGAAGGGTGGTAAAGACTACTTAATCTTTGTGTTTTTAAATTGAAACATAGCTTTCTGTGGAAGAGGGTTAGTGTTTGTCATAAAAAAATCCTTTCTTAATAAAGAATTTGTTCACGTGTACAGTGCATATACTTGCTTTTCCTTTAAAAACACCAGTAATTAATGTTTTGCAAAGACACTTGCAAATTATTAGGAAAGATAAAGAGTAATCACTAGTTATATTTTAAAAGAAATAAAAGAAAGAGAAATATTCCTGCAGCAAAGATCTATGCCATGGATGTCCAAATAGTCACAGATACCGTGACTTACAGACAGGTGTGAGTCCATGTGCTCTTAGGTGTGTGTGCTTTCAGTGGTAACTTAAAACGTACCAGGTTGATTCTACATCTTGATTTCATTACTGTTTGTGGGCAGTTTGTAATCAGTCTGGACTGTAAACCATCTGGAATACTGGTCTCCAAGGAGCAAGGACTGCAGTGGTGCTTGGAAGAATCTCAACTGGCTGAAGCTATTGGCTTAGTTTTCAAACCAAGATGATCTACCTGTCTGAAAAATACACTTTGGTGAGATAGGAATAATTTGTTAAGGGGGTCTGTGTTATGGAGGAGGTCAGGCTTCATGTGGTCATAATTCCTTCTAGCAAAAAAAACAGGTTGAAAATTGGTTACTGTTGTAAGGATATAAGTAGAGCACATCATAAATTAATTAATGAATTAAGACTACTAATTTGTACTTTCTGCAAGCCTTATAGGCTCCCCCTCCAATTTATGACTAAATGTGAGCCACCACTGAATGTGGTCAGATAAGTAAAGCATAGTGTGATTTCTTCCTTCAGCGCAAAGTGCATTGGGTAACTGAACCCCTTTTCCAGTAATTCCCTCTAGTGCACTGTATATCCTTCCAGTAATATGATGCAAGAGCAATTGCCCAAGCCCCCAGCCAGTTGTGGCTTTGTATACCCTGGCTCCAGGTATTACATATCATTATTTTTCCTCTGCTAATGCCTGTGTTTTACAGAAAAGAAAGACAATACTGATCAATCTTCTGGACCTTCACTTTAGAATTCAAGTTTGCAAAAGACTATTATAAAGTTGTATCAAGCAAAGTGAAGGCATTAGCCCTCCCTTTTCCACTCCTGCCCCCATGTATAGGTATGGTTGCTCTAGAAATCTGGCATATGTATGTGATGGGACTGTTCCTGCATACATGGTTATCCATGCTTGAGTGCCTTCAGGATTGGGCCTCCTATCGATTAGCCAGATGCTAATCCTACAAATTGTGCCACGTGCTTTAAAAATTTTCTCATGAAAACCTCTTGTTTCAGCATGGCTTGCAGATTTAGTATTCTTACTTTGGAAATTTCTCCCCTTATTTCATTATGCAGTCAGAAACCTGATGAAATAATGGGAAAAAATTTGCAATCATTTGTAGTCATGTGATTTGATGCCTGGGTAATTCACTGGCTCTTGCCCAAGGGCCAATCTAATCTAAGGAATATGATTCTTTGTTGCCTGTTCTGTTTCTATAGAAATTCAGTTATGTAATCGTGTCTGAAAAGGTACTTGCTCTACATGAAGAATTAATGACCTAATGTACAGTATTAAATGCTCTTAATTTTTTTTTTTTTAAATTTTCGTTTTTACTTCATGTAGAAAATCCTCAAACAGATTATCAGTATGAACTGCTGTAATTTCATTGTGGTTGCATCACGTTTCCATTGCAAAAAAACCTAACCACACAACAAATAACCAGACCCAAGTGAACCAACACTGACCTAACAGCACAAGAAAGAACAGTTCATGAAGGAGAGCAAGCAGGCGTAGCTGCATGATTGCACGAGTTTTCATGTTATAAAAACACATACTTTTTTTTCTAATATCACACATATTGTCTCTCAAAACAGCTATTGCATGATACAAATAAAATGTTACTGATAAACTGTCAGTTGCAATTATCTTGGTAAGCTCGGATTCGAATTTCCATGCAATCTTCTGGAATTCTGTCAATTTTCTTCTTTTAGCCTCACTACATGGTTATTTTTTCAACGTGTTTAAATCTCTGAAAAGCCCTTGACCAGCTCCTACTTACTGCTCCATTGGAAAGTATTCTTTGTTTTCTTTTCCTTTCCTACCTCCCATCTGTTGTTTCAGTCAATGCTGGCTTCCCTCTTTTGTTGGTGTTTTCTTTTTTCATAGTGCTCTTCACATTTCTTAGATACGTTGCTCTGTCTTACAGTCTTCGGTGGCACAGGGGGATGTTCCTCTCCTGTCTACCATATCCAGAGGAGAAGAAGGTAGGATGGGAAGCTCCTTTGAGCATAATGTTGCTATACAAGTCAGTAGGTTTGTTCTGACATCCTGATCTTACCTGCATATCCCAGTTTTTACAGTGCTGCAAGAACTAGGGGCAGAATTGTTTGGCAGGACCACCCATATGCCAATGAATTTGGAAATACAGCAGGAGGAAAGAAACAAGCATATATTTAAAGAATACAGGGAATTAACAGTTTCCATATCTCAGAGAAGATTGCATTTGGCCAGCATACAACTTTATTTAGATATTACATCATGCCTATTGCATATTTATTTCTGTCAGTAGTCATGTGAAGCTGAAAAGCACAAAGAAAAGATTCCTGCTGTATTTGCAGCAAATCCAGATGATAAATAAAGTGTAGTGTCTGGCTTAGTCCCCATTCCAGTTGAGCCGTACTGGCAGCTTTAAAAGTGTTTGAGGATTTTGCCCTTGGTTGAAGTGACATGTGTCTTCTGGGCCAGGGCCATACTGCATTTGTGAAGCTCAGATGGAGAGAAAAAAATAATTAAAGGTACATTTTAACCTACTTCATTCTCCTGAGTTTGGAAGGAGTCAGGATGTATCTATAAGGGCTGGTGGAGAATTGTTCAGAGGCAGCTTGTCAGTCAACAACCAATAATCAAAATGTGTGAGACATGAGGGGCAACTAAAGCTAGTGAGACTAATGTACATTGGGATATTTTACATATTTTGTGTTTGTATCTTATAATTGTCAGACAACTTTGTACACACCTTACTAATGGCCTGATACTGTCTCCAACTTGTTTCTCATCTATTGCAGAATTCTTGGATTAAGAAGTGGTGCATGTTAATTCATTGAGCAGAAAGAGATTACAGTTGATCTGACCTGAGAAGATCTGTATAAAACAAAATACAAATAAAAGACATAGAATGGGGGAAGTACAAAATCACTGATAGGTGGGGTATTTCTTAGTATCAGTTTCAGTTCAGATTTGAGGGATTTACTGAGATGGAAAAAGGGTAGTGCTTTTATGGTGCGCAGCACAAATCCGAAAGAACAGCAAGGGGAGCAGTATTCTGTGCACCAGTTATGACAGAGCAAAATGAGGAACTAATAAAACTGTGACAGTAAAAGATGAAAACATGGGACTTGAAAGGAGAAGAGGACTTTTAACAGGAGTGTTTTAAATTTTTTTTGGTGCATGCAGTTTATTTCAGCTGTTAAAAAAAAAAACACCCTAATTTCTACCCCAATAATTATTTTCACCAAAAAAAAAATCCCTGAAAATGCATCCATTTGTTGTTTATATATTTCAATTTTTTTTCCAAAAAGTTGAAACAATCTGCTGTGAACTTCAACATGAGAATTTGAATCTGACATCTCTGCAAGGGAGATGAAAATTCTTTGTGGAGATGAAAAGGGGGAAAACTTTTACATAGTTTAAAAATAAATAGGTCCTTCTTGGAGAGAGTTTGGGGGGTTAGAGTTTTGTTTTATGTGTAGTTTATTATAAAAATAGGATCTATATGTAGAAATATAGTTAGGAATTATTGGTAGGTTTTGGTATGCGACTGTTGGTGGCTCCCTCAGTAGCAAAGAATTTTCAAAGCTACTTCTGGAAAACAGTTATGGCTTTGTCTTTCCTTTTCATCTGAAAAACAGCTTGACTCTGAGGCATTTTGATCCTTCCTACCCTGAATAATCATACTGTTAAGTAGCACAATTATTTTTGCTGGAAGTCTTTAGTTTTACTTAGCTGACATTTGAGTTTTGAACCATTATAGGATGTGTTATCTGGGGTTTCTTGTTGGTGTTGGAGGAGGATTTGTAGTTGGTAGGTGTTTTACTGCTCAGGGCGCCATAGTATATGAAACCAGGAAAGAACTAAACTTTAAACATGGTTTTATAAGCTTCTGCTTTGCTTCAATTTGCCTGTCTTTGTGCTAGCATTGATGTACATTAAAGAGTTGAAGTCGTTTTTAAGCTGAAGATGTTTT
This sequence comes from Lanius collurio, assembly GCA_020086605.1. Lineage (NCBI taxonomy): Eukaryota > Metazoa > Chordata > Aves > Passeriformes > Laniidae > Lanius > Lanius collurio. Next base: position 6,590,206 of record JACBWW010000038.1, read on the forward strand.
TGTGTTAAATCACTCTTCCTCTTTACAACATGAGACAACAAGTGTGAGAATGAATATGTAGATCCGCATTTTGCTGTGGAAGGTGAAATGAAATGGAGAGGGGCTGCAGAGTCCCCTCCTGTGGGACCTTGGATTTTCCATCACTGTATGTTCATCAGAATTTCCTCTTCCATAGGTCTCCTTGTGGGTACTCTTGATGTCATGTTGGACTCCAGTGCCAGAGTGGCACCATATCGAATCCTCTACCAGGCACCAGACTCCTTGGTCTACTGGACTATTGCATGTGGTAAGGACAAATACACTGACATGTGGGTTTTTATTCTCCCTGGATACTCTGTCACAACTAAGAGAGCATCCTTCCTGCTGAGCACAGTCATCTCAGGACAAATAAACGGGTCAGGATGAAAACCTGCTGTAGTGCTAAAATTCAGATGCTCCAGAGTTTCTGACAGTCAGATCTTGAATGCCAGCATGAGGGGGTATGTTATGCACAATGACTGAATGAAACTAGAAATGGCCATGGAGCCGGGACAGAAACATCTGTTATTTCCTACATTTCTTCTCCCCAAAGTGTTCCCAAACCAGCAGTACCCGTTCTTCCTTCTTGCATGCTCTTCTCCATGTCCAGGGCTCACTCCTACAGCACTTCTGAAGTGATGGCAGCATTCCTGGGTGTTAGAGTGTCTCTAAAGAGGATGCTGGGAAGAGTACTTGGATTATAGCAACCCAGTTACCCAAGCAGGGCACTTGGCATCCCTTGCAATGGTAACCAGGAAGAAAGTGCAGCCCCAGCACTCACGTGAATACTGAATAGCAAGATGTATGATGTATCCTCTCTCCTGCAGGTTAATACTATCTAGATGCCAGGGATGCCCCACCTCCTGGATGTTTATTTCAGACAATGTGTGGTCTTTTTAAGTATAATGTACTTAGAATTCAGCAAGGTGTTAGCTAGGTTAGAGTTAACTACAGAAGTGTTATGTTCTTACAGAGATGCATTAACTCTTAAGAGTTTTGGTCTTTAATGCACCAGCTTGGACAGATCTAGCAGTAAGAGAGCTCCTTTTGTCATTATAGTAGTGAAAACAATTGAGTTGATATTTTTGTACATTAACTAGGATTTTTGCATGTATCAGATCCTGTACTAAATGCTTATTTCTGTGGTCAGGTACCTATTGTAAATAGCATAAAACAATGGAGTTAGTCTCTGCTTTTGTGTGCTGTCTCTGAAAATAGTGTCTGGAGTTAAATGCAGAAGATCCAGGTAATTTAGCTTTGACTAGTCAAGCTTGTCAGGTCAGATCATTGGTTTGATAGTATTGCTTTTCAGTCTTAGCAAATGGAAATTTTTCAATGCAGCTCCTCCAGCTCAAAAGTTTCATTGACAACAACATTTTTGGCAGCAGCCAAAATTCTGTTCATTTGAAGAAAATTGAGAAGAGAAAACAAATGAGAAGTGCATACATGCCTATCATCTCTTTAATGACCTGGTAACCTCCAGCACCCCCAGTGCAGCCTGACATTCAAAAATGCTGGTTAATGAAGCTGTTGCTTCTTCTGGCCTAACTGTGCCACTTCATTAGTGCGCATTCTCCCAATAAAATTTGACATTTAGATTACTTGGATGACTTTTTCCTCCAGACAAATACCCTCTTGGAAAGGGGAGGAACCAGAGGAAGGTTTGCTATAGATCTGATAATTTTAGTTCAAAGCAGGCTCTGTTCTTAGGAGCATATGATTTCTGTGTCTGACAAAGGTGATATCAAAGCTGTATGACGTTCTGAATCCAATCAGAATTTTTTCTATTAGCTCTTATTATCACAAGTATTTTTTTACTGTTTTTGGTAATATCAGTCCTGAAAGAAGGCATCACTTCAAACAATCTTTTTCCCCTCTATACCCGTTAATACTAACTCCCTGAAGGTTTAAAAATTTATATAACATAATTTACCCTTAGTGGTAACTAATACTAATACCAGATATTGTTGAAGTTGTCAGTACTATGAAGGTTGTTCCCTAATCTGCATTTAATGGCGTGCTTTGTACTGTCATCTACTGTACTGTGATCATATGTAATGCATATCAGCTTTCCATGGATCTCAGAAGAGAATGAAGGGTAAAAGTACTTGCTTGTATGTTTATTTATTTTCATCCAGATGTCACTGCACAGCAGTTAGTAACCACCTCAATCCCATAAACTTGAAGGGGGGCAGCTGAGGACACAAGTTTTCTTGCTGTTTGCAGACTCCCTTCAGAAGAAAATAGAGCATCACAAAGCTCTCAACAAAATAGTGTTTCTTCAAAGACCCTTATACAATGCATATATTCAGAATTTATTTTTAAGACTTTGGAAATAGGCCATGTGACTTCTCTTTAGGTTTTTTTGCATGACATCTATAGGTAATGACTGTAGTTTTATCCCTACATTGTGTCCTCAGGATAAGCAGGGGCATAAAATGGAAAGCAGAGTTTAGAGATATGGCTGCAGAATAAATAAATATACCATACATGTAGAAATTTATGCTGCTGCTGAACTGTGAGAATTTTGTTTCTCTTCTGAGAAAGATGTTGTGGATTTTATGTAGAAGTACAGTGCTGTATCTACATTTAAGCTAGTATTAATAAACATGCTCTTCAATTATGAACCTTAACCCTAATTGAAATTGCTATTGTAGTTAATGTATATATCTGTGATTCCATTTTGTGGAGTGTTCCTTGAACTTTTAGTCTCCTATTACCTGGTTGATGGCTTAGTTGTTTTTGTTACATTAAAAGACTGCATTAGCATAGTCTTGTCACCTTAGGGGAATAGTGTAGATCTTACAGAGAGGTAAAATTTTACAGAGAGAAAATAATTTTTCTATGCAACTTTGAAGCTGAGCAGCCCAGTGCTCTCTAAGGCTCTGTGCTGTGATTATTTTGTGAATTTGCAACTAAAGCAATTCTTTCCAAACTGATCAGGGGCTGTTAATATTATACAGGTTACTAAGGGCTTTGGCTACATTTAGCTATGCAATTCTGATTTGTTCTGCATTATCCCTCCCTGTTCCCTAAGGGTAGACTGCTGGTTATTTGGTACTTGTAATCTCTTATTTTTACAGAAATTTGTCTTTTTCTCTGCCTTCAATAAAGAAGTAATCTCCATCTTCAGTAAGTAGCTGTACAGAGTGACTCGAAGAAATGTGATTGTTTCATGATTTATGACAATTTGGTCTTGCTCAATACTATTCTGAGGGTGAAAGTAATCCAGGGGGGTTTGTCTGCTCTAAAATGACTGTTTAGACAGATTTGTTTATAATTAAATTTGGATACGAATTTTCTTGGATATTAACTGCTGATCTAGGCCATATGAGAATTCTGGCTGGTAGATCTGAAGCCTTATAGGTCTTGAAAAGAGTCTTGTTAACAGTCGTTTCTCCAGTGCAGTGTTGGGTTAAAGGTGTCACAGCTTAGAGTTCTGTCTATTGAATTTTACAGGAGAATTGTTATTAGTTACTTCGCAAGAACAATTGTAAGCATATTGATAGGCTAGGAATGCAAAATGTTGTACGCAATCAACCTTTAATATTGTAGTAGCCCTGCTGTCTCCCATGCCAGTGTCCCTCCCAGTCTGCTAGTGCTCAGTTTAAGGCGAAAACTGTGGTATATGTAAATTCTGTTTGGAAATGAACAACTTTTTTAGATCCTTCTCCACCTGTAAAATCAGTCATTCTTACAGTGGCTTTGTGTGTTTTTCAGGTACAGAACTGCTGTAGGGTTTTTGTGGTAATGGTAATTATAGGCATTTTCATGCAAGTTACTATGTTGTAGCAATTTTCATTTTTATTTCCTACCAGTCTTGAGGGCTCTGTATTTCAAAGTGCAGTGTTTTAACGGTTAAATTGGGTATTTTCCCCTTCCCTGAGAGTCAGAGGTATTGCTTAATTTACCTAGAAGGCCAATGATGGCAAAAAAAAATACTTTTAATGTGCTAAGATAGGTAAAAACTTTCCAGTAACAGAGATAAAACAACCTGTAGTTTAAAACATTGCTGCAAATGTGTATTTTAATCCTGAGTGAAGAAAGCAAAGAGAAAGACCTATCCTGTGATGATGAATTGTTGAGAACTGCGGTGTAGGTTTTGGCCTGATTGCATGACCTGCTGTAGAGGAGACTGGGAGAGTAAATAGTAAAATAATGGAGACAAAAAGCGGTGGGAAAAAAGAGATGTATTGTTACGGGTTGAGAATAATCAACCAAATCAGTTTCAGAAGAAGTGATGAAAAATAACTGGTGAACCACAAACCAGAAAGAGACAGCTTTGAGAAATGATAGTGTGCCTACACTGCTTGTCACTGCTCTTGTGAGCTAAGCAATTTTTCTGATGACAGTTTAGTTTTATATACATAGATCATGCATTTCATCATTGCTTTTTACTGCAGTGTAAAAGCCAACAAGAAATAAAATAATGTTCAGACCACCTCCCGAATTCCAGAAAGGTCTGGTTGCATCCAGTAGTTTTAAGGAGAAGCAGCAGTGGCAATGATTTGTGATTCTGAAATATTGATTACATATGCAGGCTGTTCTGCTATATGATTTATGTATCTGTATTACAACCAGAATTGTGACATTCCCCTGGAAGTTGCACAGGATGTTGCATTCTGTTGCCTTCATTGGAGTTTTTAAATTAAATACAACGTGAGAGAATTTTGGAATTTCCAGAAGGATGGCATCTGCTGAAATATTGCATCTCCAGTTACTGGCCAGTTTTTTTGGAGTTTTTTGTGTTTAAAAGGACATTGACATTAATGAATTATTTCATTTTTGATTTTTGGTTTGGTTCTTTTTTTTTATATAGGTTGCTCAAGGAAGGAAATCACTGAACACTGGGAATGGTTGGAACAGAATTTGTTGCAAACTCTTTCAATCTTTGAAAATGAGAATGACATAAACACATTTGTTAGAGGAAAAATACAGGTAGTGTATTTATTACTACAAATGTAGTTAATGATAAATATGACTGTGGAGGAAAAACTGCTGTGAATTTGAAACAAAATGGAGCTGGTAATCCATAGGCTGCTCTGCCTTTTTGATGGAATACCAGATGCTAAGTAGCAACATGTGTGAAAAAATCAGGGAAACTGGGATTAGTGCACATAGCTGCAGCAGCAGGATTTAAAAAAATAAACAAATAAATATATAGGCAGGGTTTAAAGCTTTATAAGTTCTAAAATTAATTGCACTTTTGACTATCTTAAACTTTAACAGTTATCTGTGCAACTGTTTTTCCGTTGCAAGACTTAATTTTAATTTTTTTTAATGCACTCAAAATGTCTCCTCCCCCTCTTCTGTGCTGTTGAATCCTGTACTATTGGCATTTACACTTCATATAGGTGTGTAAGTCAGCTGTCTTAAGAATCCCACAGTTACTTGTGTTTTACTAGTGAATCAGGTATGAGGGCTATAGATGGTCATGGAAATACCTTATATATGAATACATCTGTGTTTTGAAATACAATCCTTTAAGGAAATTGTTACTTCTTAGAGTTGGATGAATACTAAATGTGAATGATGGTTCTCTGTCTTATACTTTGCTCTTCCTGTAAGTATGAAACAAGTTAAAGGCAAAAAGTCACTTTCCATTTTATAACTTTAATATAAAAAACAAAAGAGATGATTGTAAAGGAGATTGGGAAAACCAGCTAATAGAGCTCTGTATAGAACAGAAGGAGCCATAATCTTTGAGATATCAAAAAACATCTTTTTATCTGTTGCCACTTCAAATTTCATGAAGGTCATCTGCATCTGAAAATGGGAATTTTTTTCCATCATATTAGTTAATATAATAGAAGATTTCTTGGGTTTTTTTTCTTTTTTTTTCCCTCTTCTGCTCTTCTTCTTTGCTCAAGGTCCAATAAGAGGGGTCATAGAAGTCATTTAGTACTACAGATCATAGGTGCTTCACTGAGCTGTTAAGAGTAGGTGAGTTAGGCTGGTTAGTTTAAAACAAGGTACTGGCAAGGGGTTGGTGTTAGGTTGCTTTTGACATAGGCACAGTAGGGAGTAAGGTCATCAGAAAGAAAGCCTTGAATAAAGTTAATCACTACATAAGCCAAAGAATGACTAAAAGACTTCCTTGTCACCACAATAACTGTTGTGGCCTGTGGCCCAGACAGCCATGGGAATTAGGATATCTGATAGCCCATGGCCACTAACAGCATGTGTCCTTCTTTCATTCCCTACCAGGGCATCATTGCTGAGTACAACAAAATCAATGGCATCAAAGAGGACGACGACACAGAAAAATTCAAGGAAGCCATAGTGAAATTTCACAAGCTGTTTGGGATGCCAGAAGAAGAGAAATTAGTGAACTACTACTCCTGCAGTTACTGGAAGGGGAAGGTTCCCCGTCAGGGCTGGGTGTATCTCAGCATTAATCACCTTTGCTTTTACTCTTTCCTCATGGGCAGGGAAGGTATGTTTTCAGTGGAATGGTAACTTGAGCATCTAAAAATTGTTAGGAAATCTCCTGTAGTTTTTTACTGTTCACGTACTGATCATTGAAGGTACAAAGACACTGCTGAGGAAAAGAGAAGCAGGGAGCAATTCCCTGATTTGTCACACTGCTTACCTGTGTGCTTGTTCTCTTGTTTGTTTTGTCTTTCTCAAAGTAGTTCTGTGTAAAACAGTACCTGGCATTGTCTAGAGACATGGTTCGCCTCAGGTGCTATGCCTGAAAGGGAATAGGGACAACATCACACCAGTTCTGGCTCCTCCTGCTCTTACACAATCCTCAAGTACTATTCTGGCAGACTTTGCAACCTTAAATGACACATCTATGTTTGTACAATACCAGAGCATCAGAAAGGTTTCAGAGGAGACCCAGAATAGAGAAGTGCATAGTGTAGCTGCAACCAGTCTGCTCTACAGGGAGTTAAACCAAAGCACAGTAGAGGTGAACAATTCAGCAGTATTTGGTTATGGGCAGTGGATCAGTCTTGGGATTTAGCCCCTCCTATAAGTACACCACCTGTATTGGTGTTTGGAAGAAAAGCTAAGGTTCTGCCATGGCTGTAATATTTGAAACTTTTTACTGTATAAAAGTAACACAAGTCTTGTCTGATGTGTTTAGACTGTGTTTCTTTGCTTCCATAGGAAAAGAGGTCATCAGAGTCTGAGCAAGTCATGCTAGCTCACCTAGCTTTGTAATGCTTGTGTGGTGTTTTGTAAATAAAGTAAATGATATTTAAACTCTTTTATCTGCTGCTTGTCAGGTGATAGTGGTTTGTTTGCATAACCTTGGTCTGTTTATGCTGTGCTCCCAACTTTTCAAGATGCAAGAAAAAGTCAGCTGAATGCATGTACAGGAAGAAGAAGCTAAAAGTGCCTTAATATGCTCTTTTGTACTGATTCTTGTTTTTCTGTTTGCTCCTGTTCAGCAAAGTTAGTTATCCGTTGGGTTGATATCACTCAGCTTGAGAAGAATGCTACCCTGCTCTTCCCTGATATGATCAAAGTGAGCACAAGGTCAAGTGAACATTTCTTCTCAGTATTCCTTAATATCAGTGAGACATTTAAACTAATGGAACAGCTTGCCAATATAGCTATGCGGCAGCTTTTGGACAATGAAGGATTTGAACAAGACAGGTCATTACCCAAACTGAAAAAGAAATCCCCCAAAAAAGTATCTGCTCTAAAACGGTAGGTAGCACTGGCTCTTACTCATTTGTTACTCCTCAGTCCTTTTACTTGCAGGATTTTGTCCAAAAGTTTTCTAGTGTTGCTGCCATTTACTATAACTCCAAAAGGAATGATTGATTCCAGCAGTGGCAAAATGTGAATAATTATTTAAATATAATTACCTGGTATCTTGTTGAAATAGGAAAGGGAAAACACTTGAATACTAACATGTTGCAAAAATAAACTTACTTGAGCTAAATGCTTATTTGTTCAGAAGCTCTTTAGTGTATCTCCTGACGCTGGCTGTATTTTGGTATCTGTTGTAAGGCCATTTTATGTCAGTAGGGGTAGATAATAAAGTGATTATTTATGTGTTGTTAAGAAATGTGCCTAGCCTTCATACTTGGTCTTATCGCTGGAATTGAGAAGTTACTCTAGATTATTAGTTTTGTCTAGAATGTAGTTTAGCTAACTACAATACAAAAATTGACATAAAATTCTAAGGGGTGAAAAGTTATCTGGAAAATATTTCTGCTTCTTTTACATCATACTTCAGCTTGTTAGTTTCTTTTTCATTTTTTCTTTATATGTTGTTCATGGTAGTGTACCGCACAGAATTATAGCCAGTGCTTGTTTATATTTCTCATTACTTACGGACATCTGACATGCATTATATCACTTTTGTTTGTCCTTACTATTGAGTGTTTGCACTCTGAAAGTATTATCAAGACTGAGTCTTGAAATTGTTAGTAAACTCTAACCTTAAGGATTCCATCATGTTAATAAATAAGCCTCAAAAAAGCATTTTTTATTACTGTTAGCAAAAAATGGGTTCATGGTATATGTTCTCACAAGTAGGGCTGAATATGAAAAGCTCACTGAGTCTTTCCTCTCTGGGAAGTCAGGATGAATGTCTGAGTAATTCATGGCAGACTTTTTTTTTCGTATAGTTTTAGAACCTTCCAAAAGTGAAGACTATACCTCCTCTATATGCAAATTCTTTCCACCTTTTTGCTGTACACTCCTTGTTGCTTAGCTGAGTTATATGTTGCAGGTAACTTGCAGTGATTTGCATAAAATATATCTTAAAATGTATTACATATTCCTTAAAACGAGAAAATATTTCTGTGGGTTTTTTAGGGATCTTGATGCCAGAGCAAAGAGTGAGAGATATCGTGCATTGTTCCGACTTCCCAAGGATGAGAAATTAGATGGACACACTGACTGTACTCTTTGGACTCCATTCAACAAAATGCATATTTTGGGTCAGATGTTTGTTTCTACAAACTATATTTGCTTTACTAGTAAAGAAGAGAACTTGTGCAGCCTTATTATCCCTCTTCGAGAGGTAAATATTTGTATTTTTAAATTTATAGGGCAAGTAATAAAGCAATATCTTCTTAGATATTTCAGCCTAGCTTTGCATTTTTTTATTTTGGTGGGGTCTTTTTACTATTGTTTGTTTGTTTGTTTGTTTTTGTTTATTGTTTTTTGAGAAAAGCCTCTTTTCATGCTTTTACCTCTTGTGAGCATGCCATTCTAATGTGTTCTAAGTAACTTTTAATGACTGTGTATCTTAGTTCACAGTTCCTGCTACTAAAATTCACATGGAGTTTTTTCCATCAGTTTTCATAGCTCTTGTGAATTCTTCCTCTCTCATAAATTGTATTCTGATTTACAGACAAATTTTCAATGTTTTGTGTCTCATAGGGAGGAGTGGAGGGTGAAACTTCCTAGATTGATGAGTGGCAATTCTGTTAAAGAATCTGTCAGATAAGATTTGCTTTTGTCAGATGTAAAAAGATTCATAATCCTAAAGTTTTGAATTGCCTCTTCACACAGACTTGCCATTGTTTATTCTTGTATGTAGAAAATATTTTGCCAGCATTTTTCAAATTAGTGTGTTTCCCTTTTTAAATCTGGTTACTTAAAGCTGATGTTCAGGAAGGAGAGTTTGTTTGATGCAATAAAAATAATATTATGTTGGGGAGTTTTCTTATGGTTGGCTTGATTTGTGGGTTAATGGAAAATTTTGTTGAGTGAGTTTTGGAAATATTAGCAAAACTGATGTAATCAAGGACGGTTTGACTTGACTGCAGAACCACAGAATATTTCAAGGCACTGTTTTCCTCCACAAATCATTAAGAGTAAAATGAGTACTTGTTAAAAAACTTTGAAGTGCAGCTTCTCAGCAACTTGTTGCAAGGACTTTGGTTATTTGGGATGAGACACTGAATTATGGTTGCACTGTTTGTCTGGAAATCAAAGGGAATGGCAGTCCTGCAGGTAAAGGAGGAGAGCAAAGTCTTCATTTAATAGGACCTCTTTTTCCTGAATGCGGGTTCAAGAACTGCTTTTGATAACCACAGTCACAGCAGCACAGGATTCAGAGCAGCTCTAAAGCTTGAAGAGACAGAAGTAGCTGAAGGAATAGGTGCTTCTGTGTGAACAGCTTTACGTCTCAGCACCAGCAAGGACCACAGTAAACCAGGGGGTAGTGCCAGTCCTCAGAACAACTGATCAGTACCATTTGTAACTAAAGCAAAGCTTTCTATTTAATTAAAGCTTTGGGTTAGACCATAAGTTAATTCCAGTGTTCTGTAATATCCTGGAGGTGTTTTGACAGATGAAACAATAGCAAAAAGCATTGATTCAGAAATTATGATGGGGAAAGATGTTTTTCAGTGGCTGACTGCACCTACAGCAGGTGCCCTCTCCAAGACCAAGCACTTCAGATACGTGTGTGTCTCTATTGAATAAGAAATAAGTGGATATCAGCTCTCATTATAGCAGGGCTATAGTCAAGCTTGCTTTAATAGTGTCTGTCCTGTGCCTTTAGAACTTGTCTGTCTTTTTTGCTGATGGCGCTCAAACAGTTTTTAAGTGGAACAGAAAACATAGGGAACACTTTTAAGCTAACTTCAATACGCTATTAGTGAAGTCCTTTAAGTTAACAAATAACTGGTAGATTTGTAGTTAACAGAAGAATAAAAGGAAGTGGGAAGAACAGAGAAGTGGTTTAGCACCTGAGCAGTACACTGCAGTCTTCAGGTCTTCAAAGAGAATGCATGAAAAATGGTTACCCTATCCATTTAGCTAAAGAGCTATTAATATTATAGCAGTCATGTCCTACCACTGATTTCTGTTTTAAAAAGGGTTAAAGGAGTAAAAGTCCTAGCAAAATTAAATGTGCCACTTCCTATTCTGAAGGCAGTAAGCCAATTTTCATTACCTAAGAAATCATCTAAAGTCATAAAAGCAGTGCTTAAAAGTATTTACAATTGTGATTTGTGTTTTGTTCAATGTATGAACTGCACAAAGTTAATGGATTGATATGTTTTTAAGGCTAATAGTGATAATGTTTAGGACACACAACTCTTAATATAATTCATCAACACGGTATTACTTACCCCTGAGGTTTCTTTGTGTTAATGTGTTTTACCAAAACCTCAGGGAACTTGAGGGAACTCGTTCTCTGTACTCAATAGATTGTGGTATGAGTACTGTTTACAGGCTGGGGTTCAGTTGGATTAGTGACCACTTCCCTAGCAATTGAAGGCCAAACAGAAGCCTCCACCTCACAGGGTTAGATATTTTCCTTTGTAAGGGAAGACATGGGGTTAGTTTCCATTTGTTGGAAGTTTCTGTGTACTGTGAAAATACAGTTAAAGTAACACTGTGCAGCTGTTTTCACAGTATGCAACTATGAGACAATTGTACAGGAGCATCATCTCAAAAATGGTTTATTCATACATATTGGCAGTAAAAGGTAGGCAAAGGTTTCTGTGGATTCAGCCTGTGCTGATGACGTTAGGAAGCAGGAGAGGGATTTGGAAGTCCTACAAAAAAGCTGATAGATTTGTATCTCAGATGACATTTTGTTTTACTGATTCTTTTAAAATACAGCCTGAGGAAAATCAACTGAGTAGTGCAGGGGAGTTTTGATGGAAAATGTACTGAAGCCAGTTGTTTGAGGGATGGAAGCTTTCATCTTTCAGGCTTGTAAGCCCTTGTACGCAAACTGTGTTTTCTGGCAAAGGAGTGTCCATAGGAATTAGATATAAGGGTGGAAGGAGCATGGGTTTATTGTATTAAGATGATTTCTTAGACCAAGCAGCTTGATTAACTGAAGATCTTAAGCTGTAGCAACTGTTTCTCCCTAGGTGACTATAGTGGAAAAGGCAGACAGTTCCAGTGTGCTGCCCAGCCCACTGTCAATCAGCACAAAAAACAGAATGACATTCCTCTTTGCCAACTTGAAAGACAGAGACTTTCTTGTACAAAGGATCTCAGACTTTCTGCAACAAACCACTTCAAAAATATACTTGGATAAAAATATTTCTGGAAGCTATATCAGCTCAGATGATGAGGTATGTAAAGAAACATGAATAATTTACTAGAAGTGGATTTTAACTGGTGTGGGAGAGAGGAACCGGGAAACACCTTGAAGTTTTTGCAAAGCTAAACCTTTAGGACAGAAATGTGACCTCTTGTGTTAATACCTTTGAGCTTAAGTGTTCAAATTTATCAATTAGGATATCTGTCTTTTTCATGTTAAACCTAAGAAAAATCATTATTGCTGAGGAAGAGATACTGTAATTCTTGCTGCTGCATTCTAAAATTACAGAGTATCTTGTTGGAAGGTGTCATAGTTAATTAACTGGTTAATCACATAGTGCTTTTATTATCTATTAACTTGTCCAACTCAAATGGAATTCTGGAATTTTAGTAATATGAAGAAATTATCAGTTGGCATGAAACTCCTTTTGTTCAAGACTTTTGCTGCTAAATCCCATCTTTTGATTTTTCTGAAAATAATGTCTGAGCTGAGCAGGTTTGCACTGGTAGTGCACTTTGGAGCATTTTACCTAACAAGGAAACAACAGTCCTGCGCATTGAGTGACCCTATTCTGAACCACCTCCTTATATATGTGTGCAAAGTAAATGGTTCTTAAAAGATATGATTAGATACACTTTTCTTAGGCTCTTTGAATGTCAAGCCTTCTGCTGAATTCCAGCTTTTATGTGTGAAATTCATAAGATGCTTCATATAACAACCTCATCAGTTCTGTTAAACCCAGCAAAGTACAGTAGTCAGATCCCAAAGCAGAAGAGGCTTTTGTGGTGTGTCATTTTGGTTTTATGTAGGTAGATCTCACATTCCAAGTCTATCCTAAGTCATACCTTAGTACTGTCCTGAATAGCCTACCCTGTTTGTCACGGGTGTCTTAAAAGAATTGTTTTCACTTGCTTTGTTGATGGTGAGGTATAATTACTATGTTGTTGTATACCAGGGCATGTAGGCATATATAGTGATGGAACTTTTGCCATAAATGGATCTAAGTATTCTACCTACTGAATTATAAACACAAATTAATTGTAAGCATTTATGACAATTTGTAATATGACTACATATCTAGATATGCCTGACTGCCTACTTGCAATTTCAGGCATTTGGTGTGAACTGCTCTGTGAGATTTTACTGTGATGCAGTTTCAAAGTTGTTTGAGAAGTCAGAAAATTCTTTTCCCTCCAAATCACAATCTAACAGTCCTATGATGTTGACAGACCAAGGGAGCTGGTTCAGTTGCCCAGGGCTAGTTAAGGTTAACATTACCTTAGCAATTCTAGTTCTAGAATTTGGTTGTGTTTCAGGAGAGCTGTTGAGAAACTGGAAGCTATTTCATTATTCTGTACTGGTTTAATTTCTGCTGCCATATGTTTTTGTTAACTGTTATGTATAGTTTTTTAAGTAAAGTGAAGTAAGAAGTCCAGACACTGGCTCATCTTTATGCCTGTATTTCTTGTGACTGCTTTCTACAGGTGTTTACAAGATCAAGTAGTTTAATTTCTGCCAGCCCTCACAAAAGCCTGAGCTCTGAGTCGGAGGGAGAGCGGCAGTTCAACCTCAATGATAATGGCATTCCAACAGCAACTCAGGCTTTAATGACAATGTATCGGCGCAGGTCACCTGAGGAGTTCAACCCTAAGCTGGTAAAATACACCTCTGAGTGCTCCACCTGACTGAAAAAGCTGTTTAATTATGTTTGCTTTAAAACCCATGTTTCTGACCCAGAAGAGTTTTGTTCTGCCGGACAGTTAAGAAAAGGCAGTGGTTTTTACAGAAGTAAAGGCTTGAACATGTTTTACCAGTACAAATAATTTCACTGCATAAAAGCAAAGTTGGATGTTACTTCAAGGACAGGTTCTATTCCTGCTCTTAAGTATTACTGCTTCTCTTAACAGCAATGTCTACTGGCATAGAAACTAGGAAATGGGAGGAGGCAGCCCATTAAGAAGGTATCTAGACTGTGGTCAAGTGATTTCTTGCTCACTTGGAAAGTCAGGATATTGCAGGCTTTTTAGCACTCCAGATTTTAGTAGGCCAGAGTGTTAGAAAGAGAAGCTGCATCTTTATGCCTGCCTTTCTTTGCTTTTAGGCCAAGGAATTCCTGAAGGAACAGGCCTGGAAGATTCACTTTGCTGAATATGGCCAAGGGGTCTGTATGTATCGTACAGAGAAAACAAGAGACCTTGTGCTAAAGGGCATTCCAGAAAGCATGAGAGGGGAACTTTGGCTGCTCTTTTCAGGTAGGTTTTCAGTTGAATGTGTCTGCAGGATATAAGCAAAAGCATGAGGGTAGAAAGGATTTGAAAGATAATTAAAGGTGCACATAATAAGTGTGTGAAAATATTTGGAGTAAGTAAGGCTGTGATTGTTAGCAGGCATCAAACAGGTTTCTGTTCAGACCAGCAAATACCCTTTCTCAAACAGGCTCATATAATTAAGGAAGGATATATAAAAAGCAGAATGCACACTCTGTAACTGGAAGCCAGCAATGTAGGGACTTTCTAGATGTTCAGCAACCACCAGCAAGCCTAATTCCCATTTATTTATTAATTTCTGCATCCATTTAAGCTGTTGGCCTTCACAGCAATTGTTGCAAGGGATTCCAAAGTTTAGGCAGGTTGCATGGAGCTACTACCTTTTCTTTGTTGATAATAAAAAAAAGCTACTCTAACATTTTATTAGATGCTTCCATTATATGAAGAATGGTGAGAAAATACTTGTCTGGGATTTTGTGCCATAAAGGATTCTCTAGATCTGTGTCCACTTAAAGTTTTTTTTTTTAAGTTGAATAATTTTTTTACTAGTTATAAGGAAATCAATCCTACCTCACGCTTTCTTCATTACCTATCACCATATGCCTTCTTCAGCTGTACCCTCCCCAAGATAGTTACCGCAGCTACCCACACGCATATGAGCACATGATGCTTTCAGGTTTGTTTTCTGTTTCTTCCCTAGTAATATATGTAGTCATGTACATCTTCGCTTTGCTGCTGGGCACTAAAGAAATGTTTTCAGAAAATACACACAGGAATGCACAGCTCTGTTTTGTGTCTTATTAACAGTTAGTTTGGACTAATTTTCACAGTGTATCTATAATTCATATTTTCTATATACATTACTTTGTGCTACTGACACTTGCTTTTCCAGAGAAGTTGTAAAGTCAGTAGTGAAATCTTATAGCAACTCTGTGAGCATGCATTGGTATCCCTCAGTCTGAGTGCCCTGCCCAAGATGACAAAGTAATTTTCAGAAGTAGGAATAGAGCTCATGCATTTCTGTCTCTTGCTTTTAGCTGACATATCATACTGTCTGCAAGCAAGTATTAATCTACTCTGTCCTCAGGGCAAGTAGCTTTCTCAGAGACAAGTTTTGAGTTATTTAGGATAACCAAACCCACAGCCAGCTGCAGAGTGAGCTCATGATACCATGTGACTGCACAGTTGGTTTGTTCTCCATGCCTCCTGTTTTGTTCTGTCTGAGAGAGATTTTAACCTCATTATAAAAATGTCTGTAGAGAAGATGGGAAGGAGTGATAATCGCTAAAGCACATCCTTTCCTTTTTTTTTTTTTTTTTAATCACCTTTAAAGAAATAATATTTTCATATTTGCTTTCAAAGTTCTTGGTAACATTCAGGATGGAAGAGGAGTAGATCATAATGTTGGAATGCTGTACCTGCTAAACCGTTCTTTTTCTCCTGGTTTTAATACTGTTCTCCTACTCCTAGGAGCCATTAATGAAATGGCCACTCATCCTGGCTATTATGAGGACCTAGTGGAGAAATCGATGGGAAAATACAATCTTGCTACAGAAGAGATAGAGAGGGATCTGCACCGCTCCCTTCCAGAACACCCTGCATTCCAGAATGAGATGGGTATTGCTGCTTTAAGGAGAGTCTTGACAGCTTATGCTTTCAGAAATCCAAACATAGGATATTGTCAGGTAATTTAAATACTCTGCACTCCATCAGTTTCTTCTGGAATTCCAGTTCTTTCCTTTCAGTCGTGTTTCTTCGTTCATGCGCGGGTTTGGCTGTGTGAAGTACGCTGAGGTGTGGATGGTGGTGTGAGCTCAAGCCTCAGTGCTGCAGAGAGGCAGGAATGCTGGGGCCAGAGGGACGTCACGCATGGACCTGCTCTAACAGCAGTATTAGCCACACATGTTGAGAGATGTTTTCTGTAAGCATATTTTCTGCTCATAAATCTAGAAACTGGACAGACAATAACAGAGCTGTCTACAGAAAATGACAGTGGACCCTGAGGAGGTTCTTTTCTTATTAACAAAAAATCCCCTCAAAACCAAAACACTTTATGTTGAGCCTCTAATTATTGTCTATTTTTATCTGTTCATCTTATCATTAATTATTATTCAGTGTATTAGTTATAACCCTCCAGAACCTCCTTTCCTCTTTCAGTGATGGCATGCAATCATTCAAAACAATAAAAAGAAACAGAAAAAGAAAACAAACAAAAATCGAAGGAAAAAAGCCCCAAACACTTGGCAAAAAAATAAAGTGTCCTAGTAGATACAACTCTTGAGTCCCAACCATGGTTCTGTAGAGTTAATGCTGACCCCAGTGCATGGTTTTGAGGTTCTCATGTCCATAATTCAAGTGACTTTAGTTTCTGGTCCTAAATCATTCTTTCTTACTATATAATTTTTGTTTATAACCTGGGCCTTTTTTTTTTTGCTTTCCTACATACTTTTGCAAAGAGGAAACCTAAGTTCATTAGTGTTAAGCCTGATTAATGTCTGACTGTTAAGACTTCTAGGTGCAATATAGTGCAAGCAGTTCTAACAGATACCATCATAAATTATTTAATAACGTGTGGTACTAAGTAATAGCTACAACATTTGCAAAGATTATTTAACAGAGGAGCAGTAGAAAGACACTTCAGTTCTGGTCCCTGAAGCTGTCACAGGAATAATAACATTGAGATTTGATCAAGCTACAGTGAGAATTCAGGCACATGACTAGTGCTGTGGGAGGTGTTTTGGCTGCACCAGACCCAGATTCCCCAAGAACACCTATAGCAGAATATCAATATCATTATAACAGGGATGTTTGCAGACCTGAGCCAGCTCTTTATTGGGAAAAAAAATCTTGGATTTCTTAAAAAAAAATCTGCAACACAAAACCAACCAACCCAAAAAACCCCAGTAAAAAAACAACAACAAAAAACTAATGAAAACTAACAACAAAACTAATGAAAAACCTTTTTTTGTGATTGAGGCTTTCTTAAGCCTTTCTTTGAGCACTGGGAAACACTGCTGTTTTTACAGGTAAGTACTCAAACAGTTTGGGATCTGCAGGGAGAGATGTAGCTAATTTGCTAACCACTTACCTGCCCAGGTACAGCGCTAGATATTGAATAATTATATTTCCCTTTCTTTTAGGCTATGAATATTGTCACTTCAGTGCTCCTCCTTTATGCAAAAGAGGAGGAAGCTTTCTGGCTGCTGGTGGCTCTGTGTGAGCGTATGCTGCCTGACTACTACAACACAAGAGTTGTTGGTATGCTATGGGGGCATTTTTGAAACTACACTACAAAAAATAACCAAATTATTGGTGGTATTTATACTGAAACAAATATATGGGTAGATGTATCTGTGCATGCTAGTGACAAGACAGCTTGCTCAGGAGAATAAAGACTATTTCCTAAAGAGGTACTGTTATATTTATTAGTTCATTGCTTACTTAGGATCAGATGGCATTCTAAAGTGGGCTTAAGCAAAGTAGATTTTTAAGAAGAGATGGGAGGCTAAAATTTGAGTTTTAGATAATCCAGTTAGCTGACGATGATAAGGTGGAAACAGCTTTAGCAGTTAGCAGTAGAAGTCTTTGTGCCTGTGCCTCTGATTTGAAAGGGCACAAGTATCAGAAAGCTGTTGTCAGATGAGCTTCCTTGTGTATGTGGAAGTGAGTGACTTGAATGTATCATGGAATCTGCTTTTACTGTATCCCACAAATACTTGAGATACTCAGCCTTAGAAATTATTCTTCCTGTCCTAGTTAAAATGGCATGTATAACATGGGGTTCTCTTGAAGTATATCTAAACCCTCACAGTCACTCAACAGGTGATGCTGAGGTCTTACTTCAATTAGTAATGGTAATATCAAGCCACTATTTAACTTCGGCTGGTTCTAGACCAAATAAATCCTTTTTTATTTATTATGTAGTGTATAATTGAAACAGAAAAGACCTTATTATGGTTCAATTTGTATATATAGCTCAGTAGTGTAATGGAATCTATTACTTATTTGAAAGTGAGAAAATGTGCCTAAGCACCATGCAAAATATTCTTAGGCTTTTTATTTATATACTTAGAATATATAGATTTTTTTTCTCCCCTGAATGGCCATGTGTCAGTTGCTCCTGGATTAATTCAGCCTTATTTGTCTTTAACAGGAGCATTGGTGGATCAGGGTGTCTTTGAAGAGTTGGCTCGTGACTACATTCCACAGCTTTATGACTGCATGCAGGACTTGGGTGTAATCTCCACCATCTCCCTGTCCTGGTTCCTCACTCTTTTCCTCAGTGTAATGCCATTTGAAAGTGCAGTGGTGGTTGTGGATTGTTTCTTCTGTGAAGGAATAAAGGTGATATTTCAGTTAGCTCTTGCTGTCCTCGAAGCTAATGTAGACAAGCTGCTTAACTGTAAAGATGATGGAGAAGCCATGACAGTCTTGGGAAGGTATTTATTACAGAAAATTAAGTATCTTCATGTTTTGGGTTTTTTTTTTCGCTTGCTCTTCTGATTTGTATTCTATGTTGAAATACTAAACTTAAACCAGTACCATATATGTAAATCTTTTACATGCTTATAGTCCCCTTTCATCCACATAAAGTACTCCTTACATTATTTTAAAATAATAAACAAGATATACATTCTTCTTTCAAGAAATTCAAATAAACTTCCCAAATCTGGTTATAGAAATTTAAGTTGATAGATTATTTTTGTGAATTACATGAGTTTTGTTACTTCAGCCTGCTGCCTTTTAAATGTTACTAAGAAAAAGCCTTAATGTCAAGGGAGATTGTTTTGGGAGTAGACTAAGTAGAACTCAGAAGAATTAGATAGGATCTTGAACAAATAGATTTCAGTGAAACAGTATAATGATAGATAGAGTGGCTTGAGTCATTTAATTGGAACTAATACTGCTGAGTGTAACCTCTGATTTCCTTGTGCTTGGTAGTGTGTTCGGTTTTCAAGCTGCTGCTGGAACTTTGGAATTTTTTTCAGTAGTATAACTTTATTCTTCCTAGAGAATGGCTTGATCATTTTTCCATTTAACAATTGATATGTAACCTGTAGGCTGTTAACACTCAGAAGGGAGGGCGTACAAATTTATCTTGGGTTTCTCATTTCCTTATATTTTTTCCCCACCAGATATTTGGACAGCATAACTAATAAGGACAGCACTCTTCCTCCCATTCCTCATCTTCACTCCCTGCTCAGTGATGATGTAGAGCCTTATCCTGAGGTGGATATCTTCAGGCTAATCAGGTCTTCCTATGAGGTAGGATAAGACTTCTTAACAGGAAATTGCCAATGCACACAACTGCTGTTTCACAGAGGAATTTGATACTCTGTAGTTTGCCTTTGCTTGAAACAGAAAGAACACAGAAGAAATGCAGACTCATCTGAGAAGGCCAAAATGGAGGAAGGAAGAGGAGTTAGACTTTCAACTTCTTTTAACCAAAATTTGTATTGGAGCTGTTCCATAGAGAAGTCTGAGGCCTCAAAGGAGAGCAGCCCACAGCCAAAAAGTGATTTACAAACAAAAGGCTGAACTTTTAACTTGAAAAATGCTGATTCTCATTTAAGCTTTTTTGTGCTTTTTCAAACTGAAATAGTAGTGAAATCTGTATGCTTTCAGAAGACCTTTCTATTATCAGTGGAAGGAACTTTGTTTCTTTTGCCTTTTTTTTTTCTTAACAAGTGCTGATTGTGACCATGGGTCACTATATTCTCTACTATCACCAAAGCTAAAAATAAATTCAAGTGAAAGGAGCTGGTAATAATTAATATCTATAAAGGACAGGACAAAGCCTGCAAAACCAACTCAAATCTGCAGATTGGTTTCATTGTCCTTAAATTTAAAATAAAAGTCATCAGTTAAAATACCTCTGATGGTTACACTGACATACCCATTTTTTATAAAAATTAAGGAAAAACTGTAAATATTTTCTTCTCCTTAATTTCCATTATTCTGTTCTATTGACATGCAGGGTAAATGAGTAATTTTACTTCAGGAAGTTGGTTCATACTTAGCAATAGCACAGCTTTGTCAAAGGCACTTCCTATATCCCTAACCCCCCCTTGCTTTAACATACCATATTTAATAAGGAAGTAGGCAGTCCTTTGTGTATTCTGTGCTAAAAGGAAAAGTGTATCAGGGTAGATGGATGTTTGGTAGATGTCAGAATAGCCAGGATGGAGTTTATGTGAAATTGTGTTTCCCTTACATTTTCCCGTTTTCCTCACCATGCTTGCATTGGTGTAACTGCTCTAAGATGAATAACCTGACTCCATGCAGAGCCAGTGTGCCCTCTCCAGTACAGAACCTTGTAGCTCCTTCTACGTAAATAACCAGCTGCACTTCAGTATAATTAGGCAAAACAAGTAGCATGAGAAGTGAGGAACTGTGAGGAAGGCAGGAGCTATTTGCAAAGAGAGAATTAGTTTCAAGAGAGTTGCTGTTAATTAATTTATTTTTAAAAAAGCCAACAATTCTTTAGTAAACTATTAAGATTCAAAAACTTTAAGGCATCTGTTGCACCTGTTTTGTTTCTCCATTAGTTATGTGCAGTCAGGGCTGAGAACTCACTGTTTGCTTTGTTACAGCTACAAAGAAGGAAATACCGACAAGTGAGCATATTTTTGTTATTTTTTGGAATTTAAACTGTTAAGAGTACTTGCTGGGTAACCATCTATTCTTAATCTTGTAGTCATTTATAATTTAAAAATAGGAAGACCTGCAGCTGAAGAAAATGTGGGATTTTTTGGGGACCTTTGCTTTCCCTCAAGCATACACACACCATCTCCAGGGAGAGGGGAAAACCTTGTCCCTTCCAGACTGTCTTATGATATTTTTCATGGGAATGTAATGAGTCTGAGAACTTGATGGCAGTGGCAAAAGCACAATATATGAATTGTTTTAAGAAGATCTGCTTTCCATCATGCTCTGACATGGTCCAGCTCTTATGTAGTCGAGTCAGATGCATATATGAGAAGTCTCCACTGAAAGTTGAAGTGATGCGGAAGAATTTTTTGGTAAATAGGTGATTAGCACCCCTCTCTGTGATGACACTGAGCAGACTTTCTACTTTTAAAGGAGAAACAGTATCTAAATAAGAGAATATGCATAATAAATGAATTTTACACTGCCAGTGCATTCTTAAATTACTGAAAACAGTTTTTAGGAAGAACTGTCTTATCCTTTCATTCAATTTTGTATTTAATTCAGAAGCTGTAGGTCCTGGTGTCATAATAGTTATAGTAGAAGTGACTGAAGTAATGCATAATCACTGCAGTTTTAAAAGTCTGTGCATAACTCACTAGGTGTCAGTGGAGTGTAGATTCATAATCAGAGCTGTTATGTGTTTAACTCATTTAATTTGTGTGTTAGGTAACTTGGAAAAAAAATAGGCCTTCAACACTTCAGCTGTGTGTACAGTGGTATCTGGATCTTGGCCATTTTCACTAAAGGGCTGACACTCAAAGGTCTGTGCTGTGGAAAGGTTTGATACTTGTTTTGGCCTAGAACAGGTGACACCCTTCCAACAACTCCTTGTACAATTTGAAACTTTGCATGGGCAAAGGACCATTCCCAGAAGGTAATGACTTGCAACCTTCCTTTTTGGTAGACTACATGAGTTTTAGTTTTATGGATGTGAAGAGACCTTCTTATTTGGCCCCCAGACCAATGAATAAAACTCTGATTACTGGAATAGGTGTGGCCTCAGAGCCACAAAAGATCTGTCTTTTCAAGGTTTTGTGACCTCTATGATGCTTGATATTCATGAAGGTTTATCTACATGCCATTTTTGTCAAAAGACTTCTATATTTGCAAAAGCCTACAAGTACATGAAGCATCTTTTTACTCCCAAGGTACATGATAAAAGTGAACACCTTTATCTATAAATGCAGCGTTAGCATTAATTTCATTTTAAAAGAATGGGCCAGGAAATTATGACCTGCTTCTGTAGATGCACTTGCATGGGAAATATAAATCCATCTTGTATGAAAGTGTGTCCTGCCACCACTTTATAGCTTTACATGTGGTGTAGTTGATGTCTGGCATTATTGTTCCTGCTGATCAGCTGTGCATTCCTCAGTGTGTTACAAGTGGATTTTGGATGGCAAGGAACTTCTGCTTATAATACTTCTACAAAAATGAATCTTAGGGATCAGACATTCTTCTGCATATGAAAATACAGAATATTATTCCTAGTAGATTTTCCCCCTAGGATGCTTTTGTAGTATGTGCAGGAGCTTCCTGACACTGTTATGTGCATTGTGAAAAAAACTTCTGAAAATAACACTTAGGTATTAAAGAATATATCTTCCTAGTGGAAATTGCATTCTTGCTACTTGGTTTCAGATTCTCAGAATGTAAGGACTGCTGTACTGTCTCAGCCATTAGAGATCCAGTTACTTCAATATCCTCTCTCTGTTGTGATTAGGAGACATTCCAGGACATGCTGAAATAAAACTCTGCAGGAGGACTTACAAAACAATCTATTCACAGAGATTTGCCAAGCAAGAAGTTTCTAACTACTGAGATTACAGTTTGAAATGAGAGCATTTGAAATTGAATAACGACCTTGCAAATTAAAATAAGTTCTTGGGAAGAGTAAAATCTAGTGATATATTCCTAAAGTCTTTGTAACTTTTTAATGTGTTAGAAAAACGCATTAACAGCAGTTTCATTTGTGGTACATCATGTAATTAATTTCTCAAATACATTAAAGGCAATCTAAATATTCTGAATATTAATACACAGACAAATCATGTACTACTTTTTCTCTTTCAAGAAATTTGGAAGTATCCGGGCAGATTTAATTGAACAAATGAGATTCAAACAGAGACTGAAAGTCATCCAAACCCTCGAAGATACTACAAAGCGCAATGTGGTAAGTACAGAAATCATGTTTTTTGCAAATAGTAATTTCGATCACTTTCTGAAGTTTAAATTAGCTTTTCAGTGAGACTTGGATTTCAAATCTCTAACTGTTAATGTTGTGTTTCAAAAGGTACGAACTATTGTGACAGAGACTTCTTTTACTATCGATGAACTGGAAGAACTATATGCGCTTTTCAAGGTAAAGCTAAGTGAAGATAAGATCATGTGCCTCCAGGAAGTGTAAATGTTCATTTTTGATGTGGGACTCTGTCTTGTCTAAGCACCAGGTCAAGTCTGTCAGTTATTATTGGGTATCTTGAAACAAACTTGAATTAGCTGCTGTATTATTGATATACAAAAAAAAATAAAAACTCAGGCAGTTTTTAAAACATCTGGAAAGGATTAATTCACTAGATCATTTGTCCATGGAAAAACAGTATATGCTGATAAAACTATTAAATGAAAAAGTGGATAGTGACTTTTGATCAGTCATTAGGAACTAAAAGTATGTCTCTCTCCACCTAACCCAAGTTTTTAAATTTATCACAATTATTCTATTATCTCAGACAGTTAATAGTTTTGTATTGCAATATCTGATTTCTGGCATTGTTAATGCTTTAATACATTACATGGGAATTTAATGTCAAAAAGTAATGTGTCTTTGTAAGTTGGTTGTACAGCACTGTCATTAGATCCACAAATTTAAAGGTGAGCATTTAAATGTGTTTTCACCTTCATGCAGAATGTCTTAAAACAAATTGCTTTCTTCCTCTGTTTTTTTGTAACAGATAATTTTTTTTTTATATGATGAAGAATTTATTTCCTTTTAATTTCCCATCTGTAATGACAAGTCCAAATTGTCCAAATCCTGCAGTGCCTCCCATGAAATAAGTGATACCAAGTCAGACAGTCCTCCCTAGCTGATTGCTGTGCAGTGTTGGGATCTTTTTCTTAAGCTGCTGAAATTGTTTTGAATTAGATTCTGCCAAAATCAGCTCCAGAACCTCCACTGACCTCAGTAAGACTGGAAGAATAGTACAGTATTCGGTATTTTTGAGAATCTAGAGTGCAAAAAAAAATATTTCAAATAAACAGCTATTTCCATATGATTAAAGATTAAATAAAGATTTCATGAGACTTCTGACTTGACTGCGTGCTGAGAGTGCAGAGGGTGACTAAGCACAATCAGCCTGTGAAGTCACAGCTCTGGCCAAAACAGGTATTTCATGTTTCATCTGACTGGGAAGCAGAAAAAGTTTTGCTTTATCATCTTTTTTTTTTTTAATAGAGTGATGCTTTTTTATGCTGGTTAGAGGATAAACCTCTTCCAGAAGTGAATTGGCTGGGTGAATTGAAATGTATGTGTTATCTTGCATTGTTTTAAGAATGCATGTGGAAGAGTTGTTTGGAATTTTTTTTATCATGGAGAGCAATGAATTGTTTATAGAGGTGCTGACAATCTCATGGTGTTTACCTTCTGTTCAGGCAGAACACCTGACCAGCTGCTACTGGGGAGGAAACAGCAATGCCACTGAGCGGCACGACCCCAGCCTGCCTTACTTGGAGCAGTACCGCATTGACTTCGAGCAGTTCAAGGGCATGTTCGCCCTCCTCTTCCCCTGGGCGTGTGGAACTCACTCAGATATATTGGCTGCCCGCTTATTCAGGCTTCTGGATGAAAATGGAGACCTGCTCATCAACTTCCGAGAATTCGTCTCTGGGCTAAGTAAGGAGGATCCACAGCACTTTCAGAATAACATGACAAACCAGTTCGTTTCTGTTCAGCTCATTTTGTCATGCCTGTGACAGTGGTTCCCTCTGGGGTTTAGGCTGGTCTTAGTAGGTGAATCTACATTAGCCAGTGGTGTATTGCTGGAAAAGGACAGCACGTGAGCAGATCTGTTGACACTAAGGATTTCACTGACTGCTAACTCTCAGTGCAAAATTAACTGCAACACGTGTGCTTTACAGTGTATTACTCCCAGTCACAGTTAGAGTGTGAGCTGCTCCCTCTGTTGCTTCTGAGATCAGTAACCAAGACTGCAGAAAGCAATTTGGAAGTCCTCTGGAAAGGAGAAAGTGGAAGTGCAGGTCAGAGAGGGAGGCTGAGTGTTTTTAGTCTTGAAGAAGCAAGATTTCAGGACGTGAAAGTCAACATGGCAAGCCCCAGGATTAATATGAAGAAGCAAAATGAGGTAGGAGCCAGCCACTCCTTTTTTCAATATAGCAGGAGTTGTTCACTCTAAGTGACCAGCATCTCACCATCTACGATGTTGATACATGGCAACTTGGAATTTCCTCAATCTCTACATTTGGATCCTTTTTGAAAGTGAAAAGGTTTCCCAGTCTGGCTTTCACCAACTCTTTGTAACAGTATGTTTAAGCATTAGGGCTCCAAATGCAGCCTTGCATTAAAACCTCTAAACAGCACCTGTTCTCTTTTAAGTGCAAAATAGCTGTGACAGTAAAACTGTCTGCACACCTCCCCTTCACACCACCCAAAAAATCCCAGTGCTTCCCATCATGCAGTGATTGGTATTTGAGGTACTGTTTGCCAGCTAATACTCAATGACCTTTTGAGGACCCAGGAATTAACTACTCTTCCTGTTTACAGGATGCTGTTAGTAACAGTCTACCAGTTATTGACTGAGACAGCATGTTTCGGAGCCAGTAATGACTAATAAGAACAAGGGCTAGTCTTGAGCACTGTGAACAGAAATTAATGTAAAATGCACAATTGTGGCTATAAGCCAACATAACTGAAATAAAATCCTCAATGGCAAAAACAATCAAAAATGCTCCTTCTGCAAACTTACATTTTTCAGAAACTAAGCCCAGTGTGGTATAATTTGAAAACCCTTTTTCCCCCTAAAATGTAAGTCAATCCTGCTGACCCCTTTATTCATTGAGAAGCACGTGAGTGGTAGGAAGGACAACGCAGTGAACAAAAGAACAATAGATCTGTTTGAGCATATTTCACCATGCCCCAGGACTTTTAAGAATTCCTTTTCTTTTTCATTGTCCCTCCAACAAATAGCTTAAGAACTTCCTGCTTCCTAGGACCTCAGCTGAGCAAAGATGGAATAACCTGGAATTCTTTATGTTTACTCTGTGCCCTGTTACAATAATATAGTCCAAATATAGGAGCAGTTTGTCCAGTGAGTTGTGCTGCTCAGAAGAGGTTTTCAGCCTTGGTTAGGAGCTCTTTGGGTTATTTGCTCATGACAAAGATCCCCTGCACTCCTGCAGCACACTGGATTGTAGCATGACAGTTGTTGACTGCACATCCAAGTAAATTACTACATAGATTCAAAGTGGCCTCCTTTCTCCCATCATGATTTTGCAATACTCCCTTCTCAGAGTACACAGCTCTCCCTCTTCTCCAGTGGCTGCTGCTGGCTGCAAGACTTGTCAGAGCCTCCTGCTGAAGTCAGCACCATGAAAGCTGTGTCTTGCAAGGAGTACCTGAGTGTTTTTTTTTTTTTTTTGCAAACAGGTTTTTTTGAACCACAGAATGCAGGAGGATATTCAAAAATCAATGTTAACCTCACCACTTCTCCAAGCCTTTCAGGGGCAGGATCACCTCACTTGACCTGCTGGTAATGCTCTTCCTAATTTTGAGCAAAAAGGAAAAGGGACGCATTAGGAGGAAGGAAAAGTATGCATCAGGAAGCACACAGAGATTGATCTCAATCAGTAGCTATGGAGCTTTTTCAGTTCTCTTCATATCTGGGGACAGAGAGAGGAACAAGCCTACACATGTCACCCTGTGCCCTGAATCCTGTTTTGGTGACTATTTCCCTGCAGTTCTCTGTTGGTGGAGGATGCAGAAGTGCAGCCCGTTCTGTCCTTTGTTTACTTCATGTTGCCTTTACCAGAAGGGAGAGCATTATCTGCATGGTATGACACACCAGATAGGAACATAAGGAGGTTTTGTGCTTAAAAAGGACCACGTTGAAAGTAAAATGGCTAATGTAGATGTACTCAATTTTTTGGCCTAACATCTGTATTTATTGGAGTGTTAAACTTTAAAAGAGAGTGTGATTGTTATTACTTGCCATACCACACTTTGTAGTTTGCATAGGTAAGTTGACATGGTCACCTATAAGATAAAATACATCTCTGCACAATTTAATTATTGAAGGTTAAATTCATTTATTTATGAATGGCATGTCACAAGAAGTGAGATTTATGAAAAAGTCTGATTGTTGGTTATTTCATTACTTTAAAATTAACTACTGTCCATTTAATTATTTGGAAGGAGGGGCTTCAAAAAACCTCTTGGATTTCATACAGCTACTTGTAGTGTAGTCCAGAAAAGAATAGGCATTAATGTGGAAAAATCACTAGAAAATATTGCCTGAACATCAGTTTATTCCATGGCTAAGCTGTGATAAATGCTGTTTACTCAAATTTCTCTCTTTTTTCTTCTTTTTTTTTTTTTTTTGCTAAGTATTTTACTGTTCTGAGACATGTGATTTTGTTACTGGATCCTCAGATCAGAAAGTTTGAAGTCCTCACAAAAAAGATCTTGTTATGTTCCAGCTGGAGGCCTTTCTTAGTGATAACCATAGATGGAGTGTTGCAAAATAGGCATTTAATAAAGGACCCAAGATTGAAGTATGGGATTCAGGGTAGATTTGTCTGTGCTCTCTTACTATTTCTACTGTATGATCTTAGAAGTCAAGCCTTATGATCTCGAGCTATAGAGGGGTACAGGACTTCCCAGAAGACATGTAGCAGCTTCTAAACCAAAATATTGCAGCAATAATAAATAAAATGGCATGGAATGCTGAGTAGTAACATGCTGCATGTAATGTTGTTTAGGTGCAGCATGCCATGGAGATCTTACTGAGAAGCTGAAGCTGCTGTATAAAATGCATGTTTTGCCTGGTAAGTAAATGATGTTGCAATAGCTGTTGTTTTGCTGAGAACAGGAATTTGGAGCAGAGTTGTTATGACTGGCTTTCTCAATCAAAAATTAATTTGTGGGAATTTTTGTAGCTGTTTATGCAGCAGTGAAATAGGGGAGCTTCTACTCTAACCAAACAGATTTGGGAAGTCTGACAGCACCCTCACAGCCCTCAATTGCTTCCACCACAAACATATGTATGTCTCTTTCCTATTAAGCTGGGATGGTGATTACCCCCAGGCATAAATCCAGTGTTCTTCAACATTTGTTACCATAATGCACTCTATTTAAGAGGTTGAAAATTAAGCTAGTTTGAAATGTTCCTGCATGTCCTGGCTCCTCATTTCTGTCCCCAGGCTTTCTTCTTGGCTTCCCCTCTGGGCTGACACAACTGTTTGCAGAGGGAAGCTCCAGATCATTTCATAGATAGGTTTTCCAGGGAGCTGTACAGACCTGGACTCAGCTAAGTGACCGAGGCAGTTAAGGGTGGAGAGAGGATGAAAACAGCTCAAAACAGTTTTGAAAATGCTATACTGGATCTGTGTCCTCTCTGGCTTGTCACACACATGCCATAAAGAACCTTCTACTGTCCTCTCTGAACTTGCACTTCAAGAACGTTGCAACTGCTTGGGTAGTTTAATTCTTGTGCACATTTACATGCTCTGGTAAACATATCTAAAAACTTTGAGAGGACATTCACCTTTGTATGCTTTGAACATGCATCCCTGATTGCTCTCAGCTGGCTTTCCTTGGAGGTAGGCCTGAGTGATTTAACTGGGAAAAAATACTTACAATACTTTTTAAAAATACTTAATTTTTTTTAAAAATTGAACTATTACAGAGAAGATCTGTTTTTACGAATGCAGCTTCTCATATCTGGGGACTGGTAAGCTCATACCAAATGATGACAGACTGTTTCCAGCTAGGAAGGAGTTCACACCCTGCTTAGGACACACTGAGCTGCACAGAAGAAAGTAATGGAAGTAGACATAGGAAGATGGGTAAGCCAGCCTCTGAAAGCAAACAGCTCCTTATGAGACAGTACTGGATGTTGGGAAGAAGACAATTCAGGTCCAATTTTTTATCTCCTGTGAGTTAAGAAGAGATGAATCCTAGCCCATCGCACCCTCATATTTTTACTTCTAGAAATCAATGTTCTAAATGTATTAATGGAAATATCTTTCAGTTTTTAATTAAAGGGTGGGAATTTTAATGAAGGAATTTTATTGTGTTGCTTAGATCCATCCCCTGAGCAAGAAGAGCCAGACTCTGCATTTGAAGCTACTCAGTACTTTTTTGAGGATGTCACACCAGACTGTACACATGGTAGGCATCTTCTGTCTCGAGTATGAGAAGATGAGGTGATGCATTTCAATCAACATATCTTTTTAGGGAGCTACTTTTTAGCTGAATTAAACTTTGTTAGCAAAGTATTCTTTGTAAAAAGAAATATGAAGCATCTGCAGATGTGTTGATACCTCTAGAGGTGTGGGCATGTGTACACTGAGAGTCCCCCTGAATTGTGCATTGCTGAAGTATTTTCAGAGTAATGCCATCAGTGTGTTGTAGTAGAACTAATTTTGTGGAGAATAAGTAAATTGGCTTTCAAGATGTGTTTGGATCAGAACTTAAAACATTCTAAAAAACTGAGAGCAAAAGATACATCAAAATGTAGCTCAGCAGTTTGAAATTTTATGTGCTCTAATGAGAACCAGCATCTCATTGCTGCTTTAAATGGTTTTCTCTTTCTTGAGATGCTTGATGTGAAGTTTCATTCTGGGTCAAGAAAAATATAAACTGTACTTCATGTTATAAGTGGGAGGAAAGTTGTTTGAAAGTACAGATAATAGACTGGAAATGATAATTTTAAGTCCTGAGAGGCAAAAGAAGATGCAATAATAGTATAACCACCAAACATATATCATGCTAGGAGTTATGTTGTGTTAGCACGGGTTAATCATTGTACTACACGAACAAAACCTAAGATTGTCCCAGCCTCAGTAGTGATATTATAAATTAAATTGAATTTATCAGCAGGTTTTAGAGTAAGCAAAAATTATATTTTATTCCTATAATTTTTACTCTGCTTTTTTTCAGAGTTTGTAAATATTTGTAAAGATTTTGTTATTTTGCTCTGTACACATGAAAATAATGTCTGTATCTAAACCCACACTGATCTCTCTCTCCCCCTGCCCCTCCACTTCCTAGTTGTTGGCCTAGACAGCAGGAACAAACATGGAGTAGATGATGGTTTTGTTACAGTGAGTCTGAAAACAGACAAAGGTATGCTTGGTGTCTCTGTGTGAGTTACATCTTTCATTTCATGTAAAGATGCTGCTTTTGAAAGTGGGGAATAAAGGTAATAATTTAAGGTTTCTTCATGGACTTTTTCCTCTCTCTCTGGGAAATTTGTTGGCGATAGGCAAGAAGAGCTCACAAGAGAATCGAAATTACCTGAGAATGTGGAGCCAAGAGAATAAATCCAAAGCAAAAAACACAAAGGACTTGCCAAAGCTGAATCAGGTATTTCTGCTGACACCTATTTTTCATTAACTTTCAACTTTCTTCACATACATATATTCAATGCATTAACACTGAACAAAGGTTTTATTTTGAGCAGAGACTTTTTTACCAGAGCAGCAGTCAGCTGATTGCAGAAGTTTATTGTTTACAAAATGCTGTAACTGGCATTCAACTCCCAAAACATCCCAAAAACGAGATACACTCATACAGGTATGATATTATTTTGATCTCTAGACAAAGGATATGACACTGAATATCACCAGCCAGCTCTTACTGTCTAATAAGCATAACCTGAAAGAAGTATTTTATGTTTTGTAATTTGTACTGCTAGCCTCATTCCCCTTAGATCTACAGCTGCTAAGGAGGAGGGGACCCATTTCCTCCAGAGCACATAGGGAAGATTTATTCCCTGTAGGACAATGATTCTTACTTAAGGTAGCCCTGAGCAAATCTTCCTATTTAATTCATCAGTCTTGAATTTCAAAAGACTTGTATCCAGCTAAGTTACTCCTGTCAGATAAAGAGTGCTGCAGGTCTTCATTTTTCATTATTTCTCATCAGTTTTAGCAAACCCTTAGTTATACTTAGCATCATTCCTACAAGAAAATTCACCAAAATGAGTGCAGGGTGCCTCAC
This sequence comes from Lanius collurio, assembly GCA_020086605.1. Lineage (NCBI taxonomy): Eukaryota > Metazoa > Chordata > Aves > Passeriformes > Laniidae > Lanius > Lanius collurio. The sequence goes on from JACBWW010000038.1 coordinate 6,621,416, forward strand.
TGCTCACCCTCTGTTGCCCTCCTATAGCTGCAGAGAATTACATTTGTGATATGTTGGACAAAACAGACAATAATTTATTTTAAATCCCTTTGAGAAACGCAACATACCTGACTGCTGAGTCAGAAAATGCTTCCTAGACTGCACCTGGGTTATTTTGAATTTCACTTTAGTCACATAAACTCTCGTGTCATGCCTCAATCCTAGACTTTCAAAACTGATTTGGAAGATGTTGGCATGATTTTTTCCTGCTCTTGTTAATGTTTCTTCCCCTTGTGTTTAGGGGCAGTTCATTGAGCTGTGCAAGACGATGTACAACATGTTCAGTGAAGACCCCAACGAGCAGGACCTGTACCACGCTACGGCTGCCGTGACGAGCTTGCTCCTGGAGATCGGGGAGGTTGGGAAGCTCTTCAGTGTGCAGCCCCCCAGCGACACAGACAGCAGCAGCTGCAGCAAAGCTATTCGGAGTGAGCTGTTCCAGAAGAAGGAGCACCAGCAGTACTCCCTGGAACAGCACAAGGCATTCCGGGGCAGCCTCATGGCCAGTGAGGAGGAGGCTGCTTGCACCGACAGCACCCTGGGCATGCACATGGAAGACATTAAGCTGGAAGACTCTTCTCCCAGGGACAACGGAGCCTGTTCTTCCATGCTCATTTCTGATGACGACACGAAAGATGACAGTTCCATGTCCTCCTACTCAGTGCTGAGCACGGGCTCACACGAGGAGGAGAAGCTGCACTGTGAGGACATCGGGGAAGACACAGTTCTAGTGCGGAGCAACCACACCCCTGCCCTCCGCAGGAGCACGAGCATTGACAGGGACTGGGCCATCACCTTTGAACAATTTTTAGCCTCCCTTCTGACTGAGCCAGCGCTGGTCAGGTACTTTGACAAGCCTGTGTCCATGATGGCTAGGATTACTAATGCTAAAAACATCAGAATGAGGGGTAAACCAATAACCTCAGCCAGTGACTATGAAATCTCTACTATGTCGGGATAAAAGGCAGTCAGGTTTTTTATTTTATTTTTTCTTTTTATTCTCTATTTATTAGTACCTGGCAGAGGCCCTGGTATTTTCAAAACATAGTTGTTTTCACTAATGTGAAAATGTTGGGGTGCAGACTTAACTATCTTCAAGTATAATCACTCTTTCTGTGGGAAATGTTACACAAATGCAAATTTTATTCAAAATACAGAAAAAAAAACCGCTTGTCAGTGAAGTGTGTGTATTATTAATATTGCTGTCAGTGTATAATGATAAAGATTAGTTCTTAATTTCTAAATGTAAACTTAATGCCAATATTTATGTGAATTTTTAAAATAGACATATAGAGAGATCTGATGCTTGGAAAAAAAATTACCAAAATGGGAAGAACCTAAAATTTAAAGGGACGCTGTCAACCTGAAAAGGACCTCAGGTGAAAATAAGTTCCAGGCAACATCCTTGATGCCTAATTTTATTTCATATAAATTTTTTCCAAAGAGGCTTTGAACGTATGCTTTGATTTTACTTTTTTGAATATATGAAAGACTACTTTGGTGACACTTGCCTGGCTCCTAACTTCCACTGCCTGAGACTGGTATGCTCAAGTGAGAGAAGTCCATCCCAACCTAGCTGCCACATCAGGCCAATGTGGATAAATGGGATAGTTTCTGCCCACTTGCCTTTCCCTGGGTTTAGCAGAGGGAAAGCCCTTTCCCAGCTGCGGCCACCAAAGGAAGATCTCCAGCATGACCCTGCCCCAGGGCTCTATTCCTAACCAGTGGACTTGGAAGCTTTACTGGTGTTATCCAAAGACAGTGTCTGCAGGTCCCAGAACAGATTGATAGAGTCTCTTTTCAAAATTTGAAGTCTGTTTTTAAAAACTTAAAAATAAAATTATATATATATCTACTTCTAAGGCTGGATCTACAGTAAACATAGCATAGTTCTTAAAACTAACCTTTACCACCAACTTATTATATCCTTGTTAGATTAAGAAAATAAAAGCCTGTATTGCATACATCTTTATTTACTACAGTGTAAAGCAGCAGTTATGAAAAAAAATCTCCAAGATAATGTAACTGAATGTTTAAATCTTACTGAGAACACTGTCACTTTATATGAAATGAATAGTATCCTGTATTGACTTACTGAATAATGTTAAAATGAAAACTGGAGCACCTGCACTTTGAATCCTTGTTTTTTTATACAGATATCTGGGATTTTTTTTTTAAATTTTGTTAGCTGTTTTTTAATTCTAATCTGTTTGTTTCAGGTCATGCCTACATACCTAATCTTTATTTGCTGTTTTGAGAATATTTTCTGTAGAATACTGTTGATTTTTTTTTATACTCTTGTATAATACTGCATCCATGTAACTTGCGGATTTTTTTTAGCACAAGCTGTGTTTAATTCTTTTGTTTTAAAAGAATGCTTTTAAACTGTCAGATGAAATGGTTTTTAACCAATGAGCTAATGTGAACAAATAAAGTACACTGCTTTTTAACTATTAAAGTCATGCTAGAGGGAAAATGAGGTGGTTGTGCTTTATTACACAGACAAATGTAAGTACGTCTACAGGTAACAGTTTGAAAAAGCACTATAGTCTTTCTGCTGTGGTTGTGGATAGGGTTACATATCTGTCAAATAATTATATTAATTTGAAGCCATAGTCACCATTTTGAATACTATTACTTTGTTTTAATTTAAAATGCCAAGGCCACAATGGGGTGCTTTATTATAATGTCTGGCAGCTGAATAAGCTGTCGTGGAAGTCGTCAGCACTAAGAATTAACATCCTTAAGTGGACTACTCACCTTTTTAAGTTTGCAGCTCTTTTAGGTGTCTGTTATGGTAAAGTGAATTTAAGCCTATCAGCAAGCTTACACACACCCCTAGAGACACACAGGACACAGCTCCAAAACATTTATCTTTGAAGGGCTTGTCAGCTCTGTTCCCATCCTGTTGGGGAGGATGAAATAGGGAACCATCCCACCTACAGGGCAGGGGGTGCAATAGTTCACAAGAATTACTGTGCTGTTCCCGCTCCTGTGACAAGAATTAACATCCACAAGTGGATCTCCGGTGTAACATGAGCCAGTTGTAAAGGCAACTTCTTTCTGTTTTGCTCTAGTAGCTTTCCTTACCTCGCTGATCACATCAGCAAAGCTCTCAAGTGTGAGACTGGTCCTCTTTAAGAATGGCATTTGCTATAGCAGCCAGGTGAGCTGATCTGCTCCAGGTTTGTTTGGATGAGGCTGTTCACTTGATCAGGACCACCTGGCAGTTGCCTATTTGATTACAAGATCTGCTGTGCCCTGTTCTTTAGTAGCTGTTTGGGAGCTGGCAAACAGAAAGCTACACAAGAATTCAACTGACTATCATCCAGTGGTCTGAAACGTTGGGGAAAATGTGAATATTTTTAAAGGTTTATTGTATGTGCAGGTGTGCTACACAGTGAGTATGGCTTCAGAAGTACATCTGTCTTGTGCTTTTTGTGCTTGGAGATACAGTCTCCTTATTCTGTGAATTGTAGATTTCAGTTGGGGCTGCTATTTTATAGAGGTTTTTTAAAGGTTATTTTATATAGAACTTCCACTACTTAAAAAAAAAAAAAGAAAATACTTGAGAAGAATATTTATGGCTTTTCTAACAGTCTTTCAGCTTAGTCAAGATGCTCTTAACACTTGGAAGTTCTGTGGTGCTTACCTCCTTCACTGTAGCATCTTGCAGCTCCTGAGTTCTAGGTGTTAGAGCTGAGGGTTGAGACTTGAAAATGTTTGTGTTACACAGGTAAGAAGCTCATTATGTGACATATCAAACCTACTGGAAAAATGACATCAAAGCTGTTCTAAAGAGAAAAGTACTTTATGAGTTCTTACACAGTGATGCTGGAGCTTCTGTTACAGTAGAAGTTGGATGTTGTGTCATAAATTCAGATGGTGGAGGCTGGTGTGGGATATATTGTGTGACATGTGAGGAACTGTGGGAGAGAACAGGAGCAGCCTGAAAACAGCTGGTCGGGCAGAAAGGTGTTGCTTTTGCTTGGAAGGCTGTGCAGCCAGGTCTGGTACCTCCTGGTTACTCCACAAGCTTCTGGATCCCTCCTGTCAGAGGGCCCTCATTACTAAACTTTAGTTTTGCAGCATCATAATGGAACTGTGCTAATTGGGTTTGTCAGCAGTAGGTGTGATACAGTAACCGACAAAAAAACATCAGGAGATTTTAGTCCATCATAATACGTAGAGCAACACAACAAAGCTGCTGCATAAACACTAAATCTACAGCTTGCCTGAATGCAGAAGCAGTAGGTCAGAGAAGGCTCTCCCAGTGTATTAAAGGCAGGGAGAACAGCTCAACAAGTTTGGGTTGTACATGCCATGGTGCTGTTGCTCTGCAAACTTCCAGCATCCCTGTGGTGCCCAGTCTGCTCCAGTTCTTGGTAATCCAGTAGTAACAAGGGATGCTGTAGCTAGAAGACTCCTTTTATCAGAAATTATGTATTAACAGTAAAAAGTAGTTGATATGTTGTACCCATTTTTGTAAGAATCATGGACTGGTTGGGCTTAGAGTAAACGTTTTGAACAAATGAGGCAGTGACGAATTGTGTAGGAGTTGGTAGAGCAGCTTAGACTATGGCAGAGTGTGCCATGGTATCCTGGTCTTTTGCTTGGTTAGAGTATGAGGTTCCAGTGTTCCTTCAAATCCTGGTGTCATTTCCTGGTGCTGAAGGAAAAGGCTGGTCTGTGACTAGAGCTCACCAATTTAGGTGAGCAGAAGTGTTTTTGTGAGAATGAAAGTGAAGCAGTTGTATCTATTACTGAGCTTTATCCTCTAGCAGGATAAAAAACCCTTCCTTCTATGCTATTTCTGTTTTCTTTCAACTAGAAGATAGTCTTGAGTCAAGTGTTGTATGGTTCAAGCTGCAATTGTGACTTTTAACATTGTGGTTTAACTCCAGGCAGCCACCAAGCCCCAGGCATCCACTCTCTTCTTCCCCCACCAGTGGGATCAGGGAGAGAATCAGAAGGGTAAAAGCCTGAAAACTCATGGGTTGAGGTAAAGACAGATTCATAAGGAAAGCAAAAGCCACACACACAAGCAAAGCGAACAAGGAATGAATTCTGTGCTTCTCATGGGCAGGCAGGTGTTCAGCCATCTCCAGGAGAGCAGGGCCCCATCCCACGTAACTTGGGAAGACCAACACCATCACTCCAAATGTGCCCCCTTTCATCCTTCTTTCCCTTTACTTTAAATACGGAGCATGATGTCACATGGTCTGGAATATCCCTTTGGTCAGCTGGGGTCACCTGTCCGGGCTGTGTCTCCTCCCACCCTCCCAGGCAACCCCAACTTCACCAGTGTGGCAGCACAAAAAGCAGAAAAGGCCTTGGCTCTGTGTAAGCCCTGCTCAGCAGTAACAAAAATATCTCTGTATTATCGACCCTGTGTTCAGCACAAATCAAAACCACAGCCCCATAGCAGCCCTGGGAAGAAATTAAATCTACCCCAGCCAAACTGCCACAATTTAAAATGTTGATTTATTCAATAGCAAAACCAGAAATCGGCCCAACAGCAAATAGTAACAAAACAAAAATGTGGCAGTGAACCACTGGAAAATGGCTAATAACAGAAAATTGGGATGTGCTGATAGCAGCACCATTGCTGTGCAAGAGTGGCTTAGAGCTGGGAATACAAGATGTGAAATACAGCTTAGTCAGTCTTAACTGCAGTGTAAGAGGTTCTTGATAAATGGTGGCAGATATCTTAAAGAATGTCACTTCAGAAGACAATTAGCTCTGGTTCTTCTCTTTCCTGTGGTACTCAGTATCACAGTTTAAATTTCCTGAGTATCTGCTTGCTTATCCCATTTTCTAAAATAACACATTTGCATAACTGATCAACCTGACATTTGGAGTTTGGAAGACTGGGATGTTCCTGTAGTGGCAGGGTCTGTTCTGTCGAAATAAAAAATTGCTACAGGTAAGATCTTGTAGTTCTCGTGGAATGGCACTTCGGTATGTTAATAGAAGCATTTGTTCTTCAGAATTCAGGAGGAGAACCAAAGGCTGCCTGAGATACAAATAAGCTAAAAAAAACTAAGCTATGAAGGCATGCCAGAACGCATCAACACATGAGGGTTTCTCTATCTTTCTCCAGAGCTGTTCTCAAGCTTTCAAATTTTGTTCCTCCTGAACAACAACGCTCACATTTTGAATTGCCTCAGAGAGTTAACATCCAGATCCTTCAAACAAAATTATTGTTATGACCTTTTTGGTTTTGGTTCAGTTTGGTTGTGGGGTTTTTGTTTTGTGGATTTTTTTTTTTTTTTTTTAGTGCTAGGTTTTTGGGGTTTTTTAAGCTTAAGACAGAGCTTCTTTTCAAGTGAGGGTTTTAAAAGCAACCAAAATGAAGCAATAATAAAATTCTACCACTTGCAGCAGAGTATGGTAGCCCATCTGCATAACAGGCTCAAGAATCATAGACCTCTAAACAAGCTGCATGCAAATGGAGAGGATGGAGGGACAAAAATGGTAGGATAAAGCTTTCACTCATATCCCAGTGCAGGTGCATGAAACTGAAAATTCTTACATTTTCTAGCAGGCCAAAGACACAAATGTTGACAATATTTTGGAATAACCCTTTCTTTATTTGCTACCATTGTAAACATCTCTATTACACAGACATCACAGTTTACATTATTGCTTTTATACTGTGGTAAACAGGAATTCCTATTAATATGCAGCTATCTAAGCACAGTGTCATAAGAAGAAACTGCCCACAAGTTGTCTTGGGCTGGGTTGTTATTAATTCCTTAGAGAAAGACAGTATCTAGACTGGCACAAGAAACACCAGTCCAAAGATAGGTCACCATGGTACTACAGCAACACAAACAAGAATGACAAAAGGAAACCACAGGCTACATCTTCACCACACATCACTAGCAGTATTGTCAAGAATACTGACTGCTCAACTCCCATCTAACTAAACACAAACTTTTTCGTCATAATTCCTAAAACAAGGCTAAGTAATATTTTTAGTGAAATTTTATTTAAACTAGGATGGAAAATCTGGAAAACCAATGGGGCTGTATGTATGCATTTAATTTTTGTTTGCATTTTTGTTTTGTTTTTCAAAGACTGGAAGTCCAAAACTATTTATCTGAGGTGTTCCAATTGACCCCTTTTACTATTGCCCTTTAGGACGAAATGCCCTATTCTTTACATGGCTGTATCAGATGACAGAAACACACCACTTTAAAAACATTGTTTCTTTCTTCCTAAGTAGCATTGTTTTCAGATGGCTTCCCAATCAAGTTAGTTACTTCTGAAACAATGTGTTTACTCAGTGAAAGACTAGCTTTTACAATTGCTTGTAGTAAACTTCTGCTTCATCCCTATGAGCATCTTGGTTCACAGAGTGGCACCATGTTTCAAGCACACACTAACAAACTACCTTCACTTTTGTTGCTTAAACAGTTGTGACAGGAACAACAACAAATTTAGAGAACCACCTTGTCTCCAGTTTTAAGCTTTTTTCTTAAAATACTATTGCATACAAGCTTTCACATAGTGAATGTTCTGAAGAGGCAGCAAGTTGGAAAACTAACAGCACTTGCAAGTTGTAGTAAGATAATATGTATTTAAAACATGATGGTTAATAAATAAAAATTTACTGAATTTTTAAGACCCTTAGAATAACCAGTGAGCAACAAATTCTGATGTTAGAGATTATATCAACTTGCAGAAAAGCGTCCTACTTCCATTTCCAGTCTTTCATAACCTTAGGATTGTCACCCTACCACAGAGTTAGCATAAAATACCACTGACTAGTAAAGCCTTGTTCTTGCCTTCTCTAAACACAATTTTACCTTTTTCAATACATTTTCTAGCTACCACCATAATACAATTAACCTACCACTGGTGCAAACAGGGACACCCAGTACTAGTCTACATATAGTGAGTGACTCCTAGACAGAATTACTGGGCTAGCTGATCATACAAAACCACATGCAAATTCTATTTCCTGGGAAGGTCCACTGGAGCCTAACATAAATATTCACCTTAATTTCTACATGCAAACTAATGTATTCCCACATGTCACTCATCTGATGATGGCTGCATTTACTTTTTCTCCTTGTATACTGCCACAGTTTACTTCCAGATCATCTACTGATTTAAGAAGAAAAAAATTAGCAAAGATGCATCTTATTAAAAGCATGAACTACATCTGACACTAAAACATCTCAGGTGTGTGACAGGAATCCTGAAACTCTATGGTAGGGCTTTAGAAGCCTCAGCAATAGTTAAATTTCAGTCTCCCCACGAACAAGGAGTCCAGCGAAAGTTTCAATGCTGAAAATACAAGGGTGTAGATTATTTTTGCAACTGTTGCAAAAAAAAAAAAAAAAAGCTTGCAGACATAACTCAGAAGAGCCTTTAAAGATGGCTCAAACAATCTTGTAACTGGCAGGCAGTAGATGAAAACAAATAGGATCTCCTCTGCAGCTGCTGCCAAACACAATTGGGGTCACTTCTGAAATTCAAAATGTCAATCTCATGTTGCTTGTAAAGGAGATCTACAAACAGCAGAAAAAGTTATTAATGAAGACAAACCCAACAGAAGCTGGGGCTAGAAAGTAACCACTTGGGCCACTGGGAAGGAGTCCTCTTTCCACTTCCTTCCTTGGATTTGTGGCATGACCAGTATCTGCGAGGCTCAGAGAAACAGAGCTCCACCACAGGACCTGAATCCCAGAATGCTCTCCATATACCTCAGCTCTTCAGTGGTGAGAATTCCAGGATCCAAGTAAGGGGGGTAGCCAAAGAAACGGGCTTCCCATTGTCAGTTTGTATCTAACCTGGCTAGTTCAGCTGCTCAGTTTACAAGTTAGGGCAAACCATAAATACTCTCCCTATGAGCATCTTCACAGTGGCTTTTTTGGTTTGGGGGTTTTTTTTATGTTGGTAGAACAGCATCAACCCAACACAGGTGAGATTGAACCCTTCCCCCTACCCTGCATGTATCCAACTTGTTTGACTCTTGTCTGTACCTAAGGTATCATAAAAAGAGAACTGTTACCCCATACACATGTACTGTGTACCCTGACCAAGGGCTTCCCCACAAGCAAGAGAACCCTAGCATTTAAGGGATCAAGAGCACAAAGGTGGATGCAGTGCAGAAAGTCACTACTTACACAATAGAGACTCACAGTATTACTGGGGTAGGAAGGCAGCTCTAGGGATCACCAAGTCCCATTCCCTGTCTAAAGGAGAGGTCACTCAAAGGAGGCTGCTTAGGGCCATGTCCAGGTGGGTTTTGATGATCTCCAAGAAATGTAGTATTACATATCATTTTTCATACTTGTGCAGTGTAATAATACTCATTACAAAAAGGAGGTTTTTTGTTTTTTTTTTTTCTTCTCATGCTTGTATTCACTGTGTTCAATGCTTATATTCTTCAGGAATCTCTTCTGGAGTATTCATTGACTAGAAATTAACTAGTTTACCTGAGATGATTAAAAAAAAAAATATATGAAAGCTTGTATTAGCTTAAAAATTTTGTGCCATTGTAAACTATTTAGGTATATGGTGAAAAAATCTTTCTGAAATTACTCAAGTTTCTAAGGCTGTGACCTAGTTAGAAGAATCAAAATAAAAAGCTGATTGAAAACTGCAGAAGGCACTTAATAGAAGGTCTTAGAAAACAAAGTGATGGTCGTACCAAATTCATTTAAAAATCCATTGCTCTAAGCAATAATTAGTCACACTACAGGCATGAAGTCCTATCTACTAGATTGTCTGACAAGGGCACGACTAAGGAACACATCATAGTTGCATCCCTTCCATGGAAGATACAACTTTTTTAGACTTGTATTTAGATGTGAATTCATTTTTACAAAATAAGGATTGCAGCTGCAATAAAGGCTTTTCTTTAAACTTTATAAAAGGGCTAAACTACATCTGTTGTACCTCCCACTAAGAATACCCCCTCAGCTGCTAAAAGAAAGGGCTGACAACAGATACCGAGTCAATTATGCTCAGCACTTGAAGTCAGATTAGAAAGAATCAAAAATTTTTACAGTAGGAATACTTATAGAAGGAGTAGCTTTAGCCTGAGGATCTTATCCTCATGCTGATGACACGTGGCTCTTCTTGTTTGTTTGCAAACTAAACTTTTTCCAAGCATAGGAATTGGCTGGTACAAATCTATAGATTATCTTCCTTATCCAGAAGTCATTTCTAGTAAGCACATCAGTATGCTGATGGATTAAGCCTCTTCTCCGAAACTACTAACAAATAATACGTCACCTTTGAAGACCTCTTAATTACAAAGAAATTCAACATTGTTGAGTGAACAATCAATGACATATAAAGAAACAAGAACACAAAAAATCTAAAACCACAATAATTTCAACTAAAAGCTGAACTTCAGCTATTACATTAAAAGGCTGGAATTTAAATTCAAAGTTGAAAAGTTGAACTTACACTGTCTTTTAAAAGACCATTAACAGTCAAACCTATTAATAGAAAATATGATGCACCATAAATACCTACTTAGTTTTCCTGCACCAAGAAGTATAAAAGAAAATTTAAAAGTAAGCAATCCAGAGATTCTTCAGATTTGTGGGTTGTTTTTTGTGTTAGTTTGTTGGTTGGGTTACGTTTCACTTTCTTTTCAAAAAGCTGCCCTTTGGAGAATAGCATAAAAATACCTGTAAAAAGAGGTTGATTGTCCAAGCTTTCTTAACTGAATTTTGCTAATTTTAATTCTTTTAATCTAAAAAAAAAAAGTTCTATTGTTAGACAGTTTTTGGTGAAACACAAGACTTCTGTCCAAATGCATCACTCAGTTTTTGATACAGAACCTCATATACTGCAGAGGAATTAAGGTTTCTTTGTATCTTGTAAGGTCAGTACCACACTGCAATCCAGTAGAAGTCCCTTAATTTTTTCATGGAATTTCTCTCTGTACTGGTTGAAGTGCATAATGCTTTCTGGTTCCTCTTCAAACCAAAACTTGTCAAACTCATAAACTAGATAACCTGTGAAGAAAATAAAATACAGATCTGCAAAAATGACCTCCACAATTTCATGCCTTGATCTAGCCAATCCTAGAGTGGTCCTTGAGCCTCTGCAACCCCTTAAAACAAGGACTGTCCGACCCTGATCTGTAGCAAGCTTTTGGATGCTTGCTGAATAAATAATGAATTTTTAAAAAAATATGCAAATATTGAGTTTTCAGATTGGCGTCTCTAAAACACAGAAAGCCACAGAAATTATCCTTAAATGTACATTTCTGCAGCACAATGTTTAAGCAGCAGGTGTGTTTCCAATACCTGATGCAGAAGACAAACAGCTTGCTCTGGTTAATGAGAAAAGAGTGGAAATGTACTCCAAAGAGCCCAAACTCTATGTTGTGGCCTACCCTGAGTAGTCTGTTCTAGAGAAGCTAGAGATACTTACAGTAAAACTGATGGAAGTGCTCCATCTGTGGCAAGCCAGACACCATGTTGTAGAGATGAGCCTTTAAAGCACCGTTCTTGAGCAAGCTGTATGCCATCTCCGTCAGATTGATCCCAACTATGGCATAGGAGTACCTGCAACAAAAAGCATGGTTTTACCTTAGGGACTGAAAGACATAAAATTTTACCAGCACACTCTGCTTTAGGATAGCTGTGAGAGTCAAAATTTTGCTTGTAATACTTGTTGATGGGCTTATTCCAATCTACAGACCACTCACTAGTGCATCCAACAACATGAAAGTTATTATAATACTGAGATGGTAAGGCTAATCAACGCTGACTTCAACTTGTTCATTTGAAATCCTTAGATCTGCTGGAATATTAAAAATTGGAAGTGAAAAACATTGTTGCAGTGTAAATGGAATGGCTATTTCAACCTCTTGTTTGAGTTGAAAGAATCTGTTTTTCTCTTACGTGGTATAAAATGTATAACAGAAATTCTTAAACAACAGTTAAAAGAGTTTGTGGAGGAAGGAAAAATAAAATTTAATTAATTTGTGCCAATTATATAGTTATGTAATTGAGCAAAAAGTCTCACATATCCTGTTCATGACAGAGTTGCACAGGATAATATTATTTACAATCAAAGTCATGAAGGGCTCCTGCTATTTGGAGGTCATGAAGTTAACAAGGGAGAGATGGATCAGATTATTTTATCTGACTGGTTTGAAAGTATATTTCCCTGCAAAATTAGCTAAATGTTTAAATATGCAAAGTTTTCAAAAACAAATTTAAAGTTGAACAACAACAAAACACCCATTTGTAAATACCTATTATAGAGCAGAAACCTAGCAAAAAAAAAAGACCTTAAGAGGTAACCTATACTATCCCAACACAGGATCAGTAAGAAGGTGAAAAGTAAGTATGAATTTCTAGATCTAATCTAAGTCGATTAGAAATAAAACTAACTATAATGTTAAAGGTGTTCACTGTGTTAATTAAAGATGATATTTTGTAACATTTTTGTCCCAACAAATCCATTCTGAAAAAAAAGCTGAACTTAGTTCTCAGCTAGAAATTGCTTTTTGTGGTTGGTTTCTCCCACCTGTCTACTTTGACCCTTTTTTCATTCTTTAATGGAAAAAACTCACATGTATTTTCCTCTTTACTTTCTGGACACATATTTAGCAGTCCTTACATAAGTTCTTACATAGAAGAAGCCAGAAAAAATCCTAGAGTGACTTACCCCAGCTTTGGGTGATTTGATCGAGAAAGGATCTGACGAGCTTCATTGGTGTAATGCTTACTAAAATACCTGGCAGTGTAAAATATTATTTTAAATTCATGAAAAAAAATACTGTGTTCAACATTAAAATCTGTAGATTTAAACTAAAGGTGCAAACTAGCCTGTAAATGAAAAATGGCACAAAATTAAAACAAAGGAAAAGGTAGAAAATGAAATTATATTCAGCATGAACTAATATTGTAAAAAAAATCATTGTGATCTGAACATCAAATATGAAGTTCAACCTAGTCCAAAAATTAGCTTAGCAAAGATATGTAGACTTGTCTGTTCTTCATTACAATAGGAATTTTTACATTCAGGAATTTTGGAAGTTTTTGACAAATTAGGTACAACCTACCAACCCTATCCTATGGCAACAAAAAAATAACCTTTCTTGGGCAAATTTCTGTCCCTTCCCTCACTTCTTGTCCTTACCCAACCATACCATATTTACAATGTGCAGCCACTAGAAATGCTGAACATACTGCTTTCTATTTGCTTCTATTCAGTTTGTATTAGAAATATAATTAACTAGAGAAAATACAGATAATGAAAATTAGTTACAAAAGGAATTAAATACTTCTTTTCACTTACACCAGATTCACTAAGCCCAGCAGCCCCATTCCTCTGAAGTCTGTTTTGGGATCATCACCTTGGAAGCCGATGTCACACCACTGTTTGCTGATTCTGGCCTTCAGATTCTCATAAGGCATCAGCAAATTCCAGAGCTGCACAAATATACTTCCATGTTATGCTGCTCAAGCATTCCAAGTCACATAATTCAGAACACTTGCTGCTGCACACTAGAAACCATTCACCAAGGAACAGGTACAATCTGCATGCTGCTCTTTTCTGTTAGTAGCAATATGGAGTCTGCTACAACGTCTCACTTCAGCAGTTATCAAAGTTACTACATTTAACATTAAATGTGGTAATTTCCCTTCACAGATAAAGATGCTGTATGAATACCAAAGAAACAAAGACTTGTTTCACCCCAGAAATTAACTTCTGCATCATTTTGTAACAGGTTAGCTATAAACTGAAATACAAATTCTCAGTGAATACTTATTTAACATGTCAGTGTTGGGGCTCCCATAGCCAGCTGAGATAATTATGAAGTGCTAAGAAAATAGCTAAATAGTTTTTATCTTCCAACATCAAACTATCTTCCTTGACATTGACTGGGATGCAGTAATAAGAAAAAATTAGTGTCTTCTTTTAATTTAGTAATTAGTGGTTTACAAAGTTAGATGTGTGCATAAGGTTAAGTACTTTTTTAGCAGTGATTCTTCAGTGACCCATCACAAATCTATTTTGCTACTTAGTTGTTGTTATGACTGATTTCACACAAAATAATTCCATTGCAAGTAACTCTAGTTTACCTTTTTTTTTTTTTTTTTTGTCTTGAGGTTTTATTTTAATGTGTCGGTTCTATAATGGCTCTGTAGTTTGTAAGTAGAAAAGAGCTTTAAACAGACCAGCTGGTAAGAATGCTACCAATAAGTTCATGCAATGTATTGGACTTGGAGGAGAAAAAAAAACCAACAGCATTTGTATTTAAAAAATTGTTTCACCTCAATTAACTGTTCCTCGTGTTCTTCATTTTCCGAATCATATGGGACCCTCCTTAGGTTTTCCACATTCAAATACAGTTTTTTATAACCTGATATCTGCAGTAAGGATATATGCAAATTTGTCTTAAACCTGAAATAATAACAAAACACCACAGAGAAGGTTTTTAATAGGCCTACTTAGCCATAAATTCTTGCTGACTTACCAGATAAGACCTTATGCTAATGCAATGTAAACACCAGAATTAGGAAGTGCTCTCTGTGTATCTTTCAAACTACAGAATACTGGTTAAGTACACTGCTACATGGATCTTACATACTTTAAACATCTTTAGCTGATTCCTGTGCTGCAGCCAGACTCTATTACCCTAAATTATGGAAGAAAAAAATAATCTAAAATCTGTTATGACACCATAAAAATCTATATATCATCCTGACCCCTGTACCACCACCTATCCTCAAACCTTTTGTAAGTCTGACATTCAAACTTTGTCAGATAATACTTACAGCTTCAAAGAAGAATTTCATTAGACTTTAAAATTTTGGTTATTCCCTGTCACTCACTAATTACTTATGCAGATGAATGCAACTATTAATCAGGCATCACTATACTCTCTCAAATATATGTAAGGAATTACACAGTTCTTGTAATCAACCTATGCAATAATCATGCTAGTTAGAAATACAGAGTAACAGAAGGGACTTGCAAAACAGAGATACAGTAATCCCAAATCCACATCAATTAAAACTTTGCAATTCATTTTCTAGAACTGATGAGGACATAACCACACCTTATTTTCAGATTTCATTCTGAATACTTGTGTTGAATGGCCTAAATATTGCATCAGGTTAAGCAACTGGAAGAACATGCTAAGAAGTGAGAACAGAGAGAGGTTTCCAAACACACCCTGTATCCTTCTGTTCAATCTTCTTTTCTTTCATTATATCTCTGACATACTTCTCCACTTCAGCTTCTTCAACATGCACAGCATTTCTTAAAACCTAGGAAGTTAACACAGTAAATGACTTCATGAGGAATGAAGACACCATCTACTTTATTACAATTGCTCAGCTTCTATATCTATTGTGTGTATTATTTACTATAAGAAGAAAAGGGTCAATTTAAGGCAATTGCTTCAAATACACTGGCTGAAATTGCATATAAGAGATCTGCAATAATTACATAAAAGCATAATTTTGTTAGGCTGTAAACAACAATGTTTACATAGGAGTTGCATAAAGAATAAATAAAAAGCTGGAGAGTTGCTTGGTCTAGGTTCTTGTTTGCTTTCAACTGCTGAATTGAAGTATGTTCTTCCTAATCCAAATGAAACAAGTTCAGCCAAGGTAAAAAGGCTTCAGAATTGGGAGACAGGTAACTAACAAAGCTGGGATTTCAATGAAACAAACATTTGAAGGTCCATGGGACCATTTTTGAGAAACCTTAAATAAATCTAGCAGAGAGAACACAAAATTCCAATTTTTCCCTCTCTGCCCTTTATTCCTCTTCAGTTCTCCACTCTCAAAAAGTAAATGCATGTGTAATTTTTCCGGGATCTGTCTCTGAAAAAAGGTTTTATTACAGTTTCATCTCTAGTATCTCTTACCTTACTTTTTGATGACTCCAGTGAATGTTCTGCAATATGGAAAAGTAGAGGCCACAGTTAAATTGAAGTGTTTTAAATAACTGACAGTAAGTCTTCCCACAGTGTATAAGTATTATAAAATTTTCCATCCCTTTCATACATATAATAAAAAAATTACTCAATCTTAATATGAAGAAGCTGTCAGTAACAGTGTCTTAATTTACACGGATTTTTTAATAACTCTTCAGTACAATGCTGAAAATAGATTAGGATTTTTTAAAGCATCAATTACACATACAAAACAAAGCCAAATTTGAAAAGGTGTCAGGAGAGAAATACATCAATTGATATTTTCCTGTTCTCAGAAATTATTTCATGTTTATTACTGAAGAATAAGGAAGTACAGTCACTTCTGCAAGTCATTGTAAAACCACAAAAATATTCAGTAGTTTCTTCAACTGCTATTTTAGATCAAAATTCTGCATCAAGCAGAACTGTAAGTTAAATCACTCTTCCTCCCTCACCTCCAAAAAAGCATTTATGTCTATGCAGTGTGAAATTTTTTTAGTAAAGGAAGGTAAAAACGTATACACAAAATGATGGGAAGACTCAGGGGGAAAAGGTATGATTTCTGATTCACTTTCTGATGACACTGGAATTTCCTTAGCAAGCAGACAAGGAAGCTAGCTCTGGCATTGATTAGAATTCTCATAGGATAGCTGGGATGAAAAGAAGAGTGACAGTTCTGGGGATGTACACCAGGTACTGTTTTCCAGCTACTGGAAAGCAGGAGGCTCAGGGGGGACCTGATCGCTCCCTACAACCACTGGAAAGAAGGCTGTGGACGGGAGGGGCTCAGACCCTTCTCCCAGGTAACCAGTGACATGAGGAGAGGAAACGTCCTCAGGTTGTGCCAGGGGAGGTTCAGGTTGGATATCAGGGGAAATGTCATCACCGAAAGGGTTGCCAAGCACTGAACAGGCTGCCCAGGGCAGTAGTTGAGTCACCACCATTCCCGGAGAGATTTAAAAGATGTGGCACTGGGAGACATGGTTTAGTGGTGGGTTTGGCATTGCTGGGTTACTGGCTGGAATCGATGATCTTGGAGGTCTTTTCCACGCTAAATGATCCAGTGACTGCTGCTCCACACGACTCTTCCGAAGCAATCTGGCGGCCCCTGCCCCGGCCCCTCCATTACCTATGCTCAGCGTCCGCCGCGCGCCCGCCTCCGCGCCGCCCAGGACGCGCTGCAGCTCGCACTTCCCCGTCAGCAGCCGCAGGATCCACTTCAGCCAGAACCGAAAGTAGTTGCTGTACAGGAACCCCCAGATGTGCGCCCACATCTTCCGCGGGCGGCGGCCCTGCGCTGGCGGGGCCCGAACCCGGCCCGAACCCGGGCGCTGCGTCCGGCCCGCCCCGCCCGCGCCCCCTGCGAGCTGCCGACCACACCCTCTCGCGGCCGGGCCGCCACGGCCCCTCAGAGCACGGCGGGGACTGAGCGGGGCCCGGCCGCCCCCCGCATCCCGCCGGAAGCCAACTTCCGACCTGGAAGTGATCTCAGGTACGGGACTAGGCGGAAGTGCCGGCTGCAGAGAGGCTTCCCTTTCCCTGTGGCTCTCCTGCTCCCTCGCCCGCCTCTTGCCCCTCCGGGCCGGGCAGCGCTGTGACGGCTGCCCGCAAAAAACAGATCGCTCGCTCGGTATGCAGCAAGCCAATACTCGAGAGAGACATCGAGTATCTGCTTCAGAGTTGCACAACCCTGGGTTCTCCCTGATAATCCACAGATCAAGGGCCCCAACTATCAGAACTTTTTCCTATTTATACATTTT
This sequence comes from Lanius collurio, assembly GCA_020086605.1. Classification (NCBI taxonomy): domain Eukaryota; kingdom Metazoa; phylum Chordata; class Aves; order Passeriformes; family Laniidae; genus Lanius; species Lanius collurio. Next base: position 6,639,134 of record JACBWW010000038.1, read on the forward strand.
AGAAAGTAAAGGGATTGGTGTTTATTAGTTACAAGTCACATAATTCTCTTAGTAATTAGTATTCTATATTCTACTGGTTAATGATTCTCTCCATAGTAACTAATCCTATGCTCAGTCTGTCTCTCCTTTTGGACCGGTGGGTTTTTCGGGTCAGTGCTCCGTGAATTGGTCAGGATCTGCCCCTGCCGGAATTACCTGTTACCAGTTGGAGCCGATTTCAGCACAATTACTGAATTGTTTTCATTTGTTTCTTCCTTATCTGGGGAATTCTGCCAGATGTCCCTGTGGCCCCTAAATTCTGAATTTTTGGTGTGTAGTACGGGACATTGACTGTGTCCACAGTGGTACACCCTTCTTCCCAAGATTTGTTAACCTCCCTCTAGTGAAGATATGAGATCATTGAAGCATGTCTAGCCCTAAACAAGAATTGCTTTAACAGGGCAATTCTACCAAAAAGTAATTTGCTTTCCTAGCACCTTGACATCACCTAGAGCTTGTTGGGTGCTCTCTGTTTCATGGGTTAAATCTCCCTTCTTGTTGGTTAGACTTGAAATTAGATAAAGATCAAAACACCAAAGGACATTCTTTCTTAAGAAAATTTTTACATATTCCATACAGTTAGGCTAGATGATTTTACAAAGTGTGTTGCCATGGATCCTGCCTTGCCTTTGCTGAATGAAGATTCAGCCTGCGTTCCATTTAGTTCCAGTTGCTACTTCCATTGTAAAATTAATGATTGTTTCAGTAAACATGGGTTGAACACAGAATTGTATGCAAAATTTGGAGTGTTGAAAGGGAGCTGGCAGACTTGCTTGACCACATTCTCATATTTTTTTGATGTGTGGAAATTGAAGTACCTTTTACACAAAATCAAAAGTCACACAGCAGGTCTGGTGGCCTGTGTCCCATAGAGGATTTCAGAGCATGGACCAACATGTTTGGCATCCTCTCTCTAGATTTCTACACTCATAGGGGTGAAGAGTTTCATGTGGGAAAACCATTGATGTGGGAACTTGAATGGCTTCCATATCTTATTCATACTCTTAAAGTGAGGAGAGGTGGTGCATGTTGCATGTTAAGAGGCAACGTAACTGCTTATGGGAGCAATCTAACTTTCAAAGCATTGGAGCATTGTGTGAAAATAAGCTTGAAAGTATTTATCTCTATTTAAAAGTAGTCTTACTTGGTGACAAGATGACATGATGGTTTTATCACATTACCTGCATATAAGTTGTTCCAAGATAGCCAAACCCCAGAAAATATATTGAAAAAAATCAAGGATAGTGGGCCTATGAACTGGTAACAGAAACTGGAGGAAAGAATTTGTCTGTATTGCAGGACCTGGATGTAAGCTACAGCTCCCACTTAGCTTGTATATGAAACAGCTCTGAGCAAATACTCCTAGAAAACAAGACTGTGCTATACCTCCCATCTGGCAACTTGGCAGCATATTGCTCCTGTTGTACTTAAACATAGCTGGGCTGAAAGCTTCTTGTCAGAGGAGTCCTGGCTACACCAGCAGCAGAAGGGTGTTAGTTTGATATTGGGAAGGCAGATGAATTGCAACACTGTGAAGAAATGTAAGGGTGGTCAGGTCCTTCCTATCATTCTTTATGCCCACGCATGGATTGTGCTGAGATAGTTCATTAAAAGCATGAGCTACTGGAATTTTAGGAAGTCCAGCAGGTGCATCCTTAAAGCGTGGGTCTGCACAAATAACACAGAGAAATTTCTAGCTGATGAGACTTTTGTTGATTTTTTTATCCCAAAATTAAACTGTCCTGCTGCTTCATTGCATCTTTTAATGGATTAAATAGCTTTGTACCAACATGAATATTTTTTCATTATATTTATACTTAAACAGGAATTACTTTTTTGTGTGGAATGTCAAGAACTAAATTAACTTCTGCTACAAGTTTTGGAATTTGTTCCACTTCCTATTGTGGTTTGCTGTAACAATACATACACACAGTACAGGATTATTGTTTTCTCAATTCTCTTTGCTTCCAGTCTCCAGGACTGAAGTGCAGAGTATCTGGTGTTGACAATACATTGGACAACACTTCTCTGTGATATAATTAGATTTGTTGGGGTATGCTTTACAGACTTTAAGGTCTTGCTTTAAATTAAACCCTTCTGAAATGCGAGTTAAAAAGATGCAAATTTTAGTCTTATACCTCTTTTGCTCGTATGATGTTTTCTTTACTTTAAATCTGCATTTTAAAGTAAAATCTGTAACCAATTTAATTATTTAGAAATATTATAGCATGTTTTTGACAGGTTTTTTGACAGCTTTTTATAAATTGCAAAACAGCAAGCATGTTTGATTTTATACAAATGTTAGCACTTGAATCATGCAAGATGCTTTTGTATCATCATGTTCAGTTAATTTATAAATTATATTAAGACAGCCAAAAATACAATGCAGTAGCTTAAAAAAATTCTACCTTCCTCTTTTTGTGTTAAGTAGTTGCCTTCAAATCTTACCTTCACTGAGATTTTTTTTGAAGTAAAGATGGTGACCTGTTTACCTTTTAAAATCCCATTTCTTGGGTGACAGCAGGGCAAATAACCAGCAGTAGCAGTTGGATCTCTCTGTAGTCAGAAAACTTTACATGCCAGCAACTATTATGTATTATTATTGGTAGTTATTCTTTGTTCGTATACCCTTGCAGATGAAGGACATTCTAAATAATCCACTGCTTGGCTCACCTGGGGGCCTGTGTTGTGTAAAATATTTATTTTAATGTTTCTTATCTTTACCCTTGCTTACACACAGATGTGTGAAAACAGTAAAAATATGTGGAGCAAACATGTGAACAAAAAGAGACATTCAGTTACAAAGTACAAGGACAAGCTTAGGAACTCTCTTGCAGGTAAGGGGAACCAGTCCACTGAATCACTTGCTTAGAGTTAAGTATTACATGTAACTCAGCAACGTGTTCTTCTGTAGAGTCTTTTTAAAGATGATCAGTTTGCCAAAAATGCAGAAAGTCTGCTGATGGGAGGTAAAACTGCTCTGAAACAATTAATACCCCCCAAAAAACCCAGCACAACTTATTCCAGTTGTACACAGTTATTGAGCATGTGAAATAACATATGAAGAGAGCCCTGGGAGGGACATACCGTGAAAGCATGAAGCAGATAAAGTAGCCTATTTACAAGTAGGTCCGAGTGCAGTGGAAGCTCATGACAGTGTGTCATGAGATTTTTGATTTTTTGTTTGAGGAACACTTAATGCACTACCTCATTGTAAGCTAAGGAGCTATGAAGTGAGCATCAAGTAAATGGTCACAACTCAGCATGGCTGAGTAACTGTATCTGCTGCCTTAATAAATAACATCAAATGCAGTCAGTGGCTGTCTCCACAGATGTTCCCCACACACTGTGTCAGTTTGTTTTTAGTTTCTGGAAATGTGTGATGGTCTTGTCTTTTTTTTTCTTTCTTACTCGCTCTGAACATAAGCTAAAAATAAGCATGTGTTAGATTGTTGTTAATCTTATCTTCAGCAACCCTCCTGCTTGACTACATCATTTACATGTTCGCTTTGGCTTTGTAACAGATAGAACATCAACCAATAAAGACATTTTGTTCTTGACTTGGGACATATTTGATGCTCATTTGTTCCTCTTAGTTCTAAATCTCTATTTTACTGCAAATATGCCAAAATCTACATTGACCTTCCATCAAAATTAGTGCCCTAACCTTTTAGTTTATTAACTGGGAGAGGGAAATGGTGATGGGGAGGCAGTAGGAGAAAAGGATCGAGTCATGATTGCATTGCATCTTATTAGCCAATTATAAATGCATATTCAAAGTGTAGCTTAAACATTTCTCAGTAAAAAATTTTAAAGGCAGAGAAACAGAAGGTAGAGGGACGTTTATAATAGATGAGTACAGGACAGGAATAGTGAGGTCTAACTCAAGGCTTCATGGTGATTTATGGAGCCGCACTGAGATTTTTAGTTCATGTGTATACTGATGCAGGCAACAGGCAATCTCCTGCATTTTTAATGAATAGTAACATTTATAATTCAAAGTAATTAGTAAACAGAGATGTAAACTCATCCACATCATAATTCAAACACAGAAAGGTCACACTAACCTTGCCAGAGAAGCATTATACAATTTGTGAGGTCTAAGATTTCCAAAAAAGGACATAGTATACTGTTGGTGGTATAAAGAGTGGCACATAAAGGCAGCACTGACATTAGGACTCCAGCACACCTGTGTCTGAACACCACTGTTGTAGGGCTTGGGATCGCTTTGCACCACACCATCACAAATTATTTGGGGGTTTGGTACAAATGAGATAAGTTGTTAAGTAAGCAAATAGAGAAAAAGAAGGAAGAGATTCTGTATTAATAATAAAAGCATATTTTTAGAAAACAAATTATCTAAAATATTATGTCCTCTGGGTAAATAAGGTAATGAATTATATATGCTAGTAATAAATTAAGGAAGTAGATTACAGTTTAGATAGCAAACAACTTACTGCTTTTATGAGCTACCCAAGTCCAGTCTGATTTCTGAAGCTGTCTTTTGCATGTTTGCAATACAGAACAGGAAACCATATTTTCTTTATCATAGGTGTAGAATGAAAGGTAGATTTTTGAGCAGGTAGAGAACATGTCAAAGCAAAAGCCACTAAATACCTCCTAATCAGGTATGAGAAGGAGTAACATTTTTACTTATAGGTAGGTGGTTCTATTAGAACTGTGTTGCTGTAAGTGGTTCCAGAAACTCTGGTAAATAAGGTATCTGTTCCCTTTATAAACTATGTTGTAGAAGATGTATTCTAAACTGTGATGAATTTTTTGTCTTCTTATGGATTGCTGAAGACCTAAAAAGGCAAAAAGGTGTGTGTGCCTAAATGGAAAGGCACATGTGTGAAGCAAGGTACAGTAGCTGAAGTATAGTACCTTTACCAGTGTAGAGGTACCAGTGTACCATTAGACTTCCATCAGGTTAGATATTGCAGCTGCTTGCCCTCCTTCCTCTTTAAAGGTAAACTTAAAAGCTTGGTTTATTTACCTGGTTCTGTGACTGTGCTAAATGCATGTATTAATTGTACACTACAGCTTGGCTGCCTGATACAATCTTATAAGCAATATGCAAACAGATACCCAGTGGTTTTAAGTGAGCAAAATAATGTTTACCATTACAATGTTGTGCTGAAAAAATTCACATCACCAGAGGTCTATGTCCAAAAAGGAGACAGAGGAGTACTTGTAACTTTATTCATAAACAAAGGGAGAGGTCATTTCCCATGGTATCTCTCAAATTGTTGGAGGACAAGGCCCCCTTATAATCCTAATTTTCCCAGCCACATCACCCTCTCCCTATCCCCATTGGCTGAGGTACTTGGAAGGTACAGATTTCCAGATCTGCCTACTACATGTCCCGTTCAACACGCACACCCTTCCCCTCGCCCCCTCCCCCCCCCCCCCCCCCCCCTGCATAAGATAGTTCTATTAAGTCTTTATTCTTTTTATTTCTAAAGTTTGAGAATTTAGCACGACCTTAGCTGAACAGTAGTCCCGGTCAAACATTTTCTGATAGTTTCTCCCCTTACTTCCGTATCTACAAGTCTCTGGCCCTATTTACAAGCAGATTCACAGCACCTGTTTGGAAAGACGCATTCATCTTACTACTTTCAATGTTATGACATGGGCTAAACAGCACCTGCCGAAGTGTCGGTCGTGAGATGTTTTTGACGTGAAAACACAGCCTGTATTTGCCGCAGTCAAGAGGTTTTTCAGTGTGAGTCGGAGCGTCGGGAAGGCTGAGGGCAGGGGAGGGCTCTGCTAGGGGTTTTACAGCGGGAATTGGCGTGGGCACACGTTCACGAGGCTGGTGTCTCCCGACAGAAAGGCGGGCGGCGGTAGGAGCGGGTGTCCCCGCTGCACTTTGCGTGTCCCTACCGACGAGGACCCGCTCCTCGGGGAACACCGATGTGCAGCGGGAGGGCTCGGCGGCCCCACCCGGCGAGCAGCGCGGCAGGACGTGCCCCGGCCCTCGCCACAGGGGGCGGGCAGGGCAAGGCAGGGCGGCGCGAACACGCCTGGCCCGCGTTGCCCGGGCGAAGGTGGTGGTGGCGGCGGTGGCTTGGGGCTCGTGCGGGCAGCGCCCGCGGGAGATGCGGCTGCGGCTCTGGCAGATCCTGCCGGCGCTGTGCCTCGGCGCCGCCTTCCCCTTGCTGTGGTACGCGGTGTGGCAGGGGAGCCGAGGTGAGAGTGGGCGGCGGGGGTGTCCCGTCCGTCCGGGGCGCGAAGGGCGAATGGCGCGGTGGCACTACTGTGCCCCTCTCGCTGTGCCGTCGGGGCAGCGAGGCGCTGGCTCCCTCCCCGGTGCGCCCGCCTGGGTCTGCCCGCCTGCAGCCGCGCCCGACGGCACCGGGGACACTGAGGCCGCCCCGGCCGTCGTGCGGCCCCATCCCGCCGTGTGGCGGCGAGTCTGGGCAGGGCACGGCCGGGGTTGCGGCGGGGAGCGTGGCGGGTCGCCCCATCCCCTCCCGGAGCTACGGACCCGCTCGGCTCTCCGGGCTTGCTAGGCAAATGACGAACCTATGTGGCCTCGAGGCTTGGCCGCGTGTAAGGTCGAGGTTACAGGTCTCGCCTGTTCCCCCGGGGTCATGGCTTAACTGCACCCAAGCACAACCTTGCGACATAGCTTACAGGACTGGGCCGTACTTGTCCTATTAAAAATACTACCCTAAATTTAAGAAACAATAAAAGCTTCCTTTAAACTTTTTTCCTAATTCTTTTTTTCTCCTTCTTACTGTTTTTCTAACAAGCATCTTGCATTAAGATGGAAAGAAAAATCTAAATGTGTATGCTGTGGCTGTCACTTTTAAAGTGGTTTTGATTTTAATGTTGGGGAGGATAAAGTGGCATTATCCATCCTGCAACTGTATTTGTGCCTCATCTACAGTCACTTTTTCCTGTGCATATTTCCAGGACCAGAATGCAGAGAAAACTACCTAAATTTTTGTATTTTATTTCTAAACTTTAAAATTTCTTTTTAAACTTTAAAATGTCTTTTTAATAAATTATGGAGGTGGTACATGCCAGATAGATCTACATAAAGCTATGTCGAAGATTCTCTGAGCCAATATGGGAAAAATAAAACTGATGGTATTTTCCAAAAAGAGATAAGAAGGTGTCTCCAAATAGTTTCTCTGAGACTTGGCTTGTTACAGGTGAGGGGTAGTTGGTTTGGGGTGAGGGAGAGAGACTGGATCTTTGAGTGCTTCCTACCTACACCTTTACAATAGGTTTGGTTTTATAGGTGCAGAAGAATTAGAATAAACCAATTAGTAATATCTGGGATGAACACAAGTCCAGCTAGCAGATAATTTGTTTATATTAATTGTTCCTGTAACCAATAGAAGTGGTGGTAGAGATCTTGGCCCCACAATGGCGTATTGAATAGAGTGCTGATCCCCCTGCATTTTAGCACTTTTGGTCAGCTATATGGTTCTTTACCTTACAATACTTCATGTTTCCTTCACTTCACTCCTGGTAGGAGTGGGGATGGAAAAATGAAGGTCCAAGAGATGTCAGATTGAAAGTATTTATCCAGTCTTCAGTTACCACCGCGTTGTCTTGTGGCTCATGTTTTAGGACTCCTCATTACTGACATTACATTTTAATTTCCCTTTTTTTTTTGACATTTCTGTGATGACATTCCATGATGGGCTGTTTTGCTTTGGGATTTTATTTGTTTGTGTTTTGTTTGTTTTGAGGAAGAGGGATAATGTGTGATCTCTTAACTTCTCTTTCCATAGTTGGCTCCTCCTCCACAGCAAACTGAGAAACTAATTCATCTCAGATGGTATAATTTTCCTAATTACTATTATTATTAACACCTGGGGTTTTTTTTAGCAAACTTTTAACCATTGCATATGTGAATATGTATTCTTCAGAGACCCTCTTAAACTTGGTAAATCTCACAAATGTGTAAATTAAATAGTTAATATTATTAACTAAAGGAGAAAGTAGCAGTACATGGTGAATGACTATGTATTATGTTTATTTTACTGAAAATATAGTCTTTGCTTTCAAGGGGTCTGCTCATCCAGAAAACCTTAAGAACAGCCAGCCACAGGTAACAACAACAAAGGTTGTTACCTTTTTCCACAGAGAGAGACACATTGGGAACAAACCCACTAATGCTCTGTTGTTGTCGCTGGGTATTTTTTTAGGAAATTGTTTTGAACTTAATCTTTTGTTCTAAAAACAGGCAGGTGTCTCTGCTTAGATGTTGTTAAGCCTCTGTTTTTTCCTTCTGCACTGCTGAATTTACTCTCCATTGCAATGCTTAGAGCACTAGAGGAATTTCCCCTTTTGGTGCATCTCAAACTACGATGTGTGTTTTCTTTTCTAATGCCGTTTTCACTTAGTCCACCAGTTACTGTGAAGTTAAGTATTGTTGCAGCTTGTCAGCTCCCATCTCTTTCCCTCATTTGTCAAATGTTTTCTGGCTCATTTTCTTCCACACATCTCCCCTTACTTTTGTTAACATCTCTGCTCTGCCCATTGAAATTGAAATGTTTAGACTGCTCTTGATTTTTGACTACAGTCTATCACATTAAGCAGCAGTAGTTTGGAATATTGCCTCAGGTTTCTGTTTAGTTAATTGTTTCTTGCATAGCAGTGATTTTGGGATAGTAAATAATCTTTGTATAACTAGGACAGGGCACCTGAGCTCAAGACTAGTGGTCTTAAGTACTTCTATAACATAAAAAGTACATGATAGCCCTGTTCAGTTTGTCTACATTCTCAAAGCCTTTCAGCCCTTGAATAGTCGAAGTTTAAATCAGATATTGGCTCTCTCCTGATTTCTGTTTAAATAAAAATCAATAGCTTAAGCCAGTGACCTTTCAATGCCTTACAATAAAGGTAGCTTGAGAGATTTGAGTTTAAATGTATTTGTTGTCAATGACAGCAGTAAATAATTGGCTCTTTGGTGCTGCTTCTAACTATTATGTGTAGCCTGAGTATTGACTTGGAGTTGTGAGACTAAAATCGAGTACACATAACTCAAACTGGCATAGCAGGGAAGATGCTCCTCACTCATTCACTTAAAAATAAAAGATCAGAATCTACCACTGTCACTAGAATTCTGTTATTGTGGATAGTACTGTGGATATTTTAATTATGGTTAGGAAGATGTTTTTATAATCACTTTTTCCATTGCTTTATAAATACAAGCAAAGGTTTCATACTAAATATGTTGATACTTTTGCAGCCAGAAAAAAAAAGAGACTAAAGTAATTGTGGAGACAACTGGTAATGATGAGATCTTCAGTAAAAGCTAATGCTATGTCTAAGTTGTGTGGTGATTCCTTCAGCATCCTCTGGAGTGCTTGTGAACACAGGCTGCTATTAGTGAGCAATCAGCTGGGTTGCTGCAGCAGTTCCTGTTCCACATCCTGCATGGTTTTGCTGTGAACTTTTTCGTCCCTCCCCAGGCCCTAAGCCAAACCTGTCTGAAGCAAACAGTTTGTATGTGAGCCTAGGAAAGTCTGTTGATACGATGATGCAGATGTTTGTACTTGTGAAACTGAGTTACAATTCACATGTTAATTTACCTGACCAAAATTGTTTTCTCTCATAAAAACACTCTTCACGTGGATTTGTAATTCTGAGGAATGGTATACAACTTACAATATACATAGTGATTTTCTCACACAGTTCTAGTTATTGTTTTCTTTGTAAATACTAATCCATTTAAAAAATCACAGGTATATAAAAATAATAAAGTAAATGTAAGGAGGTAGCAATTTTTTCCCCCACTTGAAAAACAGAAGGCAAAAAACAAATTATAAACTCATTATGAACTTACATAAAGTTTCTTCAGAGGAAACAGGAAAAGAAATTTTGGTGTCTTTGCTGAATAACAGTGAAGTTTTTTTTTTAAGTCACTGCAACAAGGTGAATCAGACCACCTCTTATGGCAGTGCTTCTTCATGTTGCTCTCAAGGGTTACAAGATTAAATCTCTTTGAATTGATTTGTAACATGTTGCTGCCCTCTTCACCTAAATTTAGAGGATACCTTGTCCAAGTAAATTAACAGTAAGCTTTGCTTGGAAGTTAGGAGAAATTGGTGCTGAAATATGCTGTCACAAGGATCTAGGTGTGTTAAAATATACATGTTGAGTCAAACATTGTGAAACCTGACTTTCTTTGAAATGGTGGGATGAACAAGAGAGAAACTTTTCATACGCTTGCATTCACAGAAGTATATGTAAGGATCACCAATATTTTTGGCATCTACATTTTTAATTTGTTCCACAAATCAAGGGGGAAAAAAGTTTCATCACTACAAAGGGTTAAAGAGGTATTTCTGATGAAAGTATTTTTTTTCCTCATCAAAATACAGTAATGTACATGCTAGCCCAGAAAGCATGGTTACACATTTCTCGTATTTCCAGTCATCTTCTGCCTATGGTGTGATGCTTTGTTTCAGCTGTGCAGCCAAGTGCAGGTCCCCGGGAGATTCTGTTTTTTGTGATGGAGTTCTTTGCAGGTTTCCTGTCCAGTCCCAACTGGCATATTCTGGCTCAAAACTTCAGTTAAGTAGTGGCAAATTGACAGATTTGATAATGAAGTCTTGAATTACGCTGCTCTCAGTTCAGCCAATACAGCTTATCCCAATTTCTGAAAATGCAGAAGCCAATCTTCCTGTCTTCTCTAGGACTGCTAGGCTGTGTTTTGTCACCATTTTTCCCAGCTGTCCCAGCTGACTGGTAGGCTTCCCTTCATGTGTACATTTCCTTCCAGTGACACTGAGAGCAAACAGAGGTTATTGCACATTCAGATTTTGCCCCAACATGCAGTTGGGATGTGGCTGAAATGCACAGTGTGATAAGGAAAGAGTTTTTCCAGTCCATCAATTGCTTCCTCAGTTTCTTTGTGTAATTCTGCATTTTGGCATTAAAAAAAACAAAACAAACCCAACATACAATAACCTCAAATGGTCCATTAGTATTTACTAATGCAAAATTTTATATCAAAATTCATATCCAAGACTTAGAAAAGCTGTGCGGTTTTAGTAGCTTCTAAGTGTGTAATTTACTAACTGAAGAGTCTGCTGCTTCTTACTTCAGGCAGGAGAGTGCCTAAAGAGGAGAGGAACTTAGCTATATATCTTGTGGTACAAAAAGGAGGCCAGTTTTTGTTGGGTTTTGTAGAGAAAGGGATAAGGGAGCATTTCAGACCTCTCTTTGTTTGCTGTACAGTGTCTTGTCATAACCTGTACTTAAGTGTAAATATACGACCTTTGTACTTTCCTAGTGTTGTATGCTGAGTCTTGAGGAACAGAGTTTTGTCTAGAAATACCCTAGTTAGTGGCTAGGCATTTAATTAAACGTATATGTATTTTAGCAGTTGTTGCTACCTCAGGAAGAGAAGTAAAATTTTTAAAATACCAACCAGAACAAAGCAGTAGCCATTGCTTGAATTGAATGAGTATTACCTTAAAACAGAAGTATACCAATTATGGGCAAACACCATGCAATATCCATTCAATTTCTATATTTTTTCACTTATTTTAATAATATTGCTTTCCTATATGGTGATGCTCTCACTGTTTTAAGATCACTTTTCACTACATTCTAATATAGAGAAAGACTTGAGTCTAAAATTAGGATTGTTTGCCTACACTGATGAAAATATTAGAGTTAAATTGTATTTTCTTTGAAACAAGTTTGCTTATTTATTTTCAGTTAGACACGGTATGTAAATTGTTCAGTAAAAAGTATTCTATGTCAAACCCAAGACTGAGTCCATGTTCATTTGACAATAGCGTGAGTTTTTACATTTCAGTTACTAACTTTGATCTGCCTTTAACTTTGTAAGGTGTGTGTTTGTTTTAATACTGGAAGTATTCTAATTCTCTTCCCAGTATGCCCTGTATGGTAATAGAGGAACCCTATCTCCCCTGCCCCAAATTGCTGGCACAGTCTTTTCTTTCATGTCCCTGGGTTAATGCAAAGTCCCTCCACTGCCTTGTAGCTCCTGATGTGGACACTGTCAAAGGCGAGTAGATATCTCAAATGTTTTGGAAGACACAAATAATACTGTGCTGTAAGACTCTAAACAAAATAGTTAAAGGTAATGCACATTGTTGAATTTAAGTGTTTGCCTAAGAGCTTGCTGTTCTGACCTGAGACAGAGGCATTGTTCGGGGAACTTTTTTTCCTTCCTTACTCAGAGAGCAGAAAACCTGAGCATGCAAAGCGTGTAACAAGATTCAAAAAGGTCTCTCAGATCAGTTACAGAGAGATAATAAACTGCCAGTTATTAGTGCAATGCATGCTTCAGTGGTTTAATATGCCTCATTAACCTGACCAGTGGTTCCAAGCACAGAGTACAACAAGGTCTTTTGCAGTTAGTGTGCTTATATAGTTTTCTTTTAAGGAGGCCATTAACGAAAGTTCAGTTTCTAAAAGAAACAGTCTTTAGGTATGATAAACAATTGGATAAAGCTTGTAATCAAGATATAGGAACAAGATTCACTGCTAGACTTCGGAGTGTTTTCTTCCCTCCTTTCTGCCACTCCAAATTCTCCTTTTATTTTCTTTTCTGTTTGAGTGTTAGGAGGAGATAGTGATGAATTGTTCCACAGCTCTTAGATATTGCCAGAAATTATTAATGAGACTGGGAGCATTTATGATCATAGAGGAAGTATATGTGTGTGGAGCTAAGAGAAATAATAAATTGGCTTTTAGAATGAGTATTTGCTTTAGAGATTAGTATTGTTTCTAAACTGTTTCAATATGCAGTGCAAAAAGTTATATATATGTAATGCATCTATTAGGAGATAACACGAGAGTACATTTAAAACCATTTAAAATGTTATCGTGGAATTATAGTATCCATGAGTGTATATGCCAATGTGTAGTTAATAGTCAGAGGAAAGCTACAGAAGTGCTGAAAATCCACTGAAAAAGCTTTGAGTGCTATCACTGTGTCTGGGAGGTGGCTGGATCTTTTTTTGCTCCCATGGCTTTTAGCCAATGTAGCCACACTGACTTTTCCTAGGAGGGAAATTCGGCAAACCACTCTTAGTCAAGAAGAGTGATTCATTTTCAGCTCACTAAGGGGAGAAGAAGCCTTTACATAGAATCCCAGAATATGCTAAGTTGAAAGGGACCCACAAGAATCACTGAGTCCAAATCCTGGCCTTGCACAGAGTCACACCATGTGCCCAAGAGTGTTGTTCAAAAGCTTCTTGAACTGTGCCAGGCTTAGTGATGTGACCACTGCCCTGGGGAGCCTGTTCAGCCTGCTCAACCACCCTCTGGGTGAAGAAGCTTTTCCTGATATCCAACCTAAACCTCCCTCTGACACAACTTCATGCAATTCCGTTGTTCCTGTCACTGGTCACCACAGAGAAGAGATTAGTGCCTGCCTCTCCACTGCTCCTCCACTTCCCCTCATGAGGAAGCTGTAGACCACAATGAGGTCTCTCCTCAGTCTTCTCAGGCTGAATAGACCAAGTGACCCCAGCCATTCCTCATACGGCTTTCCCTCCAGAACCCTCCTTTGGACCCTCTCTAATGGTTTAATGTCTTTTTCATATTGTGGCACCCAGAACTGCCCCCAGCACTCGAGGTGAGGCTGCCCCAGTGCAGAGCAGAGCGGGACAATCCCCTCCCTTGCCCGGCTGGCGATGCTGTGCCTGATGCTCCCAGGACACAGCTGGCCCTCCTGGCTGCCAGGGCACTGCTGGCTCACATTCAACTTTCCACCAGCCAGGACCCCCAGGTCCCTTTGCACAGTGCTGCTCTCCAGCCTCTCATTCCCCCATCTGTCCATACATCCAGGGCTGCCCCATCCCAGGTGCAGAATCTGGCACCTTCCTATGGTAGGTGATTGCCCAGCCCTCTGATTTGTTGGGGTCTCTCTGCAGGGCCTCCTTTACCTTCACTCGCTTTTTGTAGTTTTGCTGTAGGTCCTCATCTCACTCTTTTCTGGTTTTATTCTGACATTCCTCACTGCTGATAGAACCATTTTTAAACAAGGCATTTCCAAGTCAGGCTGTTGCTGGGCCCAGAAAGTGTTTCATGCTGTACCCAAAGCTCCATGTCCCTGGCCCTCCTTGTCAGAAAGCACTGTATTTGTAAAAATGTCCTGTATCTTTCTAAGCAATCTGTTGCAAGCAGCTGGTTTAGTTCTCCATGGATCATTAGAAACTGAAAGAACATTTTCTACACACACACACACACACACACACAAATCCATTTTAATTTAATGACTGTTGAAATATTTAGGTTGTTTAGCTTCATATTGCTTTCTAAACACACATTTTTTGCCAAAAAAATAGTTAATATAATTTATTTACATGTACTCTAGTAAAATCTAGCACATTTCATGTTCTATTTCAAACTATATATTTTTATAATAAATTCATTCTTTGCTAAGGATGAGTGAATATTATGTTCTTTGTGTCAACCCCTTGCTTCCTGAGCTATCAAAATCAAGTGAGATAAGCGATTACTAAGAATCTTGTTCTTCTAACTGAACAGAGGGTTCAATTCTGAAAGACTTAAAAATGTAGTTTCCCTTTTGTGGCCTGAAAAAATAGATAAGGCAGATTACAAATGCCAGCTTCTTTGAGTGCACTCAGTGACAGTTGAGTGTTGATTTTTTATTTCCAAGAGGCACCTGTAATATTTTGGTAGGCTCACCTGTAACTAAGCAAATACAACTGCCATTACTTGGTGCTTGCCAAAACATCAGCCCAGTGGTGGCACTGGTGATTTTGAGTCACACTGACACTGCATAGCTGAGAGGATTGTGAAGAGAGGGACTATGATGTTGTAATTTGTCTGCAATTTCTTTACTAATTCCTTCTATAAATTGGAATTTTAAGAAAAACTCACGTCCATGACTGTATCATTAGCTTATACTTCTGAATTTGTCTTGGAATTGGAGGATAAATCTCCACTACATTTACATGTATCGATGTTCTATCTGGAATCACCTTCTTGCTATGAAAATGGTG
Organism: Lanius collurio; assembly: GCA_020086605.1. Taxonomy (NCBI): domain Eukaryota; kingdom Metazoa; phylum Chordata; class Aves; order Passeriformes; family Laniidae; genus Lanius; species Lanius collurio. The sequence goes on from JACBWW010000038.1 coordinate 6,654,151, forward strand.
AGATGATTATCTGTCAGTCACCTAAATCAGCTTAAGCCTTCTGTTTTCATTTTATTCATATACGTTCTGAAGGAAAAAATCATAAAGATTGGATTATGGCATTGGAAACACAGCTACAAAAGAAAAGTGTAAACAAAAAAAGTGTATTCCTACATGATAGCTGATGAAAGGGATCTTCCTTAGATATCCCAAAAATTTAGCTTGTTTGGGGTTCTAGCTCTGTAGCCTGATGCCTTGTGACAGATTTTTAAAATTTGAAATATATTTTATCTATTTTATATTGTTTAAAGACAGACTCCATCTGTTTTGACCTTCCATTTGTTTTTGTTTTCTTTTAATTTTATTCTCCAATTTTTTTAGAGAAGCCTATTTTAATCAAGTAGAAGTATCTTGTTGCATGCCGCTGAAATAATACCGATTTCCCCTTCCTTCAGCAATGCTAAATTTATATTCATAGCTGCATAGTATAAAATGCTCATACATACTAATGCCTTTCTTGCAAGTCAAAACATTTCTAAGAGTGTCAAAATTTTTTAGGAAACATTCATTTGATATTTTACTAAATACACTTTAAAATTTTAATGAGGTAAATAATGATGATACAGACCACATTTACTTCTTCTTTTCTAGTCACCCTCTTCCTAGATATTTTAAACTTCAGTCTTCCAATCACACAGTTACTGATTAAATTAAGGACTTGTGTTTAATGCAAATAAAACCCCCTGGTTATCCAAAATGCAAATTAATTCCAGTTTGAAACACCTCTGCAAATCCTCACAAATTTGTGTTACCTCTGCATTTTGCTTGTAGTGTCTTTTACAGGTTAGAATCCCTGGGAATTCACTGTTCCAGAGGGACAATAGTAGATCCTAGAAAACCAGAGCTGCCACAGATAAGACTCAGCACAGTCCACAAATAGAATGGAAGAAGTCTCTAAATAACAACATTTAACTAAAAAAACAAACAAACAAACAAAAAAAAACCCCAAACCCAAGCAGCTAAACCACAGCAAGACCAATAAAAGAAGTAGCATTATGAAACAATTTTAAAATGAAGCAGAAGTCCCCTTCTACTTTCTTTACTCTCTGTTGCAAAGGGTTGATGTTACTGAAGTATTTCTTTACATTAACCATCTTTAGTAATAGTTCTTAACGTACTCCAGACACTTTGTAACTTAGAGATGAAGACTGAATGCTTTTAACATCTCTGGTTTATTCTTAATAGTATTTGATACACAAGACAAGCCATTACATAATTATACTTTTCAGTGTGAAAAGGGTCATCGAGAGTTGTTATTTAGGGAAAACTTAGCACCTTACCCTGCAACTCACAGTCTTTCACTGACTTTTTCCTTATAGATTTCGTATTCTTTGTTTTGTCTTCAATTTACTTTTACCCAGCTGTGCTCCCTAAACTCTACCTTCTTAGTACTCTTCCAGACTTTCTCTTCTCTTAAATAAACTTTGTTATTTTTTATGTGCTTTGGTGATGTCATCTTCTGGGCAATCTCCTATTCTTTAACTTCATTCAATCATACAAATCACCTTTTAGAAAAGAAATTATGTTCTTATTGCAGGAAATGATTTAGATATTTACCAACACCAGTTGCTGGAACTTCAGCAAAGACTATCGTATGCTGAAAAGGAAAATAAAAAAAGATCACACGAACTGAACAGTGCCCTAGATGAAATTAAACATGGAATTGAAAGAAGAATGAACATGACAAAAAACCGCACAGGTTTGTAGGGGTTATCTCTGCTTTTTTTTTTGCTTTTTTTTTTAAGGACACCAACATGTAAAGTCTAGTGACCTGGCTTCTTCCCATTGTTTAACTGAACTTACTAGTTACCTTGCCTTACAGACTGTTGTACATCTCTATCTATCTGCACACTGTAGTTACTTGCCATAGATTGACAGTTTGATTTTGTCACCTAAAATAAATGATGTGGTTGTGCTGGATCTGCCTTCCTCCCTGTTGAGACTGGCAGACCTACTTCCCTGGGGAGAGAAGGAAAACTAGTAGCAGTATCTCTGTGCTGGAGGCATTTCACAGTATACCCCAGCTACAGAAAGAGTCTGGGTGTGACTGAAAACCACCATTTAACAATACTTATTTTCATTCAGTACAGCAGGCTGATAAACAGATTAAAATAGGGAATTAACAGGGGAAGAAAGAACAAGGTGCATTTGTTCTTTGGATAGTCAGAGTTGTTTCTTTCCTTTTCTTTCCTGTCAGATTTTGTCTGTTTATCCAATATTAATTCATTGAGACTGTTCAGACGTGTATAAACTAAGGGCTGAGCATTGGCAGGGTGGTGGCCTTAGGAGGTTTAGAATACAGTCATGTTGTCAGCCCCCTGCAGCCCCACATACTGTGGGCAAAAAGTTACTGCCTAACGCACAAAATAGCATTAAAGGAGAGTGCAAGTTTCCTTTCCCTCTCCTTTTGATTCTTATTGGAGCCATCTAAATTTCAAAAAGTATTAAACCTGTTAGTTCACAGGATTTAAGGGAGAAATTTTTTAAAATCCCTGAATAATTTTCCTTTTATTTTTACTTACCCTTCTGCTTCCCATTCCAGCCATGTTTTATTATGCAACCAACATTAAAAAGTTTATTGTATTCAATAGAACTAAACTCCCTTACCAAATACTTAATAGATACTACTTCCAAATAAAGAAGGTAAGTCCTTGAAAAGTTGCGAAGGTGGTTAACAAAAAAGGTTTCTATGCACCAAAATTCCAGTATATTTAATGGCTTAATGATATGGAAGGACCTGTGGGTCTCTGTCTCTCATGCACAAATATCTGGGCATATGTATATATATATGTGTATATATATATATATATATATATGCTTGTTTGGGGGTTTTTCAAACTGTTTTCTGTAAGGTAGGGAATCTCTTTTTAGTCCTAATTTTCAGTGGGGGTATCTTTTGGAAGTTTAAAAACTTAAAATTATGCCTGTTCAGTAATCCTCTGCCTTCCTTGATCTAAGCTGAGTGAATAAAGCTGATTATGGTTTTTGTGATACTTGTATGTAACTTTGAAGGGTGGTAAATTTTGGGAGTTACCTTAGATGCATTTCTTGGGAAAAGTAACTTTCCATCCCAATCAGTACACCTTCTTTTGCTTTCATCTTTATTTGAAGTAGTAAAGAAAACAAAATCCCTACTTTTCTCTTAACTGCTATAGCCTTTTGTTTCTTGGATAGTTTTTAAAGGCCCATATGTGATCATTCTTTTTACCGTAGGACTTTTTATAAACTGAGAACTTTTTCTCAAGCTGTGAAAACCACCACGTGTGACTTTTTGGGGAAAGCATTTAAGTTTATTAAGTAGTTAAGAGGGTTATTAATCAGAATCTGTCCTTCTTTTAATTTAAAAATTGTTTGCCAGCTGTGTAAAAAAACACCAAACTGAACAGTTTTTTACTGCTACCTTTGAAATAACTACTTATTGTGTTTTAAGATGACTCAATCCTGCAATTATGTAGACACAGGGAAGTACAGACAGTGCTCCCAGGATATTCAAACTTATAATGTAATATATATAACTTATAATCCCTTCCAAGGAATAGTTCTGATTTAATTGTGTGTGATAATCTGCCGGTGTTCAGTTGAGCAAAACAGGTGAAGCAATAGGCTTCTCTGCTGGCTTTTTACTTCAGGTGTACCTCTGCGTTTGTTGTTTCTTTAAGGTGATATAAAGTGGAAAGAGTTAAACTTCCCCAGAAAACTCCCCATGCATCTTACAAATGTGTACTACTATCTCCCTCACCTTCGAGAATATGAAGATGCAATTTTCCCAAATGTTATTTTTGGGCAACAGAGAACTGGAGGTAGGAAATAAAAGTTTGGCTTCTATTTTCTATATATTTTTATTTTATATTGATTTCTAGCAATGAGGCGTACTCTAAAGTTTGGAATGGATTTTCTCCCTTAACTTCCCAGTGTTGCCAAGCTGAATGAATTTTAATGGCAATAGCAAAAGAACTTTTTAAATGTCCACCCTATTTCAAGTCTTTATCTCAAAGTATTCTGAAAACCTTTTGAAATATCAACAAAAAATAATCTTAATAGTCTTGATAAGCAAGACTATTTTTTGTTTTAATCATATACTTATATGGCTAAGATGCAGTAGCTGACATTTTTTTCTGCACAAAATTATTATGGATGAAAAAGCCAAGGCGAATTTACAATGCATTCAGTTTGCCAATGTGAAAAGCAAAAGGAAAGGTGATGTGATCATTTAAAGGATACTACAATATCTTCAATGTAGCTTTTTCATCCACATGAGAGATCAGCTGACACCTGTAGAAATCATAATTAATTCCAGTGAACTATAATACAAATTTTAAATGCATTGTTCTAACTGTCATGTGACAGGTAAAAGGAACATGCACTAATAGTAAGCAAAGACGAAACTAGTCAACCATTTTGCTGAGTTTTGTATTTTGTTGAAGTTTTTACTTTTCTCTAGAGGGATTTTATATGAAGAAACATTGGCAGTGATTTTTGAGTTAACTGAAAAAAAAGCCCCAAACCTTGGACCATGGTCATGACAAGGGATAACTTTCTACAGACTTCTCATTAATAGATGTAGTTGTAGCAAATTGATCTAGTGTTGTGGTTCTCACTGTAGTGCCCATAGATCAGTGTCACTAATGAAAGAATACTCTATGTTTAATCTTCTTTTATTTATACAGGAAAATCACAATAGCAAGACTGCAGTTTAATAAGTACAGGCTGGCCTTCAGTGCATAAAATGAAACAAATCCCAGTGGTTTAGCAGGATATGTGCTGGGAAGGAACATTGGCACTTCACTGTTTTTGAGCTGACACCAGCATGGAAGTTAAAAGTCAGAAGCAAGTCACTAACTGCACCTACTGTTTAATTTCAAACTGTATTTTCCTCATCAGCCTTCTGAGATTTTGGAGAATGGAAGTCATCTGCAAGAACTAAGATTCCACAGGTTTACTGAACTATATTTGGGCACTGATTTAAGTAATGCCCATACTAATGAAAAAAGAGGCATCCTGCTTATAGTCTAACAATGTAATGTGGAGTCTTTGCCAGAGACAATTTCAGTTCCTTCATTTTTAATAACAGTAACATCTTGGTTCTCTTCTTCTTATTGATGCTATGAAAATCATTGATGCATATCCATTAAACTGCTCAGAAGGATTTTTGAATTGGATTCCTTTCTGAGATACATAGCATTCACTTCCTGTGAGAACCTGCTCACTACAGGAGTGTTGGTTTAAACCTTCATGCACAGATCTCCAAAGCAAGAGCAAGCACTTATTTTTCAATACTCCCTTTTGAATCTCAGTAGCAAACACCTACGTGTTTGCCAGAGGTTAGTGGCATCTCTAAGTTCTCAAATGTAGACCTGGTGTTTATAACACAGACATAGATGTCTCTTAACTAAACATAGCTGAAGGTATCTCTCCTTCCAGATAGTAGAGCAAATGCTGTCACAGTGCTAAGGAAATATTAACTGCTGCCAAGTTTCGTGGTCACATCAAATCAAAATTAAAATGTAATTTCGATTTCCCTTAAAATTACCTGGCTTGCGGCATTCTTTCTTTGCAGTCTCCCTGGTGATGGGTATTCCTACGGTGAAAAGGGAAAAACAAAATTACCTGATTGATACATTGCATTCCCTACTGTACACACTTTCTGAAGAGCAAAAGAAGGACTGCATAATAATCATCTTTATAGCAGAGGTAAGTTTGCGTGGAAAGGTGCACAATGCTGATAGACAAAATGGAGATTTATGTCTAAGCATAATAGTGCAGGAGAGGCTGCAAAATACTGTTAACTTGGCCTTTGGGAGGGATTTCTTCGGAGCTAGAGGAGATGGTGAGCAGTTAATGCCTCAGTGTTTGTATGTGGAAAAAAACCCTGTAATGCAGATGATCAAGGGTAAAAAGTCATATCACATTTACCAACACAGTCACTGGGTCAGATTTTCCAACAAAACCATATGAACTCATTATTTATCTCTGAATGTAAGGTTTTCTGCTTCCAGAATGAAATGTAAGTCCTCCACAGAAAAGTGCTGTAGAACCTGAAGAACATAAACTTAGTGTAACAAATGTTCAAATTATTTATCTGCTGGTTTGATAACATATATCTTGAAAAGCATCTTGACATACTGGAGCCTTCTGCATGTGTTTTGGCATTTCCCATGCAAAAGAAAACTGTTCAGAGCCTTGAACATGTTTGGGAAAGTAAACAGTGCTCAAGGTAAAATATTAGGGATAAATACATTTTTTTCTCACTCAAAAATATCTTGATTATATCAGGAAAAAAGCTACAGAAGGGAATTAGCTAATAATAGCTTCTAGAGGATAAAATGACTGTGCAATTATTCAGACTTCATATTCATTCTTCATATTTCTTTTTCCTTTCATAGACAACATTAAATTTATAGATGTATTCATTAACAGTTACAGTTTGCTTTTTTTATGGTTTAGTCATCACTTTTGCAGGTGTAAAAGTGTCAAACAGAGTATAGTTCACTTGACTAAGTTTGGCCATGAGTTCCACTTTTTTGTTTGGATCACAATGATGACTACAGAGGACCAGTTTTATTGTCTGTAGTTCCTCTTCAGCATAGCTTTTAGGAGCTGAAGTTACTTTGCAGTTGGTATTTCCCAATGAAAATTTCCCACTGCCAAAGAGCCCTGGCAGTGATGAGCTTTGCCAGGCTGCCATTCAGGTAAAATTATTATTACAGGGCTTCAGAGAATCCTGTGAGTTTTTAAGGGTTAACTTGTGAATAGTTTCCCTCTGTGGAGAATCCTAATGTGACACTTTGAACAAAGAGAAGCTGTGGTTGTAGTAATAGTCCATATCAGCCAATTAAGGATTAAACTGCCATTGTAAGAATTACTCTCCTTTTTTTCCCAACCCAAAAATCATGTTCTCACAGCTTCCAGTTTTTCAGCCATGCAGTAAATTGGAGCAGATAACCATGCTGCTATGAGAGGTGATAAGAACATTTTTTTATGAGAGGAGGACAGGTGTGTTCACTGGTCATGAATCCATACTTTGCATTTTCCCACAAAGTTTTAAAAGAACAAAGTAAATGTTTACACCATGGGTTAAGCTTGAGTAACTTGAGTTTTAAGTTCTGGATATTTTTTTTTCTTAGCACAGTTCTTCACTTTTTTTTTTTAACTTACTGCAAATTAAATATATAATTGGTAACTATTATTTATTTAAAGAAAAAGTCTGAACTCCTAAGACAGTTATTGTGTTGCTTTAGAAATCATATCCATAAAACTTTGCACTCTTAATGTAGTTAACAGATAGATTTTGCACACTAAAACTGGTAGTTTTTTTTGAAACAGCAGTAATGAATGTCCTCAAAATTTCCACACAAAGAGTCATAAGTTTGTTATATTAGGAAAAAACAAAATAAAAATTTTAAGTATCGCTGACTTTAGAATATTTTGCTGAGGTGATTTTTCTCATCATGCCTAGGCCTCTTTTGTGATTTTGGATGATTAACCTGAAATAGCTCTTTTTACTGTGCTTTACTGGCATAGCTGAACAGAATTTTAGCCAGAAAATAGCCTGGCCTTCTGCAAAAGCAGTGAAAAACAAAGTACAGAATTGGCAGCTGGAGATAGTTGGAAGCAAAAGTGAACTACATTGACAGTTTGGTTGGTTTGAAAAGTCCATGCTGTTCTTTAGTTGAAAAGCTGCTGTAACATACCACATTTGTTTGGAAGGAAAAGAATTAGAGAATAAAAATTAAGTTTTTGCATATAACTATTCCCTACAAAGTGTTGTTTAATACAAGAATGGGTGACTTTTAATGAAACCCTCCCTTCTTTTCTTTAGGTGGATGCAGAGTATGTTAAGAGGGTTTCAGAAAGTGTTAAAACCAGGTAAGTCCCACATAGTGTAACACTCAACCACTGGTGTGAACACATTTTGAGCTTTTATGGAAAGAATCAGAACATTTCAACACTGAAATGGAACTGCACAGTAATGAGGCAAAGGTGCGCTCTCAGTATGTGTGCCATAACACACTTTGAAATTCAGAACAGAAGGATGTATATCAATTTCTTTTTCATTTTTTATTTGATAAAAAATGTGCTTTAACTAACCAGTCAAGGTCTCAGCTCAAATCTCTGATAAATATTAAGTTGTGCCTAAGTCTTTTCCCCGCAAAATTAATGATGAAATTCCTGCACCTGCGACTACATGTATTAGGTCCCCACTGACTACACAACCCTGCAGTTCTGCTTGCTCTTATTTTTCTTGAACAAGATCCCTGGGGGAGTTGACCTTTCCCTCCTCATTTGAGGGTTTCTGTACATCTTCCTTCACTCAAGGGTTTCTCAGACTGTGTTTTGTGCATGGGTTTCCCCCAGAAGACTCCTCACACTGAGGCTGTTAGCTAAGTAATATTCATCATTTCCTGCCCTCCAGAGGGTTTAGCTCAGCTGGGATTATTGTGGCAAGGACAAGGGGAAGAGGCAGTCCTTCTTGGCACTGCCAAGGTACAATCCCCACAGCAATTTAGGCACTCAGGTAATTTTTATTATTTATTTTTGGCTTTTGAAAAAGTTCCTGCAGAGTATTTGCTTTGTCAGCGTTACGCAGTAAGATTGATATTTTTTTTTCCATAATGCTAGTACTCTGATGTGTTTAACTTTTAGTGTTATCTATTTTTACTAATCATAGGAAATGGGAAACTCAGTTTAGAAAGCTCTACTCTACCTGTTTTATGTTGGGGTTTTAAAATTTTTGTTTGTCTGTTTGCTGGGGGTTTTGTTTGTCTGTTTGATGGTTTTTTGTTTGTATTTTTTTTTTGGTTGGTTGTTTTGTGAGCTTTTTGGAGGAAGGAGGAGATTTGACTTCAAGGTTTAGCTCCCAAAGTAGGTTACAGATTTTTTCAATGTCTCTTTAAATGGAAAATTTAATCCTTGGAGCAGACACTAGATGCAGACTCCCCATTTTAAACTCCTGCTCTGGGACAGTATAATTTTGCTTAGAAAGTAAAATTAGATTAGAAGCAAGGGTAAGGAAACTGGGAGCTTTCATGCAAAGGGGAACAGTTAGTTATGTGTTGTTCTAGATAGTAGATTTGGTTGTGAATTACTGCTGCATTTTGGCAATTATCTCAGGACTGTTAGTAAGAATCTACAGATGCAGGAGGGGCAGGATTTCTGAGACACACTTCTCAGTGTTTTCTGAGACTCAGATGAGCTCCTGACCTTTCTGTTCTAATGGTTGTTAAAGACTTCTTCTTCGTTCCAAATTTGCTGTCAGTTTTGTTGCCTTCTGCTGAGAAGGCAAGGCGACCTGGTTTCAAGACAACAGCACGGCAGCCCAGCCTCCCCCCGGCCACTCGGGCCACGACACACAGACACCAACGTGGTGGATGGTCAAATGGCGTTTATTATCTTATCTCATGGGGTTAAATAGTCAAGGGGGCCTCACTACGTCACAGGGGGACGGTAGGACTAGCTAGGGTTAGTAAGGAGTGGAAAACTACTGGAGTTAGGAGGGGTTGCATGCTTAGGGTGATTGCTTATCTCAGCGGATGAGGGGGGAAGGATCCATGCTGCTTTCCGTCACATCCTGAAATCTTCCGTTCGCCTGTCCCTATCTACCACATCTCCCCCCCCCCCTTTTTATAAATGAACGAGGTAGTCATAAGTATAGGCACTAAGGTTAGGTACGAGGTAGTAACTTAATGAGGGAAAAGGGGTTTTTTGGTATACATGAGTAAATTTCGCAAGGCGAGTTAAAAAAGGTTTGCAACTGGCAATGTTCACAGTTTGGTTCACAGCATTTGTTGATGGCTTATGAACAGGACGTTGGCCCGTTCCAGGCAGGTCTGGACAAAAGAGACTATCTTGTTCAGCAGGCATGGTCCAAGGGTAAAAGCTAAAAACATCATTGTCAAAGGACCTATCAGGGTGGAAATCAGAGTGGTGAGCCATGGTGATTGATTGAACCAGGACTCAAACCAACCCTGCTGGGCTTCCCTGTCTTTCTGTCTCTGAGCTAGTCTATCTCGGAGTTCTGCCATGGAGTCTGACAACTCCTGTGTGTTCTGCATAAAAGCAGCATTCCTCTTTCAAGGCGGCACACAAGCCTCCTTGTTGCATGAACAGGAGGTCTAGTCCTTGTCTGTTCTGCAAAACCACTTCTGAGAGTGAGGAAACCGATTTCTCCAGAAGGGAGATGGATTTCTCGACCCTCTGCAAGTCTTAATCGATGGTCATTTGTAGCTGAGACAGTCCTCGGTGTTGGGTCGCAAGAGCTGAGACACCCGTGGCCATTCCGGCTACTCCTAGGCCGAGTAGCGCTGCAATGGTTACACTTGTTATTATTTCTCTTTTGTGGAGTCGGCCAGGTTTCTCATAAAAGCGGTACATCTCTTCATCCCAGTGGTACAGGACCCTAGGAACAATTAGAACTTGGACACAAAAGTCAGTAGAATCATTGAAATTGGCAAGAAACACGCAGGGACTCACTCCAGATCGCTGACAAACCCCCATCCCAGATGCGGATGGGACCATCCACTTATTCTTTCTGTTAGGCTTGACAACTTTGGTGCAGAGGTTACCTTTCCGCTTTGCTAAGGCTGCATTGCCAAAACATCTGCCCTGGCCTGTGACTTGACTCAGGGTGATCCCTCTGCGGGGAGTGTCCCATCTGCACTGGTGACGGGCATCGGCTGTGGAGTAACTGAAGGGGGTATTTAAAGCAATTCCTTCGTAGAAGGGGGGTTTAACATCATAGCAAAGCCAGCAGGAATTAGTTAGGTTTGGGTTGGATTCGTTCAAGGATAGAAAGGTAGCTTCTAGCATACTAAGGATAGGGTCTAAGTCAGACTCGGCTAAGTGGCTTATCTGTATAATGTCAAAGGGCAATAAATCATCATTGCAGAACACACCGTCCACTAAGGTGGAAACTATAGCTGAGTCTATCCCTTTTTCTGAAATCGCTTTGGCAATTGTTTGTATATCTTTGGGATTTATTGGATTGTATGTTTTTTGCTGATTTCCATCTGGCCCTGTGATTCTCACCAGAAAGGCTTGTATTGAGGCCAAGGGGGCCCACTCAGCACAAGCTATCTTTATTTTTCCCCAGTCGGTGAGTTTGTATCGTGATTGCTTTTTAACATGGTTTCAAGCTTTGTTCGTTTTCGCTTTAAACTGCATTGCCTCTGCTTTGTTTGTTTCAAAATCCGAGTCAGTCTCCGATAGTTCGTTACAGCTATCGGAGCTGCTCTGGCTTGGTTCAGAGGTGGAATTCGACGGCCAGCGCACTTCCGGGTTTCTGTGCCTTTTTGTGCGGCTCCAGCCCTGCTCCTCGCTTCGGGGGTGGTGCTGCTCCCGCCCCCTGGGCTTGCCCTGCCTCCCGCAGGGGGAGGTCTCTCCCTTAAATGGTAGCGGCATTGAGCGTGGCTCCCGATTGGGCATGCTCTCTAGTGCCTCTTCCCGCGCATGCGCATCCGTGAGCACTCGCGGCTCCGACCCGTTCCTGCCACGGACATCCAGGCCCCACCCATCCCCTTTGTTGTCAGCACCATGTTTGGCTCTGTACCGGGGGGGAGAGGCACCCACGCCTCTTCCCCTGCTGCACGCTCGGCACCTCTGGCCTCTTCCATCAGTTCTTCCCAAAAAGCTTGCGTGCATTGCTGCGCCTCCCGCACGGTATCGCTGATCGGTGGTGAAGAAAAGGATGGGGAAAACGCGATTTTTTTGCGAGGTTTCTGTGGGGGGGCATGGGCTCGGGGGGGGGGTCAGGGGGTTCTCTGGGGGCCCTGGGGAGTTTGGATTCGGGCTCGGGGAGGAGGGAAACGCGCCCGGTCCCCACAGATCTCAGCTCTCGGGCAAACCGCTCTCGGGGCAGGTCTGGGTGGTTGCTCCCACCCCCAGCTTTGGAGTGGCTAATAAACATACACGTGCGGCACTCCAAGTTTCTTCTTCTTGTATCGCTTTGCGTAAGGCTTGTTCTACCTTTCCCCATGCTTTAAGACTTTTTCTGCTGCCAGAGGCTTTTGTGTCCTCAGCTAATGCAGCTGTACATTTCTCCCACTCTTCCGAATGCAATATTTCTACAGGACGTTCAATCGCCCCAAGCTCTAGGAGCCTTGCAATAGCAAGATGAAAATCCTTAAGCTTGCATTCAATCGCCCACTGCTTATAAATCGACTCTTTTACCTTCGCTATTGCATCCATGACGATAGCTGGTACGGGAACGTCTTCCCCGCCTGGAGTCAGGCTTTTGCCGCTCCGGCCGCTGTTTCTCGTCCAGGTGAATCCCGTTACCGGAGTTGATTCCTGGGTTTCGGCACCACAGTTTCTTTGCTAGAGTTGTGAATTCCACTTCCGGAGGAGCAGACCTAACTTTAGGGAGCTGCTGTCTCTGGTTGCCCTCAAAAGTCTTTTTGAGGGATGGGGTCTCACTAAGATTCTCTTCTTAGCTTCCCCAGAGAAGTCCAGTCTGGAGTCCTAGAGGTTATTTCTCCTCCTGCTTCTTATTATCCAGACCTTTCCAACCTGAAGAAAACACTTGGAGATTCTGAGGACAGAGTAAGGTAAGATAGCTATATAAAACCTAAGAACTTTTACTAAGAGTGTAAAATGGAAAATTCAGAAAAAGTCAGCATTATCTGAGCTGATAATGTTTTTGCATTTCAGAGCTAAAGTACCTCAATTGTACTTGTAAAAAAAATTTACGGGGGGGATCTTGAGAAAAGCTGTGCTGCACATCAGCTTCAGGGTAAGAGCCAAGGCATCTCCTTTGGGTCTTGACTCTAAGCATCCAACAGGTTTTAAACCAGATGGATAATGCCAATAGGCAATAGGCTATTTCATCTAGTCATAAAGGAAAAAAAAATAGAAAAATCTTTAAAGTAATTCATAAGGAAGAGGCTCTGTGAACATACAGAGGAAACCCCATATGGCCCTCTATCTAACTACTGACAGCTACTGTGGGTTTAATTAATGACCTAATTTTGGTGATCATCGACTTTTTATCTACCGTTAATATATCCTAAATGGTGGTTTCATTCACTCATGTGCCCCAAATTCACTCAGACAGAGATTATAACCTAAAAAACAATTATTTATTGGAGGAAAGTAATTTTCTTTCAACCAGCAATAACTAATTTATCAGAAGCCACTGCAACAAAGCAGCAAGAGAGTTGCAGTACTGAGAGTTTAGGCTGGAGGAAATCAGCTAGTATATTTATAAGTATGTGTGTATGTATATTGTCTTTATAGATAAACCTTATGTGTTTATACCATAGACCATAAACAAGTTTACATACTTATAATTTAGTTTTAGATATGATTAGATTTGTATCAGTTACATTTTTATGTTAATTAAATACTGATAAATTGCTCTCTAATCTTTCAGTGTTGATTATCAAACATCAACTTCGTCTTCTGGTAAAATGAGACACTGTCCAAAATATGTGTTTATATTTAAACCTGAAAATTAAGTTTTTCAACCTGCTTTTGGGCTTTTCGTATGTAAAGCCACTTACATTTTCATCTTTAAATAATCCATGTGTGTTTACCTCTACTCTTCATAAAATGAATAGAATCTTTTAAGTCATTTGACATGAACAACTTGTTAGACGTTTTGTTTCAAGCTCCATTGACAGAGATCTTTTTTTTTAATTTAATGTTACCTTTTATAGGAAAATCAAATTATTTACAAATGTTTACATGGATTTTAGAGGAATGCTTTTGCACTTAACAATGGGTTAGAATACTCAACCTTACAATTTTATTGTAGAGACAAAAATGCAGAGCATTAGAAGTTCTCTTATTATAGAAATAACCCTTGCAACCCCCTCAAAAAGCTCATCAGAATTTGCTGCTTATGTTTAGGTGGAGAACTAAACAGAATTTGGATTATAGCTTTTTAATGCTGTATGCTCAACCTAAGGGAACATTTTATTTACAGGTATGTCCATATTATCATTAAGTAGCAGCAATACCTCTGTACTGATGATTAGCTTTGGCAATTTTAATTTGTTTCAAAGGCCTCAATAAAACCAGCAATCTTTGTCATCTTCTGTGTATTTTGCCCGTGCTCTTTACAAGCACACACAAATTTCTGTATTTATATACATCTTACAGCCAGGTACTATTTGATTAAAACCATCTCTACCTTCCTGTCATTTGTGAGGTTGAATAGCAAGGTAATTAAAGCATGAAGTCCTTATTTGATTCAGTTAAGAAAGTCAGGGTTTAATAGCTTTTTACTTACTGCAGCCAGGAAAAACAGTGGTGATAGGTCTACATTATAGCCCAGATGACAATGAACTGAAATCTTTCACACAGGGAAACACCAGTAGAGTGATACTTGGGATAATGTTAAGTACAAGTTGGTAGAGATCCTTAATTCTCCAGAAGATTTTGAGAAGAAGATCCCCATGTATTTAACCTTAGCTTTAACCATCATTCTAGATTTGTGCTAATTTGCACTCCATAAAGATCATAATCACCACCAAAGATTCCCAAATTTTTAAGAGCTGTTCAATCATGTAACTGGTCTATAAAATTTACATAGCTCATTAATGTGAACAGTTTTTTAAAAAGCTCAGAAGAGCATTTTGCCTCAGAGTCTGTATTCCATAAGGACGTCACAGGATTCCTGGAAGCAGAAGACTGCCGGACCTGGCATCTCCTACATTTTTTCTCAGGATTCAACACAAACACATTTGAGCTGGGCTACTTAAGAGTCCCCATACTTTGTTCTCAAATGTGGAATAGGTGCTCTGGAGGCAGGGGGGCAAACAAAAATGCTGTCTTTTGAACAGTTATGGTTTAATGGAAAATGAAGTATTTTCCTGTGGTTTTTGTATATTTTTAAGAACATTATCCAAGTTTACTGAGTGCACTAGAGCATTAAGGCATAGGAAACCTGGTGAAGTGAAACGTTGATGTTGCCAGACACTTGATGTCCCTTCCTGTTACAAAGTTCTCCAAGCATTCATGTTTGTGCACAATGACTTACTTATGTATTTGTATTTCTAAAGGAATTTGAGAACGTGTGTTTTCTTATCTGAGACATTATATAAGGACTGAACTGTGTTATTAAGAGAAAAGCCCGGGTTGTGGTGGTTTGGTGGGAGTTATGTTTGCTTTCAGACTTTTCTTGAAAAGAAACTATACTTTTCTCATACCATTCATCACACTGTTCCTACAATACCCTGTTCTTCATTTGTATGTCCAGCCTGCATCTGCTCCTGTAGCACAGGTGCTAGTCTGCCCAAAAACTACTCTGTAGAGTGCAGGCAAAAAGAATGAACACTTGCTGCCATAAACTTAGTTAAGTCCTCTCTCTATTTAGAAGTCTTGTGTTAAAGGAAAGAAAATAACTTAAAACTACTTTTCCTTAGCCTGGTACAAAGATTTACTACAGTGTAGGGTCTGACAAGGCCCTGTCCTGGCAGGTAGCCCTTATTTAGATAAAGGGAACTGCAAAATCTCCAGACGTGGGGTCTGACAGGCCCCTGCCCTGGCAGGAAGGCCTGGAGATAAGGAGGTCACACAATCCCCCTGCAGGCCCCTCTTTTTGGTTATGGCGAGAGAAGACAGACCCATGATCCTCTAGGAAACTATATGTAAAATACCCTAATACCCATTAGTTTCTCACCCTTTCACACCCACCTCTGTACCCCCATAAAAGAGATCCCTCTACCTCAAGTTGGGAGAGGATCTGTCTCTGGTCACCCCTTTGTGGAAGATGGAAGAATAAAGCGACTTCTGTGGAACCACCAGAAGGACCTCTCCTCTCTCTATCCGGGCCTGGCCATGGGGGTTTGCCTTGCCTTGCAGAGCTGAAATCACTCGCTAAATCACTAAAGAGCTGATGGCCTGCTGAGCCAGGCATCTCTGCAGGCAACCCCGGCCGACAGCTGAGAGAAGCCACGACCCCCTGGGAGACGGTTCCTCACGGGATCACCTCTCTGAGTTGGCCATGGCTTCTTGGGTCTGAGCCTCAGACCCCAGCCAGCACCGGCCGGGCAAACCTCCAGCCGTATTACATTACCTGGCACTCGAACAGTCCACTGGACTCTCGTCCATGGTTTGAGCAGCGTCCTGAACCACTTCAGGACAGAATCCGCCGTTCGCAGCTCCAGCTTTCTCTGAAGAGCCCCCCTGCGTTGTAGCAGAGACTCTCCTGAGAAGACAGTTCAAGACCCTCGCCTCACAGCTACGAGGAAGAACCTCCTGAGGATCGAACTGACCAGGCCGCCCACTTAGCAGACATTTCGGGACTTCAAAGGAGCCAGCAACGCCAGAAGATATGTAAGTGAACGAAACTCAAGGCTCCTCTCTCTAGCACGCACCTCTATTTTCTATAAGTCCCTGTTTTTTTGGGGTTTTTTTCTCTTTTTCTGCTAAGTGGTGCAAAAAGAATTCTACAGTGGTAGACCATCAACTACAAAGATGTGGGAACCTATTCCATACAAAGAAATTCAAGAACTTTGCAAGGCAGCAAAAGAACATGGGAGAGGATCACATTATTTTAGAAACTTATTGGAAGCCACCTTCTCCTCCTACACGTTGTATCACATGATAAAAGAAACATTATGGGTTGCATTCTTACTTCAGCAGAATACTTGTTATGGGATAGGCATTGGAAAAGACATTTAAAAACGTCATCCGACACCTATGCTAAAGATGCAAATCAGACTGGTTGGACAATTGAACAATTAGCTGGAGAAGGTGACCTCCAAAAGCCATTAGACCAGGCTACCACCTTACCTGAGGCAGCATTACAAGGCATAACTATTGCAGCAAAAACATCGCTGTTTTTAACTCCCGATGACTCTGTTCCTACACAACACTTTGCTAACATCAAACAGTCAGTTGACGAAAGTTTTATTAAGTTCGTTGATCGTTTAAAAATGAGCTTAGACAAACAGATAGAGAGTCCAGATGGACGAAAAGAACTTTTAAGTAAACTTGCTATGGTGAATGCTAATGAGCAATGTAAAGCTATCTTAAGGGGTTTATCCCTGGACACAGAACCTACCATTGAACGAATGGTTGAAACTTGCATGCGCTACACATCCCCTGAGAACACAATGACCCAAGCAGTTGCTAAAGGCATTGCAGAAGGGGTTTCAGGTGCATTTGCAATGGCAGTCTCAAAAGAGAATGCCCGTTGCTTCTACTGCGGTGAACCTGGACACTTCATGAAGGACTGCCCAGAAAGGCCACCTGCCCGAGACCATCGTGTCACCTACCAAAGGCAACAGAGACCGCAGCAACAACAAGAGCATTCAAAAAAACCCCAAATGAGCATGGTAGGGCCCTGTGCTCAGACAGCAAATCAAAGGCTACTTCTCTCCATCCCACCTGTGAAAGACAGAAGACACCACAGCGCACCAGCCCAGGCAATCCCAGAACACATGGGAAGGACCCAACGGAGCGTTACCCTTGGGGACCAGGCGCCAGCTGGTAACGTCGCTGTCACTTTAACTTGTTGATGACCGCTTTTATCATATCCCTACAGGAAAACATGGACCACGGAACAGCCCATGAGACATTCTCATCCTAGGTGACACCTTCCATGGTCCAGAACAAATTTTGGTATTACCAGAAATACAAACAGTGTACTCTGGACAAGAGATTCTTGTCCAGCTTTGTTGCACAGACTCTCCCCTTTTTCTCCCACAGGGAACACCAATTCCACAGAACCGCCTAGAACAGGTTCCACTCAATCCGACAGCAATGTGGACTGAGAAAGTGGGCTCAAACAAACCAACCATCGAATGCAGTTTGTTCTGTAAGGGAGAAAGGATCTACCGTCCAGGGATGCTGGACACTGGGGCAGACGTGACCATCATCGCCCGCTCCGAGTGGCCTGAGAATTGGGAACTGGAGCCAGTGAAAGGTATGATCTCTGGCATCGGTGGAGCTACAGTATCCATGAGGAGCAAACAAAACGTCGTCATCGAAGGACCCAAGGGCAAGATAGCTACCACCCGACCATTCGTGGTAAGTGCCCCCATCACCCTATGGGGCAGAGACCTTCTATCCCAGTGGGGAGCAACCCTCGCCATCCCCAGCCAAAATTTCTGACTGGGGCCACTGAGAAACGCGCACTGCCATCCACTCCTCCACTCACTTGGAAGAGTGACACTCCAGTACAGACAAAACAGTGGCCCCTCTCAAAAGAAAAACCGCACGCATTAGAAGCCTTGGTAGAAGAGCAACTTGCCAAAGGCCACATCACTGAGACCCCCAGCCCTTGGAACTCCCCTGTCTTCGTGCTGAAGAAGCCTGGCACAAACAGATGGCAACTGCTCCAAGATCTCCGCAAAATCAACGAAGTCATAGAAGACATAGGCCAACTCCAGCCCGGCCTACCTTCACCATCGATGCTGCCTCGAGACTGGTTGCTTGCCATCATAGACATAAAAGACTGTTTCTTCAGCATTCTGCTCCATCCCCAAGATGCTCCACGGTTTGCTTTCTCCATCCCTTCCATCAATGACGAAGCCCCACTCAGAAGATACCATTGGCTCGTCCTCCCACAAGGCATGAAAAACAGCCCGACCATCTGCCAGTGGTATGTCGCCCACATCCTGTCCCCCATCAGGGCTGTTCCCAGAAGCAATCATCCACCACTATATGGATGACATCCTCATCTGTGCACCAGAAAAAACTTACTTGGACAGAACTGTCAAAAAGACAATTGAAACCATAGAAAAAGCAGGGTTCGAGATTCGTGAAGATAAAATACAGCTTTCCAGCCCACGGACTTATCTTGGCCTCCAAATCCGTGAGAGAACCATTGTTCCCCAGCAACTCGCCATCAGAGACAATCCAAAGATTCTAAGGGACTTACACAGTTTGTGCGGGTCCATCAATTGGATACACCCCCTACTAGGGGTCACAACAGAAGACCTCACCCCCCTCTTCAACCTTCTCTGTGGCAACAGAGACTTGGACTCTCCACACGCTCTCACGCCTGAAGCCCGAGATACCATCACCAAAGTCCAGGAAGCCTTGTCTTCACGCCAAGCCCATCGCGTCAAGCCCCACCTGCCTCTCCAGTTTGCTGTCCTGGGTAAGGGCCCCTCTTACCATGGACTGATCTTCCAGTGGGACCCTCAACTTAGAGACCCTTTGCTAATACTCGAATGGGTCTTTACAAGCAATCAACCTGCAAAGACAATTACCACCCCCCAAGAAATGATGGCACTTCTAATAAAAAAGGGCAGAACTCACCTCTGCTCTCTTGCAGGGTGTGAGTTCACGTGCATATACTTGCCATTGACCACTGGAGATCTGAAGCATTTGCTCCAGACCAATGAGAGCCTCCAGTTTGCCCTAGATAGCTATACAGGCCAAATTTCCATCCACATGCCAAAACATAGATTTTTCAATCATGATGCAGCCTTTAATCTGACCCCAAAATCAGTCCAAAGTCAGACACCTCTCAAAGCTCTGACCATCTTTACTGATGGCTCTGGTTCATCTCATAAGTCTGTCATAACATGGCAAGACCCAAAGACTCAGAAATGGGAATCTGATGTCCAAGTAGTGGAGGGATCTCCATAGATTGCTGAGCTAGCAGCCATCGTCAGAGCCTTTGAGAAATTCAAAGATGAACCTTTCAATCTTGTTACAGACTCAGCTTACGTAGCAGGTATAGCTATGAGGGCTGAACATGCCTTTCTCAAAGAAGTTTCCAATCCAAAATTATACCAGTTGCTTTCTACATTAATTAATTTAATTTCCCACAGAAATTGCCATGCTGTGCATGTGAGGTCACACACCGACCTCCCAGGCCCCATTGCAGAAGGGAACAGGAGAGCAGATGCACTGGCCATGCCATCAGAGACTGCAAACATTCCCAACATCTTCGCCCAGGTAAAATTGTCGCATGCATTTTTTCACCAAAACTTGCCTGCCCTCGTCAGAATGTTTAAGCTCTCAAAAGATCAAGCAAAAGCTATCATCGCAACGTGCCCAAACTGCCAAAACTACCAAACACCATCTATGGGTACCAGAGTTAACCCCTGTGGACTGAACAGCTGCCAATTGTAGCAAACTGATGTAACCCACTTCCCATCTTTTGGGAAATCTAAGTATGTGCACGTGTCAGTGGACACTTTCTCTGGAGCAGTGTTTGCATCGGTCCACGCAGGAGAAACTGCCAGCCGCGCCACCAAACACTTTCTCCTAGCCTTTGCCACCCTGGGAGTTCCTGAAGAAATCAAAACAGACAATGGACCTGCCTACACCTCCCGTAAGTTGAAAGATTTCTTCAACCAATGGGGGGTAAAACACAAGACAGGTATACCAGGCAATCCTACAGGGCAGTCCATTGTTAAAAGGACTCACCAAACCATCAAAAGAGTTCTCAATCAGCAACAGAGAGACACAGAAATTTTGTCTCCTGTTGAAAGACTCTGTAAAGCCCTCTACATCATCAGCTTCCTAAATGGTACATCATCAGAGCCAGATCCCCCCAGTACTCCGCCGCTTCTCAAATTCAACCCAAGCCAAGCTCACAGAGAAACCACCAGTGCTGGTGAAAGACCCAGAAACACACCAGATCTCTGGGCCTTTCCAGTTGATTACTTGGGGGAGAGGCTATGCCTGTGTCCAACTACCATTGAGCCTGAAATGGTTCCCAGGAAAAATAAAGCCATACTCCCATACTCCCTAAGCCCTGCTCCCACAAACAACAAGAAGAATTCTCCTGAGTCAAACACAGGACCTCCCCAGAACCAGACCAGTTCTGCTTGGAGACAGAGACATCGCCGAATGACCACAAACCAGAGAGAAGACCGTCCCATGACACGACAGCAGACAAAGTAGAAAGCTGAAAAAGATTCTGCAGCAGCAGCCAAGCCATAGGCCAGACACTGTCTGACCAAATAGTTAATTCTCAGTATATATGTTACCACCCTTTTTACCCTAAAATGTTCCCCTCCCTCAATCCCTACCAAACCTCCCTAAACCATGAAACCCTCCCCTCTCACCATAAAGCTAACAAATCTCGCTTATATTCCCTCTCAGAAGCCCCATCCCTCTCCAAAGATGAAATTCATCTATGCTGATGCTGTCCTCATCGCTGCCTGGATGCTGTTCACCGTGCCACATGCCTTCAGCTGGGTTGTCCCACAGCCTAGCCATAATGTTTGGGTGACTCTAGCAAAGACACTCAAACAAGATAACCTATGCCCGTCCATAGGTAGCGTAGACAACCCACTTTCCACATGCCTGGTGGGAATCCCCTTCGTAGCAGATGACTGGCCCATCACCAACACAGAGCTCCTTAGCACCACAGGTAAGAGGCCCAACCCGGTAGATACTTGGGACGAGTGGACAAAGATTCTGCCAGATGCTTGAGATGAACCCTAAGAATTGAGCCTGCTGGGGTCTTCCAAAGCAACATATTGTGTCAAATTTTACTTTAAACAGCAAAGCCAAAATTGGCCAGGAATTGACCATATAAAAAACACATACAGAAAAGACATATCGCCAATTAACAAAACTTATAATAGTCAAGATTGGTGCAATTACACCAGTCACAGTCTCTCTGTGTCCACTCTCCACCCCAAGGAGTTACTGTGGGGGATGTTTCTTATCTGCGGTGACAGAGTATGGGGCGGGGTCCCTGTAGCCTTGGGAAGCTTTCTACCCTTACCCCTAATATCACATTACTGCACAATTGGAGACAAACAAACGTAACAACACGCCAAAAGAGATCCTTTGTTGAATTTGATGAAAACTGTGACAGCCACATTTATGACTGGAATAAAGCAGGGCAAGTTGTGGCATCCATATTCACTCCTTGGTTAGCTGTGCTAAAAGCCCTTGGCGATATAAACCACCTGGGGTGTTGGCTTAGTAAGCAGGCTAATGCAACATCTGCTGCCTTGAGTGATCTTTTGAAAGACGGGGAGACCACCAGACAGGCAACCCTACAAAATCGAGCAGCGATAGACTACCTACTGCTTGCCCACGGACATGGCTGTCAAGACTTCAAAGGGATGTGCTGCTTCAACCTTTCTTCGCACTCTACATCCATCCATGTAAACATCCAGAAACTAGAAGGACTGGTGAAAGACATAAAAGTTGACAAGAGCCTAGGCTGGGTTGATAAACTTTTTGGATGATGGGGAATAACGGGATGGATTGCTTCTTTGATTAAGGGTGTCTTGTGGATATTCATTGTCATTCTTATTGTGTTACTTATGTTCTCCTGTCTTCTAAGCTGTTTCAAAAGGGCTTCTGGCGATGTCTTTTTATTCAATATGGACGGGGGAGATGTAGGGTCTGACAAGCCCCTGTCCTGGCAGGTAGCCCTTGTTTAGATAAAGGGAACTGCAAAATCTCCAGACATGGGGTCTGACAAGGCCCTGCCCTGGTGGGGAGGCCTGGAGATAAGGAGGTCACACAATCTCCCTGCAGGCCCCTCTTTGGGAAAGAGAGAATCTTTTTGGTTACGGCGAGAGAAGACAGACCTATGATCCTCTAGGAAACTATATGTAAAATACCCTAATACCCATTGGTTTCTCACCCTTTCACACCCACCTCTGTACCCCCATAAAAGAGACCCCTCTACCCCAAGTTGGGAGAGGATCCGTCTCTGGTCACCCCTTTGTGGAAGATGGAAGAATAAAGCGACTTCTGTGGAACCACCAGAAGGACCTCTCCTCTCTCTATCCGGGCCTGGCCATGGGGGTTTGCCTTGCCTTGCAGAGCTGAAATCACTGCTGAATCACTGAGAGCTGATGGCTGCTGAGCCAGGCATCTCTGCAGGCAACCCCGGCTGAGGGCTGAGAGAAGCCACGACCCCCTGGGAGACGGTTCCTCACGGGATCACCTCTCTGAGTCAGCCACGGCTTCTTGGGTCTGAGCCTCAGACCCCAGCGAGCACCGTCCGGGCCACCCCCAGCCTTATTACTTTACTACAGTAATCTTAAGTAAAACTTGAGCTAGGTTAGATTTTATCTAGTTTAGTCAGGAATAGTATAGATTGGGTGGCTGATACTAACTCCCAAACCCTTAGAGAAGATAAGTATACATAATTAGTCTCGATTTCTACAGAACAGATGATGTTATGAGTCACACAATATCTTTGCTGAATAAACACTTGTTCTAGGAGATTGCTGAACCAGGATTTAAGCAAGTAGTTTTTGAAGTCCATTGAAGCTAACAGGCTTACACTGGGGATGAACCTTACCCACTGATCAACTTTTCTACTTAAAGCATTCTCTTCTCTTCTCTTCTCTTCTCTTCTCTTCTCTTCTCTTCTCTTCTCTTCTCTTCTCTTCTCTTCTCTTCTCTTCTCTTCTCTTCTCTTCTCTTCTCTTCTCTTCTCTCTCATCTGTTAGCAAGTTCTAACTTAATGTGCAGTAGCTGACTGAACTACTGCTATGGTTTTTTTATCACCTCATATGGAGGCTGGGAAAGCTTTGTGTATTTATATATATATACATATATACATATATATACACTAGTAATATACATTACCAGCAGCATTTCTCTGATGGATTTCAAGCCTGAGCAATATCTCAGTGAGTTCACTAGGACTCTTTAAATGAATTTTTTTCCTTCCCTTTACTAGACTCTAGGTTAGGCCTGCTTTTTGGTAGAGCTCCTAAAAGGAGCTTCACAGTATCCACATATTCATTGTCAGTGAGTCAAAATGTAAAAATACTCTAATAAAATTCAGAAAGGAAGAACTTTCCTGTCTGATGCCTAAACTTTCATTGTATTCTTTCACTTTTTTGTTACTACTTCATTTTTACTTCTCTTAGACAGAAAACCTGCATAAGAAAAATGAATGGAAACCCATTTGTTACCTGTCATGTAGGAAATTTTCATAGCCTTGCTGTAGAGGATGTCTGTTTTTTCATTCAAAAGCACTGATGCATGAAGGAAAGTTAACTGTGATCATGTGTTTTGCTGGTCTTCCCATGGCAATGGCGCAAGTGGACTAGACAGTTCATATCTTAAACTTCCTGATCTAGCTGTGTGCAGCCACTGCATAACCTCCTTTGGTAGATAAGAGCATATGAGAAAACAAGTGGCTGTAAGCTGAAAGCAGAAAAAAAATCAAATTAGAATTTGGGTGCTAAGTATTAAACATTCCGGATAACAAAATGTTGTATAACATATTGAAAAAATACTGATACTGGAATCTCTAAGCAATGGGATATGTTCTCCAAGAAGATGTGCTTTAGTTGAACACAAATTACAGGGTTAAATAAATAACTTTTAAAGGCTTGTGCTACATGAGGTATCAAACTCCATCCTCTAATAATCACTGTCAGCTTCAGGAAAGACCATTTCAGACTTTCCATTATTCAAAATTACTTTCAGGTCATAACCACATTCACAATCACTTCGCATCACAGCCTCTGTACTTTTAATCCTCACTGGTTTTGGATACTTTTCTATGGTATTTCTTGATATGGTGGCTTCCCTAGGTTTTTGAGATACTCCAGTCTGCTTTTCATTCTTTTTTGGTGCCCCTCAATTTCTCTTTAAGGATTCTCTAAAACCCTCTTTGATTCTTTGCTCTTCTCCCTTTACATTTTGCTCCTGGCTAATCCTCTAAGATCATTTAATTTTATGCAAGATTTCTTGTAAATTGGTATTTTGGGGGTTTGGTTTGTTGTTCTCTTCTGCATAATTGTCAACTCAACTGAATCCCCAGATCTCAGAATCTGTTAAGAAGCATTCATCTTGATCAGTTTGTGATCTGTCTGTCTGTTTTCTATGTCTGTCTGTTTTTTATCTTACCATCAGCAAAAGCTGACAGTCAAAGCAGATCTCTTAATCTCACCTTTCTAACTTCATTCTACTTACTCCTGGGTTCACTGTTGCCAACACATTTCTTGTCAGCCAGCCCTATATTTCCAGTAATGCCCAAATTCAGTTGAAATCTGTGGGCCTGATCTCTCAAGCTCTTGATGATGACTCTGTGCTGAGTCAGTTGAAGACACAAAACCAGCAGGAAATCATATTTTGTTTGTTTGTTTTTTTCCCTCAAAGGATTAATTTTCTAGCTATTTAGCTTTCTGAAGCTGGTTCCAGCACCACCAGACATGCAGCAGGGCCAGTGAAGTTAGAATAAATTACTGTATTTATTTACTAAACTATATCCCAGCAATATTTTCCTGAAGTCTTAGCCTCCTCTTCCTGTGTTTTCACACCCATACTGAATTCAAACCATGAATTACTTGCTCCTTAATTATTTCTATTTTGTCATTACCTTGAACCTCCTTGTCTGGATTAATAATCCTCAGATTTAGTAGCAGGAACAGCTTCTGGCTTTTCAGATGGCTTCTCTGAAAGCCAGGCAAAAATAAAGCCGAGGCCTTTCCCATTCCCTTGATGGATGTCAGTCTCCTTTTCCAAGTACCCTTTACTGTTGGACTCTGTGCCAGCCTTTGCAACACCTTGAAAGCTCTGTGTATTCCTGTCCATCAGTGTGATTCACTCAGCACACCCCTTCATTACCATTGTTCCCTGGGACAACTTGCTGTTTACTGGCATCTCAGTAATCATCCACAGTCCATCTCAGTCATTTTTTATGAATGACAAAGTCTGCCCAGGCTACCAGAGCTTTTAACCATCTGCTTTAGACACCTTTCCTTTCAGACACTTTGCCCCTGTTGCTTATCAATGCTTATACAACCTAAGTACAAAGTGTTTATTGTTGTCTTCCTTAACCTCTTGTCTTTTTGTTTAATGTTTTCTTCTAAGTGAGATCTCTTTAAGGCAGGGAGTCCTCTTTCATCAAAAAAGGGAGAAGCAGCCATGGTGTTATGGTCACTCCTGTAGATAACTATTTAATGAGTGATACTAAACCAGAGATATATGTAGAAGCTAGAGAGCAATCCACTGTAGTTTGGCATAACTTCAGTACATGCAGTACAGCAGTCAAACACAATACAATCTTCACTAGTATGTGGCAGTGTTACCACCCCCTCTGCAAGCAATAAAATCACTGCTTGCCTTCTCTTTTTCTCTGTTGCATTTCCCCCCCCCAGCTGGAAGATGATATTATAGCCACACCTGATTATATTGAAAGAATAAAAAGCTTTGCTGCTCAACAGTCCCAAGACTGGATGGTTCTTGAATTCTCACAGCTTGGATTTATTGGTAAGTATTAAGACCTCAGCAGGATCAGCTGGATTTGGAGCTGTGTAGATCAAAAAGGTCTCATTCAGAATTATATCTCAAAGCATAGAAGGACTTGCATATCAAAACTTCCTTGGTTCTTCAGGAAACATCCCACTGAAAGTAGTTTACTTTTTGTTCTCTTTAAAACTGTCTTTTTAATACAGAGTCTCTTCAGCATAGAATCTAGAGTTGGATTCCCATAAGGAGGAAATTGTTCCACCTCAGGGAACTATGTGCCCCTATAATGTGTCGTTGTCTTTTCAAGAATGGAATTTGAACAATCTAAAAAAAAAAAAAAAAGCTTCCTTTTCATTATGGAGGAGACTGTGCATCCCATATCATAGGGCTGGATGATTAGCAACTCTTCAAAGCCAGATTCCATGTGAGATTTTTCATTAAATACCATAATTACATTTATGTGTGCAAGGCTGGTATGATATTTAAAGGTTTATTTAAATAAATTACCTTTAAACATAAAGCTGGTGATTTTTGCATTGCAATAAAAATATAACTTCTTGTCTTGCTTTCAGGAAAATTGTTTAAATCAGAAGACTTGCCACTTATAGTGGAATTTTTTCTCATGTTCTATACGGATAAGCCTATAGACTGGCTTATAGACCACCTGCTCTGGGTTAAAGTGTGCAATCCAGAAAAGGATGCAGTAAGTATAACTGTGTGTTTATGAACATAAGTAATATTCAAACACTCTCAGCGACAAAATTTGTTTTCAAAAAGTGGAATATAAATCTCTCAAACTGGACTTACTTTAGAGTTTCTGCTCCTTCTTGGGTTTTAGGGTTCAGGAGTTTTAACTAGTGCAGCCAGTTCCTGCTCCATGATTTGCACGCACTACTTTTGTGTTGATAAAGGAGCAAGAAGAGACATTCAGGAGTTGTGTAGAGAAGGAGATTAAGGGGAGCGGAACAAGCAAGCTTCAAGTTTTACCCTGTAGCATAAGTGACTTCTGAGGATAGCAGAAGGTCTCTGGTTTTAGACTTAGTAATGCACTGCAGAGTCTCTATACCCACTTCATACAGATAGGAGTAAGCTTTTAAATCCTGCTGTGTGGGTTAGACCAGCTCGTAGGAGTTATAGTGAGCCTCAAGGAACTAATTTATGTTCTTGCCTGCCTGTGAAAACAGATTAAAAACTAGATGCTATTATGTTGACATCACCCATTCCAGATCTAACATGTGCCAACTTCCATCTGATATATGAAATATTTTACTTTTATTTTTTAAATGGCTGTTCCAGTTTCTAAGACCTGATTCCTACCTAAAATGAAGCTGTGTTCCTGAAAGGCAGGCAGGCAAGTCTGCTCTGACCAAGCCAAAGCAGAGTGGTGTCCACAAGTTTCAACTGAGTTTCACTTCTACATTTTTAATTTCAATTGCTGTGGGTAGTGAAAACCTACTGAGACAAGTCAGTCTTGCATGGCCCTTGGGTGGGAATGACCAGTGGTATGACCTGCTGGGACTATTCATGAGAATGCAGAAAATGGAGAACAGCAGAAGGCTGGGGATCCAAGCTGCTGTACCTTCTCTGTTTGACAAGTTAAAGCAGTGAACTTTCCAAAAGGGACCAGGAAGGCAAGCTGACAATTCCTCACATTTTCTCCTTTCCAGCCAACCTAGAGTGTCACAAAGTGATCACACACTGTGCTTCACAGGAGGGTCAGCAGGGCACTTGTTCATGGTTTCTATGTGCCATCCTGTGGTGATGGATGTTTGGCATGTGTTTATGTAGAATCATAGAATTGTTTAGGTTGGAAAAGACCTTAAAGATCATCTCATTCCAATCCCCTGCCATGGGCAGGGATACCTTCTACTAGACCAGGTTGCTCGGAGCCCCATCCAACCTGTCCTTGAACATCTCCAGGGGTGGGGCATCCACAGCTTCTCTGGGCAACCTGTTTCTGTTCCTCACCATCCTCACAGGAAAGAACTTCCTCCTAATAGCTAATCTAAACCTACTCTCTTTTAGCTGGAATCCATTTCTTCCTGTCCTGTCACTCCAAGCTCTTGTAAAAAGCCTCTCTTTGTCTTCGTTGCAGGATCCCTTCAGGTACCGGAAGGCTGCAATTCCAAAAGCCTTCTCTTCTCCAGGCTGAACAATCTCAATTCTCTCAGCCTTTCCTCATAGGAGAGGTACTCCAGCCCTCTGATCACCTTGGTGGCCTCCTCTGGATTCAGTGAGACAGGTCCATGTCCTTCCTGTGCTGGACCTCCAGAGCTGGATGCAGCACTGCAGGTGGGGTCTCACCAGAGAGGAGCAGAGGGGCAGAATCCCTTCCCTCTCCTGTGTCCCACGGGGCTTTGGATGCAGCCCAGGACATGTTTGGCTTTCTGGGCTGAGTGCCCATGGCTGGGTCATGTCCAGCCTCTCCTCCCCCAGCACCCCCAAGTCCTTCTGTGCAGGGCTGCTCTCCATGTGCTCATCTTCCAGCCTGGATTGATACTGGAGGTTGCTCTGATCCAGGTGCAGCACCTTGCAATTGGACTTGTTAAACCTCATGAGATTCCCATGGGCCCACTTCTCAACCTTGTCCAAGTTTTCAGCCTAGACTGACTATTAACATACCAAGGTTCAGCTACATCTGCTCACTAAGTTGCAAAAGACAGTTTGTGATGATCAGAGCCATCAGATCTCTGCATGGTTCAGAGACTTTGTGTTTACCTCCTGTGAACCATCATCCACTTCTGGGGTCCCCAGTACAAAAAAAAGTCAAGGACTTGTTAGAGCAGGTGCAAAGGCCCACAAAAATGATCAGAGGACTGGAGACAGGCTGAAAGAGTCAGCGCTCTTCAGACTGAAGAAGAGAAGGCTCCAGAGGAGACTGTATAGCACCTTCTAGTACCTAAAGGGGGCTTATAGGAAAGAGGGAGAAAGTCTTTTTATGTGTTGTGACAAGACAAGGGGCAACAGTCCTAAACTGAAGAGGCTATGTTTAGATGGGATATAAGGAAAACATTTTTTATGGTTAAGGTGGTGAGTCACTGGCACAGGTTGCCCAGGTAAGGTGTAGATGCCACATCCAGTGTTCGTGACCAGGCTGGATGGAGCTCTGAGCAGCCTGGTCTAGTGGAAGGAGTCCCTGTCCATGGCAAGGGGGGCAGAATGAGATGATCCTTACAGGTGTCTTTGAACCCAATCATTTCATGTGTCTGTGATCATAATGCAGTGGCCTGTGTCTATTGCATGCAGTGGGAACTACAGGCTGCGAGGGTGGAAGCCTTGGACTCAACGAGCAGCCTTATCTCAGCTTCTGCAGAAATGACCACACCAGCCCCATGCCACTGATTATTCTCAGCTGCTGCCAGAAGCTCTTTTGGTAGTGCTGCCTTAGCATAAAACAAGAGATTCTAGAGCCTTTATTATTACAGGGGAGGAATTGCAAACCCTGTCAGTCGAAAGATCACAAATTTATTTTCTCAAAATGATTTCTTCTTTACTGAAGTACAGTGTGCCTTTCAGAGAAACAGCTGCCAGTAAATCCATTTGCACACAATATATTATGGTTTTACATTGTTTTGGTGAACATCTGCTATGGACAAAAATAAAAATACTTAGGTTTTTTTATAACTTTCCAGGGCGTTTTGAACTTTTAATTAGTACTTCTGTGGAAACCATAAATCCCTCATGAGTTTTGGTGGTTTTAAGCCAGCTGAGTGAAGACTTAATCACTTCTGGATTTAGAAGGCATTGATATAGTTAATGTAACATTTTTCTTTTATAGAACTGAAATCACTTGATGGAAGGGGTAAGCACATTATCCTCTCAAAATTTAAGGTATGAGACTTGGGATACAGAAAAGTTAAATGTTCTTCCAAACTCATGTAATAATTCTGTGGCAGCACCAAGAGTACAACCCAGGGAGTGTCATTTTAGGTCTTTGCTTTGTTCTTTGCCATTATGCTTCATTGATGCCTTAATTACTGTGGCATGTTTGTGTCATTGTATCAAACTACAATATGCTATAGAGACAAAGAAAATAATTACATTTAAAGAAGTAGTTTGCTATCATTCAAAGATCGAGAAACTCCAAAATTATATTACAGTTATTTAATTCCTTGGTATATGTTATGTCCCAGGTGTAGTAAACTGGAAAATTGTGGTTGAAAAACAGTATCTAAGGGCTTTATCTAATTACGTGATAAAAGATCCATAACTCAAAGTACATTAAAAGCCTTGCAAACAACAGAAAGAGACAGAATTATGAAGATTGAAATGTAACCAGAATCTATCTTAAGAAGGTCAGTTTTGGTCTAAATAGTTTAATTAGGATGATATGGAAAGGCTAAGAGTTGAAATAAAGTTTGTCAGAAACAGCTAAGAAATCAATCCGTTTCAGATTTGAGTCCATTTTTGTCATTCTGAGATGTGATTCATCACACACTGTGCAGAAATCCCTGAATTACTGGTGCTTGAGCATTCAAATCTATGTAACAGCATGAGTGGAATTATGAGTTTTGGTCTAGAAACAGTGTATATGACATAAGGTGACTGTTTTAAGGATTACTCATTTAAATATGGATAAAAAGTCTGGACCCTCAACTACATAATGAAATTGCCTTATTGAACATAGTTTGTCTCTCCTTGGTTTAAATAATTCTTCACTCCCTTTTACTTTCTTTCCAGACACACTGTGAAAAGGAGAAGTCAAAGTTACGTATCCGTGCTAAACCATCTCTCTTTCAGCATATGGGAGTTTATTCATCATTGGCTGGGAAGATACAGAATTTGAAAGTAAGAATAAGAAATTAATGTCGTATTTTTAAATTATATGCTTGTGTTCTGACTTTTCTCAAATGAGTTTCAAGGACCATATCTTTGGCATTAGATGGCATTTCCATAACCAAGTATGTTGTTTTACAGATTTGGTAGAGAATATTGATCTGGCATCTAAGCTGCAGGTGGGGCACACTGCTCCTGCACAAACACCTTTGAATCTCTCATCTGAACAGCAGCATTTTGTGGCATGTAGGAACTCTCCTCACAACACAAGGTTTCAGATGCTCTGCTCCATGATGGTTTGTTTTGGCTGAGCAGTTTGCATTCCCAATATAAGGGACAATTAGGAAAGAAGGTATATTGGTAGGACAAAGGTGTGCCTAATGTGATGGCCACAGATTTTTAGGGAGAGTTTGGAGAGCAAGCCACATATCTGATAAGGACAAGAGCAATGATGAATGAGACTTCAGGATTCTCCTGATGATACCATCTAGACTAGTGAAAAGATTTCTCAATTGGATCAGGCTAGAGATTCATGTAGCCTTTAGCAGAGCCCAGGAATCACATGTTCTGGCAGAAGGTATCCTAGATAACTATGAAATAGCCTTCTGTGAAGATTTTTATTTTTAAATCTTGGCAGCTAAGAAACAATCAGTACAGCTCTGTCTAGAAATCGTAATATTGAGTCCCAGTGATTACACTGAAATTAATATTCTATATCTATTAAAAATAAATTGTATATTTTTTGACACTGAGGTGATTATTTTCTGGAATAGCTTTCTGTTGTAATTACAGATATCAATGCACTTTTTTCCCATTGTATGAGTGAAATTACATTTCTTTATATCAACAGGATAAAGATTTTGGAAAAAATCTGCTACATAAAGCACATAATAATCCACCTGCAAAAGTGGATACAAGCCTAAGAATATACCACCAATATACCTTGGAAAAAGTTTATAAAGGACAAGACTGTTTTTGGGCTTCAGCTCCAGTGGCAGGTGACTACATCAGGTTCACGTTTTTAAATCCACTAGAAGTTGAAAAGTAAGTATTACATGATATGGAACATGGAAGCCTACATATATCCAGTTTGGAAATGCTCAAGTCTGTTCGAAATGATCAGTGCTCATCTGTTTGCATAGACCTTTTTACTGACAAAAAATACATTATTTGCTATTTATTGTCTCTTCTTCTTGAACACCCCTCCTGAAATACATTTCTTCCTTGGTAATCAGAGAGCTTCTTAATTTTTTCCTTTTATTTCTTCAGGTAAATATTTTACACTCTGATGATAATTCTCAAAGGAATTTGTTTTTAACTGATGAATTTCATCAATGGAGTCAGTGAAAGCTTTGTTTGTGTAGTTACCAACAGAAAGGCTGTTTGCGTGATGTCAAATTTATATCTCCACCTAGTGAGCTGCAGTGAATGACAGTTGTTACAATAAACACTGGTGTTCTCTATTAATTAACTAGCGTATGCTTTATGAAACTTGGGTAGCCTGTAGTTTTGCATGTTCCTGTTATTGGGAAGCTGCTATGGATGAAGCTAACTTACATATGGTATTGTCTAATGGTCCCAGCCCCGTCACATTGCTAGTCTGTGAAAATGTATGGTTAATGCTTAATATTTATTGGGTTTAGGCCTTGAATATTTGATATCACAGGAGAGAGTTTGATGCTTTAAATTCTCTTAGTATTTTTTGGATCTAAAACTAAGAACTCTTAATGCCAGAAATTTAAAACCAAACAGGGATTTTTATTCTTAAATGTTTTTGATTGGATTCTTGTTTTGTCAATGCTATTGCTTATTGGCTATAAAGGAAATTGTTTAGACGCACCTGAGTTGACTAGTATTGGTAGAAAAGGGGAATTCTCCTGGCATGTAGTATATGGCTTAGTAGAAACAGAAATTTTTGCTGCCATTAGCCTTCCAGAAGCCCATTCCACTTCAGTCTTACAATTATAGGAACAGATCAGAAGGCAGATCTTCCTTAGCTATTTAAACATGGGAAGGTGATTTATTTGGAACTTGAGCACTAAAAAGGGGGAACACTTGCATTTGTGGTTCCAGAGAAAGATGATTTAAATATTTGTTCTGTTTAAAATAAAATTACTCTATTATGGTTTGGTTTATAGTTTCAAGGCCTATTTCGGTTCTCTATAGTCCAAAAATATATAAAGGAAAGGTACATATATAAAGGAAACTTTCCTTCAAAACTGGAAAGAATAACTTCATTAGAACTCTTATAAAGTATAAAATACCTGGAAATAATACACCTTTATCATCAGGTACTTGTTCAGAAGTGGAAATGTGGAGCACCCTGGTGATAAACTGTTTAACACTACTGTGGAAGTGTTACCAGCTGATGTAAGTCTTTCATTTTCAACCCTATTTCATTTTCAGAATGATATTCAGCATAAAATGTCATACCCTAGAAAATACTTCTTGAAATTTTATTGCTTTATTTTTTACAGGAAATGCTAAGAAAAGAATTGGTTGATAATGGAAGTAAATTTAACTACCCAGCAACCAAAGACGGGTATCTAAAAATAGGTAAATTGTTTATTGTCACTTCAAAACGAGAAATCTTGTTCCTACGTATAAAATGTTTCTGCCCTTAAGGATTTCATTAACTCTATGATAAATTCAACATTCCAAGGTGAAATAGTAAGGAAAATAAACCCTTTGCATTACTGCGCATTGTAGCGTATGGTGTTTGACCAATGACTCTCCTATTTTGGTTTAAATATGACCAGTGGCAAAAGCCAAGACATCTGATTAGAAGGAAAACTAATTACAGTCCCTGTAAAGAGTTTTCATGGCAAGATTTTGGTAGCTGGGGTGGGTGGTGGGGGAACTAGAGGTGTGGCTTCTGTGAGAAGCTGCCAGAAGCTTCCCCTTATGTCCACTGGAGCCAGTGGCAGCCAGCTCCAGGATGGACCTACAGCTGGCCAAGGCTGAATCCAACAGAGACGAGGGTAGTGCCTTGCGGGATAACATATTTTAAAAAGGGAGCACAAAACCTCTGTGTAATAGCAATTGCAGCTGGAGAGAGGAGAGGGAATACATGAGAGAAAAAACTCTGCAGACACCAAGGTCAGTGAAGATGGAGGGGCAAGATGCTGTGCTGATTCCCCTGAGGAGGAAGGAGCAACAGAGACAACATGTGATGAACTGACCATGACCCCCATTCCCTGTCCCCCTGCACCCCTGGGGGTAAGGAGGTAGAGAAAATCAAGAGTAAATTTTATCCCAAGAAGAAGAAAGGGTTGGGGAAAGGTGTTCTTAGGATTTGGTTTTATTTCTCATTACCCTTCTCTTACAAAGAAATTTTTTTTTTCCCAAGTCAAGTCTGGCTTGCCCATGACAGTAATTTGTGACTGATTGATCTCTCCTTGTGCTTATTTCAACCCACGAGTCTTTTTCAAAAAACCTTTTTTTCCCCCTAATGTATTCCTGGATTTAATTTATAGTTTGTCATATAAAGCTTTTCACAAGTTTGCTTGGAAGTGTATTTCATTCTAATAAATGTTTGTATGGGGCTTGTGGTTTTGTTTTATTTAGGGGCTTTTGAAAATGGCATTGCAGAAGGCAGCATCAATCGGTCAATAGGAAGAATACAGGCTATTCGTTTATCAGTCAGTTCTGATTCTCCAGTCTGGGCAATACTGAGTGAGGTAAGCATGTCACAATGAAAGCATTCTTATTATTCATTATGAAATGAGTTTTGGTTTTTCCAATCATACAGTATTGTTAATCATTTATTTTATTTAATTTTGAAAGGAATTTTGTGTGGAAAACTCACACAAGTGAAGAATTATATTAATTATTTTCAGGAGATAAGTTAAATTTACTTCATTGAAAGTGCTGGAAATACTCAAATGGGATGATTCCCCAGTTTTGCAGTGCTGTAACTGTAGTTGCTAGGACTTGGGTTTTGACAAAAAAAGCTTTTTTTCAGTCGCCATCTTGGATATTAATTACATTATGTCAACATTTTCAGATGACCTGTGATTTTTTTAATTCTTCCAAGTTTTCCCCAAGTGTTTAAATGTCTGTAAGTCCATAAATAGAAAATACTTAGCAGAAGTCACTAAAGAGAATTACTATAGCCTTAAACCCTAGCCATAGCTGGAAGAAAGGAAAAAACTAATATCTTAGGCAAAGCTCTTGTAGATTTTAGAAAATAATAGATTTTGTTGTTTTCCAGGTACTTATCAAGACATCTGAAAACTGAAAAAAATATATTTTTGATGTGTCACTTGTTATGTATTGTTTGAAAACAAGGCTAACTGCAACAGAAAAAAAAAGGACTGGGTCAAAGGACCAATTCCAAACCCATTCAATTATTAATACTCTGTATTAGGAAAGAGTAGAGATAACTCTTAGGTCTTTATATGAAAATAATGTTAGTAGTTTCTATAAAATGTTAGTGAGTAATACGTCATATACAAAAAACTCACCTTAGCTTGGCAACATTAAATATATATTATTATAAACAATTGATAAGGCATTACAGCCTGCCTCAGGGACTAAAGCATAAAGGTATAAAAAGCTTCACCAGAAATAAAAATAGAGACATTTTTGAAAAATATTAAGGACATGATGTTCAACTCCATTAAAATCTCTGGTCAGTTCTGTAGGGAAATCAGAACTGGAGGAAAAGTTGTCAATATTCATTGCAAGTATTTAAAGTAGTTCATAGGAACAACTTAATGTTATGAAAATTGATCTCAAACTTAATATGTGTTTCAGCCTTAATGTAGCATAAGTTATGTTAAATATTTTTTTAAAATAGAAGTGCCTATAAGTTACTACTTGAATAACTTGAAACTTAAACAGGTATTGTTTGGAAGACTGTAAAACTTCTCAGTGAATTGTGCATTGAATTAATTACAGGAAATAAGGGTATTACATGTAACTATATTTCTGTAGAAAGAAAATCTATTTAAATAAAATTTTGGATCCTATAATTAGATAATCAGTGTGTACTGATCAAAATTCAACATAAATTTGAAAATAAAAAGTAAACCACAGTAGTATAATTTGAAAAGTTTTTGGGAAATGACAATCCACCATGGACATCTACCTGTTAATGTGCAGAACTCCACTATCACTTCCTTAGTACTTGAAGCATGACTGCACCCTCATTCCCCTGCATAGGCATTGCATCCTGACAGCAGGAAATAAGCTGCAATGTGTGGACTTGTATTGAATGGGTTACATTAACATAGAATTGTATTCTTAATGCCACATTTAGAATGAGATGGAATTGTTTTTTTTACATTAAAACAGTGTAAAAGAGTGGTTTTTTAAAAAACAACCTCTAGTAATATTTTGATAATATTGCTTAGAGGATTATCATTTATTTATTTTACTTCATTTATTTAGACTTGTATGTACAGGATTGTTTATGCACTGTGGTGCTATATATATGTGCAAGAAGATATATATAAATACATATATTGGACCAAATATTGCAGCCTTCATTAGGTTAGGAGTTTAATGCCAGTTAAGAATTAGTGCAGTAATCCAGCATGCTTAGAGGTATGCTGTGGGACACCTTGATCCCTCAGCACTTACAGTGAAAACATAAAACCTTATTTTGCCATTGCTTTCGCTGCAACTGATTCACTGTTGGGAGTAGTGTCTGCATTCAGGGTGCCTTGCACTTACTTGTTACAGGGCAGTGTCACTAAGGAGGAAATTCCAGAGCAATTATTTAATACAGTGAAAACATAGAATACACTAAAGTAATAGATTTTGCTACCAAACCATCTTATTTTCACAGTGAAATGAGATTTCACTCTAGTTGAAGCATACTTTCAAGAAGCTCATCGGAATACCTGAAATTGCATTAGGAAATGACTGGACTTAAAAATATATATTTTTAAATGTCATTTTTCATTCTGTGCTGCCAGCTTGGTGCTTCATTAATTGTTTCTGGTTTTACATATTTTACATAACCGTTGCAATCACAGAATACCCTTCCCATCACTCTGATGTAAATGAGGTTTTAGATGATGTTGTAAATAATCAATGCTTCAGAAGAACCATTAATTCTTCCCTGTGCTTTTGCAAGTGCAGAGGTTTCTTGCACAGTCTGCAGAACCACAACTCCACTATAAAACCAAAGGAACCTCCTAAGAGGAATTTTGTATTTGGATTTTCACTGATGATGCAATAGCTGAAAAGTGAGTATTCCAGCCCCAGGAAGTTTACAACAAGGGAGTGCAGTGGAAGAATACTTCACCAATACCACTTTTGTGTTATTGGTAACAACCACCACTGGTGAGTGAATTACCTGGGTTTGTTCACAAGGAGTGGTTACAGAACACCTGCAGCTTCCTTTCCATCCTGCAAGCAAGATCTTACCTGTGGTGTTCCATGTAATAATCCTATGCACTGAACCTTCACACACCACAGCTCCAAGACCAGATCAAAGGCTGAATAGAGGCCTTCCCATAGGAAGGCTTCTGTTCACGTCCAGGGAATAAGGAGCTTCCTCTAACTTTACGGGTGACTGGCTTTGAAGTCTAGGCATTGTGATTGTAACTTACAAAACCAAAGATGGTAAACTCTAAGTGAAAAAAATAACTCTGAAAAGAGTTTCAGATTCCAAACCAGATCACCAGGCTCACTGAGTGGGAAATTTTACTTCAGTACTTTCATGTGGTTTAAAACACAAGTCTCAAAAATAAGGTCTACCTCAGGCTCACTGTACATGTACTTAATCAGTTTAAATGTCTGTGTGGTGAGAAAGCACAAGTTTCAATCTAGTTCTGTTACCAAAATCCTCTGAAAACATCAGGAAAAATTAACACTCCCTCAACACTTGTCTTTTTATTTTTAGGGAGTAAGGCATTACTTTATTCTTGGCCAAGAGGTATGTGCAGCTGACAGTTTCAGCCTCTGTGCTGGCACAGATACAAAACTTTTTCACTTATTTTTACATTTTTAGCAAAGAAAGGAATTTGATGCCTGAAAGATAGGCAGGAAATAAATCCCCATAGACCGATGTCTGTAGAGCAGGAATTTGTTTATTGCAGCGCTGATGGTGAGGGGGAGCTTTCCTCCTAACTCACCCTCCCTTGTCAAGTGCTGTGGTAAATTTATAGATGTTATGGTTTAGCATAGTTTGCTCATCAGCTGCAGAAGTGGCTCGCTTGCAGAGAGGGGTTACCACTTCTTCTGGGCTCGATGAGAACCAATTAAAACCCTGGTTTGAAACTGGCATCTTCTTAAGCCACTTAAGAAGTTCAACACGCCTCTGTGAAACACATTTTGAGAACGGATAGAGCCTGGGAAAAGCTCTCTTGGCTTCTGCCTTTCAAAGAGGCAACTGAACGGGGGGGAGGCCCTGCGGCCCTGTTCCACCCCCAGCCCTGCTCTGTGCAGGCCGGGCCCTGCAGCTTAGCCCGGTGTAGCCGCTGAGATGAAATACTACACCGAAACGAGCTCCGACCACCCGGCAGAGATAAGGGAATTCCAGCTGCTGCCCGGCTGAGATTAACTCTTTAAATGCTATAAGGTTTCTTCAGAACAGATGAGCCTGCACACATCAATCCTCTCCCAGGGGAAAGGTGAAGGAACATGAGGAAAACATCCTGAAGACACAAAAGTTGGTGAAGAAGGAGGGGCTGAAACCCTGAGGGAGGAGAATGAGGAGATGCTAGAAAGCTGAAATTCGGTGGCAAACCTCTGGGAATGAACTGGATTATTAGGGTCCCTGTTTTAATTTCATAAAGCATGGGGGGTTGAGCAATTGTGAGCCAAGGTACCTCTGCTGGAGTCCGAAGCAGCAAAGTGATATGCTGCTATGGACATTGTGAATGTATCTTTTCTCCATTTTCTTTGGCTCCAGAGTGCAGGACTCTGTTTACCTTCACCTGGAGGAGGTGTGCAGTACACGTGGAATTTGCCCTAGTGGCTGGGGAAGGCATGGTCCCACCCTTTGATATGGATTGATCCAGACCTCAGGAGAAGGGAATGAGGAGGGATGAATGTGAAGATGACCTCTGTTCCTAGAGATGAGGATGACCCTAGAGATAAGTGAAGAGAACCTTGCTTCTAACAGCTCAGCCTTAAATTGGTACCCCATGAACTCAAAAATTGAAACCCTCCAAAAGCAGCTGTGGGGAAAGCTGTAATTCGAGGGAAGGGACTCTTTTAATGCACACAGAGAACCACCTGAGCAGTGGACTGGCTGTGATACTCCAGCCACATGAGAGTTGTTCTCATGGGAATGTTTCCATAGAATAACCAAGAGAGACTCAGAGACTCCTCTCTCTCTGTGTGAACTGAAAAAGATTATTATAGAGGTGCTAAACTGACTGAGAGTTTCAAAGGTTGTTTTTCCATTGTCAGTAGGAGAAGGGAGAGAAGGTGGGGGGAGGGGAGAGTGGAGTTCTGAGGGTTTAGTCTGATTCTGACTTGTTTCTTTCTTTTAGGTCTGTTAATAAACTTCTTTATAGTCTTTTAAGTTTGTGCCTGCTTTGCTTTCTCCTAATTCTTATCTCACAAAGGTAAAATAAGTAAGTAATGGATGATTTGGACTAAACTACTACAATACAGTAAATTTTGCTTTAATGTTACTATGACATTACGGCATCTTCACATATGCACTGGAACTAATTTACATAGCAGGATCTCATGGTTATTAGATATTTCTTTGCTCTGCACATGCACTTCCCCAGTTTGGGGGCCTTGGGGGTCTTTGATGAAGACTTCTAAAGTCTTTTTTGCACTTGAACTTTTCAACTTTGTCTTCGGGGTGTGCGTAGTTACGATGCTCTTCGGTCCATCTTGTCTGAACCGGCCTAAATTCTTTGTTTTGTGGCTAATTGGCTTTGGCTTGCCAATTTCTTATTAGTACTACACTTATCTATCTCTAAAACTGTACTCCTGCTAAGTTTTGTTTGGTTTTTTTTCCCCCCTCTTTTTCTCTATTCTGCATATAAGCAACTGTTAACTATATACTAGCCATTATATTGTATAAAAAGTTATTCATATCAGATTATATGGGTATCGAAAGTTATGATTCAGGCTATATAAGTAGAGAAGGCTGTGCTTCAGGTTATATTGATAAAAAGTCATGATTTGGGTTATTTTGATATTAAGCTTACATAGATATCTTATAACCCAAGCTATATAAGCACTTTGTTACTTTGACCTAAGTTATATAGATATCAAATCCCTCCTTTTCTTTATTCCTTTGTGAATTCTTTCAGAAGTTATATTGTGGTCTCTGCATCCCTCAAAAATATGTTCTTTTTTCTATTTTGTGCCTTAACTGGTAACTTTTTCAGTCATTATAAGAAGTTGTATTCTGTTTGCAATACCACAGGAAACATTGACTCAATACACAGGTACAAGGAATGATTTTTCCTAAAAGCAGAATTCCCATGAATAACTGTTTTAGCCAATTGAAATTTGGGAGCCAAGATGTAAGTGATTCCCACAAGTGGATTGTCCACAAAGTGTCATCTTTTGTTACTTCATGGAGTACCCTTCTATGTTGCCAGATTGTGTGTTTATCTGTTGCTATTTGCCCTGATTGATCTACAAATATACAACAACTGGTATTTACTAGGGTACAAATTAATGCTCATTGGTTCAAATTCTCTTAATTAGTATTCTATCCTCTTGGTTATTGATTTCTTGCTCTTCATGCTAATTTGGTCCACATTCTTTAGTCCTTTCATCATCTTTTTCTCAAATGGGGAGTCCCCGGCTTTTCAGGTGTTAATCCCCTCTCTATCTTCTGGGTACTTCAATATCCTTGAAGGGCCACAAATTTAAGACCCCAGTTGTCCAATCTTTAGTTCCCTTTGGCTCTCTTTATTGAAGCTTACTAGGTTAGTTTTAACAAACTTAAGATTTCACTAATTTAAGGATCACAGTAGTCTATGAAGAAAACTAAAAGCAGGCATTGCTTACAATTAATTAAAACATCTAATTAAAAGCTTAAAAACATACAACTTTCAAAAATACAATGTTTCATTCGACCCATTTTGATTTTCACTGGAGCAGTTATTCATTTCTCTGAATTATGTCTCCATTCTCGTCTTAAATCTTTTGATAGACTTTTGAAAGAGGCATGCCAACATTCGTCTTCAGTACAAAAGGCAGAAGAACTTGGCTTTACTAATTCATTTAAAATGTTTTTATTTCGCTCTGCTTCGCGGTACGTATATTGGAGCGTCAGGGTGAGTGTCCAGCTGTAACAAAGGGTTTCGTTAATTGGAGGTTACACGTGTTGGAAAACTTTTTCCTGGCCAATGCCTGGCTGCAGCCGTGTGGGGCAGAGCGACGGGCGACATCCCGCACCGCACACCGCAGCCATAAGTAGCGAAGCTCCCATGAGCGCGCCGAATGCCGAGGGGCGGGGCGGGCCAGGGGAGGCAGGCGATTGGCTGAGGCACCCCGCGCTGGGCGGGCCAGCAGCCGCAGGTCGAGCCACGTATTGGCTCTCGCCTCACGCCGGGCACCTCCGATTGGCGCAGCTCGCTGCCCATCTCTCGCGCCAACACACGCTCCGCGGTGGTACGCTCGGCTATGCCGTGCGCGCGGGCTGGGTCGGGCTGCGCATACTGCGCTGTGATTGGCCGGCGGGGCGCGGCACGAGCGGCGGCACCTGCTCCCGCACCCCCGGGAGCGGCGGGGGTGTTGTGCGCGCGTGCGTGGCCGGGGATATGCCGGGACGACCGGGTGGGCCCGGCTCCGGTTCCCGCCGCCGGTAACCGCCCGCCCTGGGCAGGGGAGCGCCGAGACCGCCGCCGGTAACGAGCGGTAACCGTCCGCCGCGGGCTGGGCAGCGCCGGGACCGCCGGTAACCGCCCCCCGTGGTGGCAGCGGCGTCGCGGTGCTTGGTAACCAGGCCGGGGGAAGCGGCAGCCACCTAGCCCCGCGGTCCCGCTGGAGGTGCGTGTGGGCCCCGTGTGGCGAGGGGAGGGAGCGGTGGCTGCCCTGCTCCGCCCCCTCTATTCAGCCCCCGATGGGCAGTGGCGGCCCCGGCTTTGGGTCCCGAGGGTGGGATGGCGGAAATTTGGTTGAAGGCGCCGCATGGGAGGATTTGGGGGCTCCGCCCCTTCCCCGAGGCCGGGTAGGAGGAGCATCGCCTCGCGGGTGAACGGTGGGGTAGCGCCTGCGGCCCTAGTTCTCACTTCGAGGTGTCCAGAAGGCGGGTTCGTGGTGGATGCTAACAGAACACTGGGTGGCGTTTGATCTAAACGTCTATTTCTTTAACTGGAAATTAACGTGTTCTTGGAGGTTTTAATCGAGCTCGCTGTAGGAGCAAAATATCTCGAGGCTCCTGCAGGAGTGCAGCATTGCGGCTGGAGTAACAGCTGAATTTCACATTCGGCATCCATTCCAGCACAGGGTGCTTAACATCTCAGGGAAAGGGAGGGAAGTACAGTTTTCACATCCAATAAAGGAAAAATTAAAAGTTGCATAATAATTCTTGCGTGCTTTTCATGGAGCAGTTTCAGCTGGATGCCAATGCAGCAGAATGGAGGAGGAATAAAGCAGCTCATGGTTACAGATGGAAAAAGAGATGTGTGATAAATCCTTCACTTTTCGTGGCCCTGGATGGAATGATATTTGGCCCTATGAAAAGCCCATGTGTTGGTGGTACTGGATGCAGGAACTTTGGAGTGAGAAAGGCTCCAAAGTCCATAAATGGCTGTCTTATGCCCTTTCTGCTTGAAAATCCAGAACTCTGAGAGTTACATGGAAAAGGCATGACCATTTTTAAAGTCCAAAGAAAAGTTAGTGATCTAAAAGATCCTGATCTCTTATTTAGTTCTGCAGCAAATGGAATAATGATTCCACTAACTTAATGGCAGGTATATAATACACAAAAGGCCATGGTGCGGAGGTCCAAAGATTGACATGTTTGCACTGTGCAACGACAAATCAAATCATTCAGGTGGGAAGGGACACCAGGAGGTCTCTCCTGACCTGCTGCTCACAGCAGGGGCAGCCCTGAGGCTGGTGCAGCTTGCTCAGAGATTTTATCTGGACTCTCTTGGAAGACCCCAAGGACTGAGACTAGGCAGCCTGTACTGTTGCTTACCTGTCCTCTTGGGGAAGAAAATTCTAATATCCAGTCAGAATATGCCATTGCCTTTCATAAATACTAGTCTGTGTCTCAGAAAAATCAGCTTGTTACTTTAGGTGCAATATTCTGCTGATGTTGCAGCACTGTTGCTGGTCCCTAGGGCATGCTTTGCAATAGTACTGCTGGCTTAAACATCCTTCTGATGTGTAGCTGTGCTGTGGTTACCCATGGTAGAAAGTGACCAAGCTATGCAAAATGTATGTTTAAAATTACAGGTCAGAACTTGGATACATTGGCAAGACTGCTAGTAAATATGTTCGGGGTTTGCGTGAGAGCCACGGACTCTTAATTTGATTTGTTCTACTGATGTTTTAAGAGTGGGAATCCTTTGGGCTTGTTTTTATTGCCACCTTCAAAATAGACCAAGAAAAGTTTCTCATAGGTTTTCATGTATTAATTAGGAAAGTTCAGTAGGTATTAAAGATAATTAAATGTGTAGTGTGAATATATATTTTGAGACCAGAAACTCATTGGCTGAGTTGAAAGATTTAAATTCTAAGACTGTAGTGTGGCTGAGTTCACAAAAGTAAAAAATGTCATGGGTTGGCTAAAACCATCTTTGCCTGGCAGTTGAGTGATAACTGTATTTGGTCTTGATAACATATCTGAGCATTTCTGGGATTATTTTAAAAGTGTATCAAAAGGTCAAACGTTAAAATGTGCCTTCTCTTCTTGAAGGAAGAAGTAAGAGATATAATT
This sequence comes from Lanius collurio, assembly GCA_020086605.1. Taxonomy (NCBI): domain Eukaryota; kingdom Metazoa; phylum Chordata; class Aves; order Passeriformes; family Laniidae; genus Lanius; species Lanius collurio. The sequence continues at coordinate 6,697,883 of JACBWW010000038.1, forward strand.
AAAAGGTGAAGGAAATTAAGTTGTAGGTAGGATCAGGGAGTAGTGATATGATTCAGTGGGAACAAAGTGAAAGCGTCAAATTTTGGAAGGGAGCTGTTTGGAAAGGTGAGTACTAGTGTGACTTCTTGGATGCTCTTGTTAGTCTGTGTGAGGAACAAAAATGAATGGGACTAATTATAATAAAATTACAGTTATGTAAGTGAAAAGCATTTTGGATCATACACAAATATACCTGAAATGTACTGGAGGAGAAAGCTGTATCTCTTCCTCTGCTTTAGGAGAAGCAGAGACCATCTGCTTGACAAACTAGCTAAAGTAAGGTAGGCAGGCTGTATGCTAAAAATGCAAGTCTGATACCTGGTTATATGACATGTATATATGACACTACAGCTAGGAGCTAAGGAGTCCAGAAGGTATTGATGTGGAATTCTTTGACTGCTTGCCCTAATACGATTATTAAGGAACAAGAAAACAGGATTGGTAAAACTGATACTCTTCAGGCAAAGGTGTTCAAAAATACACCATAAGATTAAATGTTCACCTATGATAAATAAACTCAATGACTTAAATCTTCAGGGCAAGTATTTTAAGTTCTAGAACTGCTAAGGAGGTCTATGAATTGGCATCTCTAGTTTTTAACAAAAAAAAAATCAAATACAAAACCCTAGTAAAATTTGCAGATAACTATTGAAATATATCACCTGCAAAAAGAGGGAACCGCAGTCTTGCCATCTTCAAGCAAGGTTGTAAAGTCCCACATAGAATGGCATGGATTGTGGATAGTAGTGGGGGAGAAAAAATGGTAATATGATTAATGTAGTTTTGTGGAAAATAGATGTTATTCCCAAAAAAGGAGACTTTTGATTATTTCCTAGCATTGACATAGTACTAGTGTGGGAAACACTTCTTTATGATAATCCTGTGTTATGGCTCTAAATAGAATCAGTGCAGTTAATATTAAATTACTAAATCTTAAAAGAAATAAAGCCTAATAATGTTTGATCTCTGTATATGTTGCTTCATAAAACTTGCAGGTGTTAAAATATGAATGATGAAATAATTATAATGTTTGAATTGCTTAGCAAATTTGATAGAGCCAGGAAGAAAGAGACTCACACTTCCAATATAAGATAGTATCTATTATTGCTGGGATATTTAGAGTTGTAGTGGTAAACAGTTTTAATCTCTAAGGAGTGATGATGTAACTGAGAGGGTGCTGCTTTCTCAGGTGCGGAAGGCATCTCAGCAGCAGAGCATTTATTATAACTAGCAGTGGCTTCAAGTAATGCAAGGTTTGAAAATGTCTTAAAATAGCAAACTAAATACTGTAATTTGTCTTTATTTAAGCTTACTCTGAATAGAAATTATGAAGAACCATATGATAAATACCTTTGCAGAGATGCCTGGAATCTGTCTTCATTCTGTTTCCAAATTCAGACAAAAATAATTTCAGAAAGAAGCATTTTTTTGCAACACCTTTGAGGAAACTTGCATAGGCATTTTTCTGACACAGCACTTCTTCAAACCACTGGATACTCTAATATAAAATTGTATTTGCATGTCTTACAGGTGTGAAGCAAAAAATACTGAGCAACAATCTTTTTCACATCAGATGAGATTAGGAGGCTGGGGCATTTGTCTGCTATTGACATTCATACTTACACAGATTAAAGATTTTCAGGTTTCCCTGAAATTGGGAAGGTATTTGCATTTAAGCTTAAACTCTTGCTCTACCTAACTTAAACTTGAAAATTATTGGATAATAATTTTGAAACAGAAAATATTTTCTGAAACCATCTTATACTTTCTTTTGGCACTTACAGGTAAAGTCAGTGTACACTCTGCACTCATCTAACCGTAGTCATTGGAAGTAAGGGCAAATACAAATGCTATTCTGGTAGTACATTCTAAATCTGTAATTTTACTTTTCCTAGTGAAAGGGATGTTACTTATTGCTGCATTGTAGAGACTGATTTAATTCGATTACTTGTTCGGATTGTTTATGAATGAAAAAAATAAAAGCAGTCTTGCTTAATTCTTAAAAAAGCATATATACTGCAGTCAGATCCTTGCTAGATTTGGCAAGATAAAGGAACAGGCTACAGGCACTTCTATAGGGAAAACAGGAGGGAAAAGAGAGCCTGAGTTTAGGCTCAATCATTTAAAAAAAAAAAAAAAGGCAAATTAAGATAATATTACATTGGCAATACTTTCTGATAGTTATTTCTCATTATTTTCGTGGGGTTTTTTTTCCTCTTTTAGGTAAAGTCCGGGGTAAAATTGAAATTGTATTGATAATATCTGTGAAATGATACTTAAAATCTAAAACTTTCTGTTCTTCAGATAACCAAAATGCACTTCCAGTGGCACTGGCTGTGCTTGGGTGTCGTGATAATTAGCTCAGTGACTGCAGGAATAGAAAATGAAGAAAATCTGGATGCAGATGTTGAAGTGGAGAATTTTGACAAGCAGTCCCAAGAAGCTGATGTTGAGAGAGAGAAATCTTCTATAGAGGTAAGATTACAGAATTCTCTAGTTCAAGCTGGTTAAATACGAGATGAATAGTCAAAACCAGAGCAAGTTAATCTGCATTTGACAACTGAGTGTGTGTCAAATACAACAGTCTGAGTTTTTCAGTAGCTACATGTGACATACAGCGTAAACTTAATGAACACTCTTATGCCCAAGTGTAAAATCTCCTGCCTGTGGTTGATAGTCATGAAAAAGCTTTTACTTCAATTTGGATACAGAACCTTTTGTTGCAAGTCCTAACATGCCACTTCTAGAGAAGCATCTTGGTCTCACTGAGACTTTGACTTTAGACCAGTTTTTTCACTTCATCAGTCACAAATGCCTTTTGACACTGTCTCTGTTACCAGAAAATCTGTATGCTGTCCTTCAAAATAGATGTGGGCAAGAGATGGGAAAACAGAAGAAAGGAAAACATATATAGAAAGAAACAGGGAGGAAGCAGATTTGGTGCAAGTTCAGAAAATTTTTTTAGGTTTTATTTCACATAAGATGTAACATTAGTTATGAGCGTTGAACAAAGGAATCAACTTCTAAAATTCAGGGAAGTGAAGTTGCTCACTGTTGAAGTGATGCATCCAAACCATTGAAATGTGGGTGGGGTAGAAAGGGTTTTATGCTGCTAGGTATTTCTAATGAACAAAATCTGTTGGTCTGCCTGGGTAGATTACTTCTGGAGGTATTTCAAATGAAAAATTGTAATTTATGTTGGGACGTGTGTCTGTACATATCTCTTAGGTTGTGTACCAGACTCCAAAGCCAACTGGGGAAGTGTATTTTACAGAAACTTTTGATGAAGGATTGTCTAGGTAAGCTTATGCCTTAAAATGATAAACTTTTACTTTCAGGAGTTTAACTTACAGTGGCAGGACTTATTTTATATTCATTTTTCTGCTAATATCTTTATAAAAATTAATTTTTACAAGGGTTAGAATTGGGAAGGCTATTAATGCTTGCTCCAAATACATAGTAATGTTAAGCTGGACACTTAACATTCCATATATGTTACTTTTTTGTGTGTGTTTTAAGTAAGCTTTTAATAAACTCTGGGTTTGTGGACATTAAGAAAAATAATATAAAGATTTAGCCAGTTGAGTTTAACTAGCTGAGAGTTGAAGTGCCATTACATTTCAGTAGCAAGCTCTTTCTTTTCACATGATCTTAGGTATGTGTCAATTCTAAATGTTAAGTGCAAAAACAGCACTTGTGATGACAGGAAAAAAATATTGAATAAAAGAGGTGATAATGGTTGTTAAAGAAAACAACCAAACAAACCACTGAAAACCTTGATTAACAGATGCAAAGATTTAATGGGGGTACTTGAATGATACCATTCATCTAAATTTCTAGCTTTTTGAGATCTGTTCAAAGATTAGTTTGTCTTCCTACTAAATCTAATGTTAAAAGTTTTTGCTACAATGCTTGGGATTTTTTAGTCTAGCTATGCATAATTTACATAAGACTAAGGAGTATGGAAGAAAGGTTTATGAGAAAGTAAGCAGAATCCTGCCTTTCTTCCCTAAAGTGTGGAAAAGAGTACAAATAAATTGACTATGTAAGAATAGAGCAGCTTTTTTGAGAATGAACCTTGAAAATCCTTCACATGTCTTGTAGAGAAGTTTTATTTACTCACTGGTCTCTCTCCTGGTAGGCCAAGGGTCTAGTTTGCTATTTATACTGTGAAGCTTTCCGAGCATCTCTGTTAACAATGGACAAATGTGACTACAATTCAAGCAGACAAGATAAAGTATTCATCCCTGAAACACTCCATGTAGAGGATAGTTCAGAATGAAAGAAAACAGTTCTTTCCAGAATAAATGATTAGAATGCATGTCTTGCAATTGATACAATGAAGAGTTCAGCAGCGCTGCTGGCTTAAGATATTCCTGTGCGTGGCTCCAGATAGAACCAGTGTATGTCCAGATGAGGATGGACTGCCCTTTTCCTGTTCTTCCTCTCCAAATGAACACTGTGTAGAGACTATGCATATCTTTTGGTAACCTTAATAAGATGCCTGAGTTTGCCTTGCTCATAGAATCAAAGAGATCTGGAATGTGTTTGCCCTGTTGGATCTCCTGTGTGCATACCACTTGAAATCTTGCATTTGTCTTTTGGACACTTACCACTCCCTTTTGTCCTCTGCTATGCATGTGTACTGTTATTATCAGATAAAGTTAAGATTCCTTTGGCTGATTTCTTTTCCTTTTCTTATCATATTGAAGGTATTATATTTGAAACTTGCTATTTTCTGTGCACTTTTTACATTATATGCATATTACATTCTGCCAAACTCAACTTTTATATAAAACTGAAGTTTATTCAGAATTAAATAACTCAGGAGTTCAATTACTTATAATTGTATATTCATGCACATTTTTAGGAAATATTTTGACATACTGTATTAGAGTAATCTCCTTTAATTTTTTTTGCATGTTCTCTGAACTACACACAGTTCCATGATGTTGACAGGAATCAGTATTACAGGTTCAGTATTACAGGTTCACAGCCTAGAGGCAAAAGCTGTTTTTCCTTTGTTTGTTAAATAATACAGCTTTGCATAGATAGTTCAATGACTAGTACAATTTTTGTTTTAGGTGGGTGTTGTCTGTAACACTGAAAGAAGATGTGGATGATAATGTTGCTAAATATGACGGTAAGCAGTTTTAAAGTTTACCTCCACTATGTAGTTTGTGATGTTGTGGTTTGACACAACTAAGCGTCAAGCGCATGAAAAATCACTTATTTTATAAGGAAAACAAAATAAGAAAATATTGAGGAAAAAACTAGATAGCTGCAAGGTAAAACAGGTTTAAACTTAAATGGTTGCAGTACAAGGAGAAAGTTTTATTGCTAACAGAATGAAAAGTTAAAAGATATAACAAGAAATTAAAAGAAACAACACCCCCTTTCTTCCCAGCACTTTTTACTTTTTTTTTTTTCCCAGCACCTTTCTCTTCTTTTCTTAACTGGCACAAAAGGTAACACAACATAGGATTCTAGTCAGTGTTACAGTTCTTGAAAAGTCTCTTTCTTATGCTTAAGGAAAAAAGGGTTTCTTCTTGCTTCCTGTGGTTTCTCAAACTGCCCCTAACAGCAGACCCACCCCGAAAGAAACAATCTGCTGTGGTGTAATACATCTCTTCTATGAAAAAATATCAGTTTTTTCACACTGCCACACACATGGGCCATCACATGGGGTTATCAATCTTTTTAAGGATGAGTTATTTTGGCCTGAACACAAAGGCTTTTTTTCTCTGCTACAAGTCCTTAAAAGCCTCTCACTTCTATATATCCTGGCATAGGCACTCTCTCTTCACAATCTTCACGGGCCACACATGAGTCTTCCATCCCCCCATGTACCTCAAATGGATTAAAGAGACAAACAGTTTGAGATATTACAGTTTCTTACCACCGCATGCCAGAAGTATTTTTAAGCTACGCGGGAGGAACGCGGCACCGCCCCTTTTCTCCGTCGCCATTTCCTGCTCTGTCTCACATGGCTCACTCTCTCTCTGACTCTGAAGCCTCTATGTTGAAGAATGTTTTTGTTCAGGCTTTATGGTGAAGAAAACCTCACTCCCTTTGTGCTGCTGGCTGCATGGTGTTTTCTTCAGTTCAGCCAGAAGTGTGCTGGCTGCAGACAGGAGGCTCCCGCTGGCTCCGTGTGGACATCGGGGGGACCCACTGGTCCCAAGAAGCCGCTCCGGATAGATTTTAGCTGTGTAGCAGCCCATGGCTGGGTTTAGCTCTGCCAGTCCATGGCTGAGTTTAGCTGTGCCAGTCCATGGCTGGGTTTAGCTGCCTGGGCTCTGGGATGGTTCCCTCTCCAGTAACCCAGGGTCCATGCCGCGACATCAGGGAGAGAGGAAGGGGGCCGGGGCTTTGTCCTGATGGGGCCCGGAGGCTCTGAGGGCCCCCCCCCCCCCCTCAGGCGGGCTGGAACAAGAGGAACTCACGCCTTTCCGTGTGGCTTAAATGTGTAAATTGTGGGAAGCGTTATGGGTCTAAAAATCTGTCTGTTAACTCAGATTCAACCCACTACAGATTTCTGTTGCTTTTTGAGAAATAACTACTCTTTCTTTGAGAAATAACACAGAACTTGTCTTTGAATATCTCTATGGCATAAGTAAAAAATGTTAGTTTGTATAATACTGTTATCCTGAAACTGAGATGTGAAATGTTGCTCACTGGATTACTCAGCGTGGAGATAACTTTTTTTTTGTCATTCCAGCAATGTATTGCCATGGATGATACCAGAATACCCTCTGGCATCTGAATATTTAATACTGTTTATTTCCGAATATTGTTTCTTTAGAACTGTCTTCTCTGAAATCATGGCAGAGAGATTCAGCACTTCAATTTCAGTTGTTAAACCGGTTTCTAAAGCATCATGTTCCATCTTGCTCCATCTGTCCTACTGATTCATGGATTGGTCTCTTGGTGCAGTCTCTGAAAGAAGGAAGTTAAAACTGCATGATGGTTTTTTAAAATACTTTTTCAGATTGCCTGTGGTTTAATGTAGGGCTCTTTAGTGGTCCTTGTACAGTTTATTCTTAGAGTAGCCTAAAACAAATTTGGAAAGCAATAATGAAAAAGTTGTACTGATGTTTTAGTTGTTGCAGTTTGTGCTTGTGATTTCCTAGTCTAGAATTGGCTGCTTAAATGTAATTTTAAACTGTTTGGCTATGCGTGAGCTGTGGCAATAATTTTGGGACTTGAGTTTATTTCATTCAAGAGGGAGTGGGGAGAACAGAAAAAAGTTTCTACTGCAACAGAGAAGTATTTGCTACTGTTCTTATGTCAAATGAAGTCAATTAATGTTAACAGAAAGTGGTAAGCAAGCGTAACTTGCATATCTTTGGTGTGCAGAACAGAGTAGAACTGATGATTCTAAATTTAGTGGTTACCAGAAAGAATTGGTAAAATTAAGAAGTTGCAGAGGAGATATCCACACAGATTAGATGCTTATGAGAAATGAAGTCTCCCTAATTACTTGGCTCTATATTAGATAAATAATTGTCTTTAATGTCAGAACAGTCATATTTGCTTGGAAGTCAGAAAATTCAACATTTAATAAAGTCTGTGATAAAGACACATTTTTAAACTACTTTTCAATTCTTTTTTTCAGTCTTGTTGTTTTGCCTTGCATTTTTGTTTGGTCTTAGTTTCCAAGAAGGAACACTATTGAAGAGGATGGAATTTTTCTCCTTCCTGTTTATTAGGCTAGAAGAAACTAGGAATTTGTTACTGATTTATATATCTGCCTTTCCTTAACAACTTTGACTAATCACATTCCAGTTGAATAAAAGTAAATCACTGTTTCATTTGCATTTTACAATTTATGAATCTTCTCTAAAATACATGCTGAGGAACTCCTGATTGTCGCTGTTGAGATGGTCAAGCCACATGCACACTCCAACTGCTCTGGGCTAAAGCCTTCTTTAATCATCGCCTCTTTTATACAATTTCTTAGTATTCACGTTACATGTTCATTTACTATTGGCTTACTAACTACAATACAATACTATTGGTTGCCTATAACTAGTACACATTCTTACTACATATCAGCCAGTTTCCTTCCTTCTGCAGGTGTCCATCCTCCCTCTTTGTTTATGCTTCACACTTCTGTTGGTGTTACAATTCTCATGGGTACAAACCAAATTCTCAAGGGTACACAGTGATTGTGTCCAAGTTGAAATCTGTGAGAATTTCAGACTAGCTCTCGGTTCCCACACCTGATGTTTTCTTCCTTTTTACATTGACACAGGCATTCTTCAGGAGTACACACTGGATTGTAAAAGTAGGGTGTTTTGTGCTGTATTCTTTCCTGGAAAAAAAGCCAGTGAATCTTGTCCTGTTAATCTCGAAGAAAATGTAACTGCCCTTTTAGAAGAAATCTTGTTCTTTGGATATTGGACACATATATATTCAACTGTATTTCTCCCAAATTTGGAGAATGTGTAAATATAAAATCTTCTATTTTTAAAGCTATAGACTTGTTTTGGATCAAATCTGATAATTATGGGAAAGACTTTGGGGAGGAGGAGGGAACTTCATCTACCTTATGATTTGATTTGACTCAAGAGATTCTAATTCTTTGTAAGCAGAAAAAAAAAGTAATGATGCAGGTCTTTAGCTTTACACAGTGCTTTGTGACTAATTTTTTTTATGTGATGATGGTAGGAGTGAATGTAAAATCCGGAGAAGTATTTTGTGTTCCTCTAGCCATTGTAGAATATCACAACCTAAAGATACAGATCTACAGATTAAAGTTTACTTATGGATGTTAGTAAATTTGGGAACAACAAGGAATAACATCATTGACATCAGATGCCAACATTTCTTCCCTACTGTGGCAACTAGTCTGTATTTGTTGCTAACTCTTTGCTTTCAACAAGACTGATTTCTTTACTTCAGACTGCATTTTTTCAGACTTTGCGTATGTGTGTTTTAGGAAGATGGGAAGTAGAAGAGCTGAGAGAAAATGCTGTGCCTGGAGACAAAGGATTAGTATTAAAATCTGTGGCAAAGTATCATGCAATATCAGCAATGCTAACAAAAGCATTTGTTTTTGATGATAAACCTTTGATTGTTCAGTAAGTAATCTTTCAGGTTTTTTACTTGATGTTTATTAGTTAAATTAAAACATTTTGCTTATGTAGAAGTGTTTTGACAGTAGTTACTAATACAGTCTTGATATATTCATAATTAGAACTGCAGACTAGCAGTTAATTTGTATTTTTCTGATAATTGGAATGTTTTTTTCACTTTCTCTTTGCCCAGATACGAAGTGAATTTTCAAAAAGGCATTGACTGTGGTGGTGCATATATTAAACTACTGTCTCATAGCAATGACTTGAATCTGGTATGTCCACTTGCTTAGTATTTGCTATCAGTTGTTCATTTGAGGAACAGCTTGGTTCTTCATGGGTGGTGCCTGATAACAAGGACAGAGGACATTTGTGTATGTTTAGTACGACTTTCTGTATTAATAGAAGCCATAGGATCTTAACTCATAACTTGTGAAACAATTTTTTTACTGAACAGTACGTGTATTTTTGTGTATTCCAAATACAAAAAACATGAATAGATAAAAAAATACTGACATAACTGTGTAATGCAACATACTGTGAAGGAGAATAACTACATCTGATATTTTCAGGGTTGTTTGTTCTGTTACTTAATGCAGAGAGAAAAAGGTACTAAGAAAATACTGGATGCTAATATATTGTGGTTTATCTTTATTGGAAAGTAAAATTGTAATTAAGAACAGTAACTAGTTCCCTTCCATCTTTTAGTGTAATGTTTGTAGAGGGATAGAGATATTTGGGTGTTTTGATTTGTGACAGGCATTCCTACTTAATATAAGGATAAAATCTAAATATATACTTATTTATTTGTGTATATATATATAAATATATATGTTCATGTTCCTTGAAGAGACTGAGAGATAGTCCATTCCCCGAGAACAGAGAGCACCCCGCAACTCCAGAGGGCTGTTGAGTTCCTTGAGTTCCTTTCATGATTTACCCTATCACTTTTCATTTACCTTTTAGAAATAGGTAACTATGCTCTATGCCAAGGAAAAGAAGTACCAAAAATGACTTAAAATGTCCAGTATAACACATGCTCAGCTTTCTTGCTTCTACAGGAATACTTTTTTGACAAAACACCTTACACTATTATGTTTGGACCAGATAAATGTGGAGAAGATTACAAACTACACTTTATCTTCAGACATAAGAATCCTAAAACTGGAGAATATGATGAAAAACATGCAGAACGTCCTGACGTAGACCTAAAAAAATTCTATTTGGACAAGAAGACACATCTATATACTCTTGGTATTGTTTAATTCTTACAAATTTAAATTGGAGAGGAGAGATTAAAAATGTAGTTTTGTCTGCTGAAGCTTTGTAATTGAGTCTGCTTGTTTGTAATAGCCTGTTAATTCTGAGTAGTGGTTGCTTAATGATTTGGGTTAAATGGTTTAATGACTGGGCTTAACTGCATGACATAAAAGTAGCTTTCAGATGCTAGTTTAGTATTCAATTACAGGAAAAAAACATATCAGCCCTGACTAGCCTTTACTAATAAATGCCTTCAGTAATTATTATAATAAAATATTTTTACTCAGGAAGATATTAAAATGTACAACTGCCCAATATTCTTGGAAGGTGTGAAGAGTTCAGAGGAATTCAGTTAAATCTATAACATGCCACACACCACTTTTCTCCACGTTTTAAGAGTTGTCATCAACACCTGCATGTGAAGCAGTGTGCATGAACAGATAGGTCAGCACAGAAGGTCAGCACAGACTCTGAAGTGAATGAATATGGGCTGGTTTTAATTCATGTGATGACTTTCTTGTACCAGTGAACTGTACAGGGAAATGAAAGTTAATTTTACCCCCTTTTTCTAACTTCTGAGGAAGAATAGCAATTAGAGAAGAATGGGCTGATCTGTGGTATGCTGCCACCAGCCAAAACTGACTGTACTTACGAACTTCCACTGAATAATAGTAACAGAAAGCATGTTCAAGTGCTGTGCCATGGGAAAACTTAGTGGTTTCTAAAATAGATTGCTGTAATGCCAGAGCAAACTTTCACTTTTAGATAATGAGAATCTCATAATAAAGGAATGTATGCGTTCCTGTATTTGGGTTGTTTGTTAGAAATTATGAATCGAGGTACTTAAACTTGGATTGCATTTATTCTGTTATAATTGTTCAAATAAACAAACTCCTTAGAGCTATGTGATTCCAATGCATTATGTGACTCAACAGGAGTTTAAAATTAGTTCTTTGTATTTTATCTAAAGATGATACGGGGATTTCATTTTTGCATTTATGGATACTTTAATACTGTTGAAAACTTTCAGGCTGGAAGGACATCATTAGATATTATCAAACTGTTACAAGACTGTTACTCTGGTTTTCTTAACCTGTCTTTAGAGAACTGTCATAAAAGTGAAATAGTAATTACTTTCACTTACTAATTTTCATCATGTTGAATGGACAGTTGAATCTGCTATTTAACCAGTGAGCACAATTATAAGTGCTTATTAGAAATGGATCTGGATACATCTGGATACTGAATCTGACACTGCTCAGTTCTGTGGCCTTGGCTTCTCAGTTACTCACACTTGCTATCATCCATCAAATTCTCTTCAAATGTTTAAGCATTTGAGGGAAATGGCTGTTAGAGGATTGACTCTGAGAGAAAATGCTCCTTCAATCCTTCCACTTTGTTACTGGCACAGTTCTTGTGTTTTCATGCTTTCAAGTGTGAGATTGTAATTTAGTAGCAGAGATGCCTTTTGGGACAGAGGTTCTTTTTTTCTTTGTCTGTGCTTTTGAAGTAAAACCACAGAATTTTGGCCAAGTTGCTAGTTTTTTGAAAAATCTCTTAGAATGTGTTTGGATGTGTTTCAGCAATTGAATTTTTTCAAGTTTCATTTTTAGGGGCCTGATTCAGGTCATACATCCCCTCAAGGGCAATGTTTCATGTCCAGATCCAGTACTTGAGTGAGGAGTCTTGTTTCTTCTGCTAGTAAGAATCCTGTTTGCTGTTATATGACTAAGTCTGTGCTTATTCTATAGTTTGGGTTAAATATATTGGTAAAATAAAATGGTTCCCTTATTTCTTTAATATAAATTTCTTCAATTTAGTGCTAAAACCAGATGACACATTTGAAATATTAATCGACCAAACAGTTGTCAGTAAAGGAAATCTTCATGAGAATATGGTACCTCCAGTAAATCCTTCCAAAGAAATAGAGGATCCTACTGATAAGAAGCCTGATGATTGGGATGAGAGACCAAAAATACCTGATCCAAATGCTGTTAAACCTGATGACTGGTAAGGAGAATGTTTTCATTTAAATTTTATTTATTTTTAATTTAAAATTTCTTTTACATATATGTTACTTATTTGAAAGATTTGACTGGTTTTGTTTTGCGGTTTGCTGATGACAATTGGAATGCATTTCACTAAAAGCATTGAAATTTGAAAACGTAATTGAGGTGAGTATAAGGATCTGGTCATGTTCTTAGGAGACAAATAAAAATTGTTATTTGCTGATTGTGTACTTTGCATGGTTGCAATTCATAACTAAGATAGCTACACCTAAATAAGAAGTTTTTTCTACCATGCAGTCCTAATTTACAATGAATTTCTACTTCTGTGTGAACTACTGTTCTTATGGCAACTAGGGAGGAGTAGAGAAAAACTCTAGGAAAAACAGTGGGAAGACCTGACTGACACCTGCCACTTGCTATCAGCAATACTCGGTCTAAATAGCACTCTAAAACGGTAAATGTAACCCAGATACTTATAAGCAGCTAATTATATGTCTAATGCTTATGATCAGTGAGTCTAATTCTGCTGTGTTTTTGAAAATCATCCCTTTCATGCCAGTTGTAGTCCTCTGAACAGAACATTGGTCCGAAGTCAGGCTGCTCTGTTTTCTAACATAAGTCTGTAATTGAAGGGATGAAGATGAACCTGCCAAAATAGAAGATCCTGATGCTGTTAAGCCTGAGGGGTGGCTTGATGATGAACCACAGTATGTTCCAGACCCTAACGCAAGAAAACCAAAGGACTGGTAAGTGCAGGTTGTTAGTGTGTCTTGTAGATAAGACTGTTCTGTGGCAGATTATTGGCTGTGGAAATCAGTCCAAATCTCATTGTCTTTTGAGGTAGGAAGTTGGAATGTGTAAGGCCAAATATTTGTTGGTGTGGGGGACTGCTTCTATAAAACATTAATTTGTCCTTTCCTTCTGTTTTCTGAAGATATATAAGCAACACCAGAATATGAAAGGACCCCTTTGAAAGAATTTGCTGCAGTTTAAGTTGATAATTTGAAATCATAATCTAAGTCTCAAAGGGATCTCTTAAGTATCCTGGGTAGAAATGTTTCAAGCTGTCTGCAGAGGCAGGAATGTAATTGAAGTCAGTCATGCAGTGGTAGTTACGCACATGTGACCTTTAAATAAAAAGGTGTAGCACTCCTTAAAAAAAGCGTTTGTATTGTTGGGTAAAGTTCTGTGAGGTGGCCAGAGTTCTGAGGTTGTTACAACAATATACATGGACCCTAACTTCAGACTGCCAGTGTTTGACACCTGACTGACCTTAAATCAGTTGTTTGTAATTTTATTTTCTCTCTAGGGATGAAGAAATGGATGGAGAGTGGGAAGCCCCTCAGATCCCTAACCCAAAGTGTGAGACTGCACCTGGTTGTGGAGAGTGGGTGCGTCCCATGAAAAATAATCCAAAATATAAAGGAAAATGGAGAACACCTATGATAGATAATCCTAACTATCAGGTAATAGCCAAATTGTAGGTCATTGCTAAAAGATGTAGAGTTCAGCAGAGCAAGCAAGTCACAGTTGTATATTTATTTAATTTTTTTAAAGTATATTTATATTTTAGAGTGAGTCTGAATACCCTCATTAATTTAAGATTGTTTTGCTTTTTCTTTTTTTTTTCCTTTAAGTATATTGGGAAACCATGATGCTTCCTGTATTAAAACAATTTATCTGTTTAAAGTTGCCTTTTGTACAACTTGCATTGGAACAATTCATTTAATATGGTCTTCAGAATCGTGTTTTGAATTATATTGGGGTTTTAAATGTGAGTATTTTGAATTATTTTTTTTAATATTAAAAAATGAAGCCTTTCAGTAAGCAGATTGCCTTACTAGTTCAGTTTTAGAGGAAGCATCAATTTTGGATAATTAAATTCTCTTCATCCCCTCCAAATATAAGAAGTAATCAGCTGTAAAGAGAGTTACTTTGTATTAGTTATGGCTGGGGAGTACTTGAATCTGATGTCTCTAAAAGTAAGATCCTAAGCAGGTTTGCAAACAATATTTGGCTCTAATTTACACAGGTATCATAAGGCTGAATTTTCCTTCCCTAAAATTTTCTCTAGCACTTCTGGTAAGAGTCAGTTCTTACTGTAACCGCTACAGTAAAAAAGAAAAATCACTTAAGAGGTCTGCCCTAAGCCATAAAACTGAGACCCATCTGCCAAAATCCTGTAGGCTATTTCCAGTTCTGTTTTAGGTAGGTTAAAGTACCGCTTGTCTTTTTAAATAAAAGTTCTTACTATTTTAAAATTTCTTTCACAGGTTGTTCTTTTGGTGAGCTGTAGGTCATGTGATTACATTTGTTTCCATTAACAGGGAATCTGGAGCCCTCGGAAAATACCAAACCCAGACTATTTTGAAGATCTTCACCCATTCAAGATGACCACTGTCAGTGCTATTGGTTTAGAACTCTGGTCTATGACGTCTGATATCTACTTTGATAACTTCATCATTTGTTCAGAAAAAGAAGTAGCAGATCGCTGGGCAGCAGATAGCTGGGGCTTGAAGAAATTAGTAGCAAGTGCTAATGAGGTATAAACTTTACGATGTTCTTGATAGTAGAAAGTAGTGAGGAGGCTGTGGTGTTGGAAGAATTTTCTGTCAATGCTGACAAAGTATTAGTTTGTCTGCAGTTAATAATTTTTCTGAATGACTCGGATAGGTTTTCTGTCTAGTAGTTTCACTTTTTACCTTTCCCAGATCAATATTTTGTTGAGGTTAAAAGGGTACTGCATTTTATTTAAACACCTAGTGACAAATTGACTTCCTATGAATACTTCTGCTGTTCACATTGATATTAGAAATTCAGTACCTGACAGCAAGTGAAAGAATGAAGGCTGAGTTACTTACACTCAAAGACTTCCCCTCCTGCCCCCACCCTCTATTTTCCCTTGTGGCAATATCCATGATATATATTCTTTAGACGCTTCCCTCTCATGAGGAATGGATAGTCCAGTGTTTGTTTGTGTTTAATAATTTTAGGCCTTTGGCTGCTTAGAGGTGTGTTAGGCAGCTCCGAAAACATTACATGTATGTTTATAGAGCTGCATCTGTTCTTTTGTTTGTATGTGTGCATCCACATTTTGTTTGTGTACTGCACTTTGGCAGATTTCCTCTCTTCTCCCTATGCTGTGGGATGGATCTGCCCTGCTCTATGGGATCATGAGCCCCTCTAGTGGCTGCCTGCGCTCCTGTTTCTAACAGTCCTCTATTCTCTTTCATTAAATGCCAACAGCAGGCTGAAGCTGGGGGGGAGAAATGATGGGTTGGTGGCAAATGTGGCCAATGCCTTACAGCTGCTGTTTGGCACAGAGTCAGCAAGTAGCAACAGCATATCTGCCCATGCAAGCAGGAAAGCTATCTCTTCCCACAACTTTGCCCTTTTCCAAAATGTTTGGGTTTATGTCTGAACCTGTATCCGTACCTGTACACACAATGGCAAAAAAATTCCTTTGAGTCCCCTTGTTCCACTGTGCCTCTCAAACTTCCTTAGTTGCTGATGTACCTCTTCCAGAGATGCACCAGGCACTTGCTTAAGTGTCTCTACTGTAGAAGTCAGAGCTGGGCTGGGAGGACAATTTATTCCCTGAATAATTGGCTGTCAAAGGAGAGAAGGTGGTAGTACTAGCTCCTCGGGAACTGCTGCCCTCATGTTCTTGATGCTTTGGAAGTTTTCAGCTGAGTTGGCACAATGTGCAGGAAAAATAGAGTAGCTGGGAAGGGTGTAAAGTATGAGGTTGCCAAGACTCCAAATGTGAGTTTACAAAGTTGAGTTGTGGCCAGTCTGGTATCTTTGGAGTTCTACATCTGTTCCTTCTTACTCAACACCTGCCATTTATTTGCAATTTGTAGAGTTGCCGCTTTACTAATATTGAAATGCAATATTGTTTTAGTCATTAAAATGCAAAGGTAAAGAAGGGTATTGGACAATATAAATGTATAGAGTACACTTCATAAACTTATTTAAGCGTCAAGATGCAATTAATAAATGCAATTCTTTTAATTTTTTTTTTTTTTAAATACAGCCTGGTATGTTTAGTCAATTGGTGACTGCTGCCGAAGAACATCCATGGCTCTGGGTTCTTTACATCTTAACTTTAGCTCTCCCTGTTGGTCTAAGTGTGTTGTTCTGCTGGCCAGGAAAGGTTAGTGAAATTTACTATATTTTTATTTGGTTTTATTCTTAATACTTTATCTGGAAACTTTTGAGCATCTATGCAGTAATATGTACTTTTAAGGTGCCATTGGTATTGCTTAGCTTACAGTGCCTGTTTAATTCTTAGTTGGAGTTGAAATATAAATAGATTTTTAATTTGTTGTAGAAATCAGATGAATATATTGACTTCAAAAAAACTGATGTATCTAAGCAAATTACAAAGGGAGAACTAAAAGAAGAGACAGAGGAGTTCGAAGATGATGAACTAGAAGATGAAAAAGAAAATCAAGATACTGGTGAAGATGGTAAGATGAGTGTGTCAGCTTGCCACTTTGGTTAAAGACATAAATAGAACTAGTTCATGGAATGCATTGCCAATAATTACAACCTGTTATCTTACGTGAAGATAACAGGTTGTAATTATGTGAAATGTGCTTTGCTCTGAGCCTTTTTTCCTCTTTGATAACTTCCAGTGAGTGGCATCCCATGGCTAATAGCACTGATGAATATAAGCAGAAAGTAAAGCTCTACTCAGTATTTCTTCACTTTCAAGAAATGAGCATGCTTCCAACACTACTTTTTATGTTTGTAGACAGTAATACATATTTTATCCCTTCTAAATATTTCCTACATTGAACACATTTTCATTATTCAGATTATTAGTACCTGAAGCAGTTAAAGTCACTTTAATGTCTTTAAAATGTGTCTGCAATAGCTTTAAGTCTCTAACATAAATCTGCTTATATCTCTCTGGGAGGGTTATGCTATTCTGTTGGTCACTGATTTCAGTTACTCTTGTTAAAGCCTGAAAATACAGTAGGCTTTGAATACTGAAATCTGCAGCTTCCTTTATGTTGTGCTTTAGCAGCCTGTTGCATATCTGCAGAGGTGTGTCCTACTGCCCAGGGGAGAAATTAATGACTCGGTAGGTTGAGCTGTACTTCAGCATTCAAAGATAAAATCATCCCGTATTACTGTGTCAAAAAGTACTGAGTACTACTCAGCTATAGTTTTGAGGTGCTGTTAGCATTTTCCTGTGTCTGTATAATGAATAAAAACCAAAGCACCTGACTTACAGTGCATTATCTTGACTTTCATGAGAAACTTTTTAGCTTCAGAGCTCTGCAAGATTCCACCTCTTATTTCACTCTTCCTTGGTGAGAACAAAGAAAGTGACAAGGGACTGGTATGGACAATTAGAGATATAGCAGACATTCATAATTTGTTGGGTTTTTTGTCTTGGTACTGACATCACTTTGTATTACTGACGAAACTTGGTGGGTTTTGTCTGTCTTCGCACCATGTTCCATGACTGTTGATGACTTCTGTCTGTATGACTTAAAAGTTTACTCAGCATCAGCAGTTCCCAGGCCAGTACTGACAGAATTGAGTACATTTTGGCACAGTGCTTGCCACACCAAACTTACTGTATGTACCTTGCTATTGGAGAGCCTTACCAAGGATCTTAATTATTCTGGTTATGCTACATACATTCTTTACTTCAGCTTAAATTGTAGATACATGATTTCATCATTGTATCTTCATACATTTTCCTTTTGATCTTACTCTACTGTACCTGTTGTTTACTCCTGAATTACAGACTATTTTATTCTACCCAGTCTTGATGCAGATCACAGACAATTTGTACCTAATATGCTGCTGTTGCAAGGCTGCCATTCCTCAATTCCGATATTCTTAAGTCAGTCAGTTAATTACAACACATCACTTAATAAATAATACATTAAAGTGTGTGTTTCAATGTTAGAAATAAGGTCCAGGAAACTTCAGAGGAACACTGTTCAGCTCTTACAGCTTTCTTAAATTGTGCTTGGAATAGCTGTCCATGGTGTTGCAAAGGTAAGTTCTATTTTAGACCTTTACTTTTAGTTACTAAACAGAACACAGAGTAAACCTAACCTAGCTAGCTTTTGTATGACTATTCCAGGGTTTTCCAATAAATTCTAGGCTTCAGAGGGAAGGATTACACTTTGCTGTCATATGACTTCATGCTTTCTTGCTTTAAGAAGAATTGCTTAGCTTCCCTTAGCTTCTTGCCACCTTTTACACTTGCAGGTTGAAATCTTCCCTTTTCTTCTGTTGCTCTTTTGCCTCTTCATATCTGAAAGCATCAGAGAATTTGTCTTCTGCCTCCTTTTCTTGATTCTTTTTGCTACAGAGAGAAGAGAAATGGAGGAGACAAAAAGAGAG
The DNA here is from genome assembly GCA_020086605.1 of Lanius collurio. Lineage (NCBI taxonomy): Eukaryota > Metazoa > Chordata > Aves > Passeriformes > Laniidae > Lanius > Lanius collurio. Next base: position 6,716,646 of record JACBWW010000038.1, read on the forward strand.
CTTATAAAGGATACAAAGAAGATGGGAAGGGAGGCTCCTGTTTCAGGTACTGGGAAAGGGAAGCAATTTGGGCCAGGACTCACAAGTGGGTCTCTCTCCTGTCTGGTTTCTTCCCTCTGCTTCCTTGTTGATTGTAGAACTTCAAGCTAGTGGATGCCAGCTTCCATCAGGTGCAGATGCAAATTTCCTCTGAGATTTCTCCCTATGGTATCTGTAGTCATAAATATTTTCTACTAATACCTTTTTTTCCTTAAGATTTTTACGGTTCTTTCATAGTCATTATCTCCTCCTTTGTTTTTTTGGAGTTGAAGGCGATAGGAGTTTGAGCTATGGAATACTGAATGACTTAAGATCTGCATTGTATCATGGGACCATTTAAAACAGAAAGAAAAAGGAAGTATGGCACAATAGCAAATTTTAGAAACACTTGGAGATTTCTTTGACACCAGTGACAATGAGCTGCTGACAGAGTACTTCTTGAAGGGCTTTGACCATGGGATTTACTGTTTTATTTAGTTCTACATTAATTTTTGTGGCATTGTCTACTTGTCTGCTTTGCCTCTTTGCTTTCCTTGACTTCTAGAAAGATATTGCAGGAAGTAAAAGAATGTTGCCACAAAATGGAGTTTCAGGGGCAGTCTGAACCTTATTTGTCAAATTCTACATTTATTTATATTAAATAATGCTTAAATTACTATTTGATGAAATTTAGAAAAATAATTTTAAGTAGTATAGTTGTCCACTTCTGAGTTACAGCTTCTGATGTCTGAAGTATTTTTGTTTGGGGCTTTTTCCCCTCTATGGAAATTCGTACTTATGGAAGGAGCTGGATTTGCATTATTTATTATTTCCAATCTGTTCATTAGAATAGGAGCAAAGGCTTTGCCAATTTCTGCCAAGCTCTTCTATTAAGAGCATATTTTTAGGACAGAGATCTTTTGTCTACATCTTTCTTAAACCATGATCTTCATTATCATTCTTCATGATCTTCGTTCCATGATTGTCATATATCTCCTTTTGATAATAGAAATAGAGACATATTGTAGACATGTACCAGGTATATTGACAGATGGCAAATCTAACTTCTTAGTTCATACCAATTAGTGAAGCTCTGTTTGGCTCGATTTATAGCTATACTGCAGCCAAAGTTCTTGGTACTTCTACAGAAGTCTCAAATATTTTAACAAATAGGTATTTCTAGATTTTCATCTCCAAGAAACAGGAGAGTCTCATGTTATATGTGACTACATTCTAAATTTGTTATGGATACTTTTGTTTCCGTTTAACTGAGATATAACAGTAAGAATTTGAGTGTGGGTACAGGTTTTTGGTATTTGTTTTTGATTTTTTCCTATTTTTTTCATACCTAAGTGGTGCTTATGAGATGTAGGTGTGACCGGACAAGGACAGAATTGAGCACTAATTCACTGCTGTTTTTAAATAAGCCACTGGCAGACTGTAAAGTTTTAAAATGCTAATGCATATCCTTTCTGTCAGATTTAAGATTTCCTGTTTACTCTTGATAGAGGGTATTGCAAAGGGTACTGCTAGTGCAGTAGTAGTGCAAGCTGGACATTCTTGGAGTGAGCTAAGAGGAGTACAGTGCTTTTTTGACTACTTTCTGCATTGCAAAAATGCACGAGAAGGGGGGGAAGTAAAGACCTGCTTCTCAAAACAGTATGCCAGAAAAATTCCCTGTTGAAAAGGGAAGTACCCTTAGGATGTAGGTGTCTCCCATGCTGGATGACTGGTAACTGCAATATTGTACTTCCCTGTCTAAGTCAGAATTTAGTCAGAGTTGGGATGTCTGAGTTGTCCTCTTTTGGACTGTGCTCTCAAAACTGTCCAATACAATAACTAGTTTTAAAGTAAAGTAAATCAAATCTTTAAGTCAGTAACAAGTCAGTATGGGCTATTATGAGAAGAGGCAAAGTTGGAGCTGTTAAAGTTGATTATTAAATCTGACAGTTGCCACTTGCTACTAATTAATGAGAATTCTACTCTCTGTATCCCAGAGATGTTTTTTGGGTTATTCTAAACAAGCAGTTCATTCTAGGACTGAAATTGGCTTATTTTGTTTACTGAGTATGTCTGGATATAGTGTGTTCATAATATAGTTCTGTTTGCAAAGTAAAATTAACTTCTGCAGAACATGAAGGTGAAGGTGGTGAAGATATTTATGATGATGAAGAAGAAAGTGAAGTTCCAGATGAAGAAGAAAATGAAGTTGCAGATGGAAGTCAGGAAGGTGATAGGTTAAATAAATCTGATTCAGAAGATGAGGTAAGTTTGCATTTTTACCTACTTTTTCCTCACCAATCTGACATCATACTTCTAATTAAGCCCAGTTACCTACAACAAGTGTTTTTCTTCTGTTGAGCCATAAAACAAATCCTGAGGTAGAAATATGTTTTCCTTTGAGTCTGACACCTCAAATGTTCTGCATAAATACAGGTATTAGTATAGAAGTGATCAGGCAGCTCCCTACACATGAAATGTTTTTACAGGAGTATAGTTTTTAACAGATTATTAAATTAATTGCAAGTCTTGAAAATTTGGATGCTACAGCAGATTGGTCAGTTTTCATTGTGCTTCTTAATTGACAGAACATGTGCTTCCAACTGAATAGCCTTTTCCTGAGACCTAGAAAAAAACCTTAAGTTTTTTAGTTACATTTTGGGGGGTTTTTATTCCAAAATAAGGTTTTAAGCAAAATGACAACACTGTTTTTGAACACAGCATCTGCACTTTCATTTTTCTTGTGCAGATTAATCCAGTCATCCAGATATTCTACAAAATGTTTCTCATAAAGTATCATTGTAGATTGGAATTTGTGCTTTTCTTGTTTGTCAACTACTCATTATTCTTTCACTTAGAAACTGGTGTGTCTGAAACACTTTAGATCCACCCATTGGTCATCTTGTGCTTGTCACTCTCTAAAGGAGTCACTTTCCAGGTTAAGGGAGTTGTTTAATGTAAACTCCTTTTCATGTAAAACTCTTCTAAGAATCTGTACCTTGCATGTGATTGTGTTGTTTCAGCACTAAAATTCTTTGTCAATTACCCCTTATTCTATACTTTCCCTTGTTCCTGTAAGAAGTTTTCTTTTCCTTGTACATTTACCCAGGAATACAGTATCTGCTGAACCCTGCTAAGATTCACATGACTCCTTGTGAAAGTAACGTGAATGTGTCTGTGGCATTACAGTGTCACAGTGAGGCCGTGGCTTGCTTTTCTCTGAGTGTTTTCAGCGTGCAGGTGTTTCTGTTGTGAGTTGGCTGGAACACGTCATGTACCCCATGTCCTTACTCAGGCTGGGCCACATTCTGAGTTGTTCCTTTTAAAAGAGGTGCCTGCCATTAGGTGATGCAGGAAAGTGAGGAAGCAATGCATGTTCTGAGAATGGATTTCTCATTGGAAAAGCTTTTCCTGTGCCTACGTAAGCCCATTGCTTTTAAACTGTGAACACCACATCTGATTTAAGGACAGTTTGCTCTATTTGTAGCTCTCCAAAGGGAACAGTTAAAAATGTTTTAAATGTGTCTTACTTCAGAAGTGGAAATTAAAATTAGCAAAAGGTGCACTTTAAGGAAGTTTCTCAGTTAATTTCAAAGTCACCACTTTCAAACCAGCAAAGACATGGGCAAAACCAATTTTCTGACATCAATTCCTTCTGAATATAGAAATGAAAAGTCTTCTACCTATGTTATTAATCATTAGATTAGTGTGGAATAAAAGGTCCTACCACTTAAGTGCTGCATTTAGTGATAAAATGACTGGGGGGTTCAGGAGGAGGAATAAGGTAGTGTTCCAGTTTCAATAATTAAAAGAGGTTTACAGTGTTAATGCTGAATTTATTTTTTTTTCTAGAAGAAAGAAGCTGATGAAGGAATGGGAGATCATCCACTGAAATCAGTGCGCAAAAGAAGAGTACGAAAGGACTGAGTTATTCCAGCTGGTGTTTTCAGATCTAGAAACAGTGGCAATAACTTTTGGTATGCCACTTCAGTGGACCTGGCAAATTCCTGAGCTCTGAAGGGAAAGGGGGGGCCAAATTGCTATTTAACCTCCTATTTTGATTCTATGACCTCTTTAACCATCCCAAACTTCCTTAATTCCCTTTTTTAAGGATAAACACTATCTGTGAAGAGTTAGCTCATATTTCAAATTCAAAATAAATGGGAAATTACAAGTTGATAAACTGATTTTTAGGTGAAGATTCTTAAGATTTGAAGTTTCTTAGAAATTAGTATTAGTTGGAGATAAACTTATTCTAAATATTTTTTTAAATGAATACATGATAATACTTTTGTAGCTCTAGCACAAAATCAGCTGTTTACAGTTTTCAGCTAAAAGAGGATGGTAGTATAGATGTAGCATCTACAGCAGTTGTTCATATTGCTATGAGAAAAGCTATTTTTTCTGTGCAGAGCTAAATGCAATAATTGTTTTTGTATGATGATTTTGTGCTAGCAACAATTTTTATTTTAAATCACTTATTTTAGTTGATCTTGTTACATGGGTGGTCACCTGTTCACTTTAGGCAGTGGTTACAATAATTTATTTTCAAGATATATTATAAAATAGAACACAAGTGGTAATTGATGTGACTTGTTTTACTTTTGAATGCAGATATCAAATCTGCAGAAGTGATATACAGATGATTTTTTCAAACTTTTATAGTTCTCATGTTCCAAACCAGAGTGGTATAACCTGTTTATAGAATACTTGCTAAGTGTATATTGTCACCTAAAAATATTTATTAATTCTTGCTTAATATGAAGTTTATTAATATAGATAAGAATTTTTGATGGATTTAAGTTTTTTACAATGTGAGTAACTTGGGCATTCTCATAATATAGTTTAAATAAACTGCATATTGTAAAGAAACTTTGTTTTGTTAAAGTTCAACTGCATATTAGACAATAAAATTTCAGTCACCAGAAACCTTGCTCTGCTTGGCAGCTGCCTGTAAGTGGTAGTAGTAGAATGCGTAAATGTTAGCAAAAGTAGTCATACATTACAAACAAGTAGAAATACATTAATTCATAAGGAATCTAACAGATTTTCTTGTACCTGTCAAAAAATTTGTCCACTTTAAAAAGAAGTATTTCCACAGCAGATTCTGTGGAAGTCTCTCAAGAAATGAATGCTTAACCCTAATGAAGAACCCAATGTCCTCAAGTGCTTGTTTTGAAGTGTTCAAAAGTTAATTGTATTTTACTTTTACTTGGTGTGAATTACGTGGAAATATCTCTATGTTTTGTTTAATTTGGGGCTTTTTGTGTCTTTTTAAAGTTAACTGCAAGTTCCCACTTCTTTATTTAGGGTCTCCATGCAAAGGGTAAGAAATGAATACTCCTGATTACTCCTCAGCAATAGACAGAAGCTGTTACCAGTGTAGTATCCTCCTAGTAAGAGTTGCTGTGAGCTGTCAGGGAGCATTTCAGCTCATCTTTTAAATTAATTATGTCTGAGCCTGATAGAAGGCGTTAGAGCATTTGGGTGTTGTTCTGGGGGTCTGGTTTGTTTGTTTGCTTAGGGGGGTTGGAGGGTTTTTTTTTTCTCAGACATAGTTACTCTAGTTTCTTTGATGTGATTTAGTTATTCCAGGGATTGGTCACCCCATGGGGGATGCTCATCTTCCCTTAGGGTTTTGAACTTGAAGTTCCCGTAAAGTATTGACTGAACACCCCATCAGCTTTGATCACCTAGAACCTAGAGATGGTATACAGCCTTCTGCCTATCAGCTTACTCGGATCGAGATTTATGCTGGTAATTTGAGGAGAAATACCAGAGATGTTGGGAATTTGAGACTCCAGAGCTAGAAAGCCAGGCAAAAGGGCAGCCCCTTGATTGATACAATGTAACAGTGAGATTTCACCCACACTTCCTGTGCACTGTTCATTTTTATCTGAACAAGTATTTCAGAAAAATACTTGAGATATATATATATGGCCACCTGAAGGAGCTTTAAAATTAAAAAAATAATGATTTTCAGTTCCAGCATGTCTTGCTGTTAAAACTGTCAGTCATCTTTGGAACTGCTTGAGTAGCAAGACCTCCACAGCCCGCACTGCCACTGGCTATGTTGTAGCTTGGTAAAAGAGCTCTTACTGATGATGCCAGACTGAACACTTTTTATATTCAGGGAAGGCCAAGTAGTACTGAGGCCCTTTTATATAGTTACAGCTGAAGCTACTCTTCCGTTGGCATCCACATTCATGAAGGCGCGATGAAGTAATACTGGTTTCTCTCTAATGTAAAGCCCACTAACAGTGTAGGAAAAAGTAACATTTCTAACTTGGCTTGACAGTCTCCCACATGGAGAAGTGAAAGTTGTAGCTTTCTGACAACACTGAATGCAGTCTACTGATCCTTTTCCTTTTTACTTTAGCAAGAGCAGAAAAGTAGATACAAATGTAAGATCCATGGCTGAAAATAGCAAGTGAATCAGGAACTGAAGCTTTGTTAAAACTAGATTTATTAACCCAGGTTTCATCTCAATTACATAGTTTTTCAGACAGTTCGTCTATGTAGAAACCATTAAGATGATCACTAACCCTACTGCTTTTTCACCTTTTGACTACAGATAGTTAGGAGAAGTTTTAGGGTTTACAGATGTTAAACCAAACTAATCGAGACAAATGAAAAGTTTTTATTTGGTGTAAAGTCAGAAATACAACATCTTTAAAATGTTCATAAGTTAAATGAAGGTCACAGTAGTGGGATGTAAAATGGCATGGAGATGAAATAACTATATACACGCTGATGGATAAAATACCACTATCCAATCTACAATACAAAACCATGATTTTAAGATTACTTTATCCTGGGAATTGCTGAAGTCTAACAAGCGCATGCTGTGTTACCAGGTGATCTCCTACAGTGCAGATGGAGATGGCAGTGACGTGGCTTTAAAGCTACGATGGCTGTAATGCAATGCAATCTTTATAAGTCAAGTGCTTGCTGTGATTGTTCTTCCTTTAATACTCAAACTCTGGACTAGCCATGTGATCTAATCTACCTGCTAGCAATTCTTGTATTAATTTAGAGTTCCAGTATGTGCGAAAGTAGTCCATAGAAGATTAAAATTAAATTCAGATGTTGACAAGGACTCCATGACACAAATGGTATCATCATCCATTTTTCATCATTGGGTTTCTTGACCCAGACTTGTAAACAGTTCTGAAGACTGTACTATTAGTGCTTTGTTTGCAGTCTTTTGACTTTTTTTAGAGTCTTCTGACTCCAGTGAACACTGTACAACCACTTTAAATGGGGAGAAATGAGAAAGCTCACCTTTGGGAGGGGGAAACTCTCAATGTCAACTTACACTTGAGACACAGCAGTGCCTAGCTGCTAAGAAACTTGGGATTGGAGAGGGATTTATACTTCTATTGCACTTACTCATTCCCACCATGCTTGAGAGAGACCTTTGAACTAGTGGTTTCCTTTTAAAAGGTCAAGTAAAATGGCTTCATTACTGAAGTGAGAACTCAGTCCTAGCTAATGTCCATAAATAAGTCTGCAGTGATGCTGTAGGGCAAGATGAAAACAGATGCAACTAAGTACTGCTAAGATTTACATACTTGTTTGTATTTCAGCTTCTGTTCTCCTTTAATACTAATTATGCTGGACATGCTGCCTCTGTGGGAAGTGCTCAGACCCCTAATCTGGGCTGAACTCCCCTACAAAACCTGCTAACCACCAAGCCAGTAAAAAACAGCACCTTCACACCAGGCATTGCTCAGAGCAACACAGGTGAGAGGCAAAATCCAGCTTTCTTCCACTGCATCCTTCTGCCTGAGATGCTTTTATGTAGAGCCTCAAGAAGCTTTCACAAGCTTAGGCTCTGAGGCAGGAAAACAGCTGCTCTGAGGCCAGAAGCAAAGAGAGGTTTGGCACTTCAGGAAGGAAGGAAAAGGTGGGAAGGAAAGACTTGTTCTCAGTTCCTCACTGCAGATGTTCACAAGCATGAGGAGCATTGCTGACCTCTTTCTGGAAAGTTTATCCCTCGGTTTTTACATAACTTTTCATCACACAACAGAAGAACTTCAGGAAGATCATAAATTGTGATGATGTGCCTGATCATTCTTCAGGGAAATGGGAAAGTGGCAATGGTTTCAAGTGCACATAGTACAACACTCTGATACTGCATCAGTTTGGTATTTCCCTGATTAACTTGCTTACCCTTGTTCCTCCTCTCTTACCCTCCCCTTCCCAAAAAATCTGAGGTGTTTTTCTGTATGCAAGCCCTGCAAACAATGTCATACTGTTCCTACTTCACAGAAATGCTGAACTGCTTTATAGGTTTTTGTTTTGTAGAGCTATGAACAGTACTACACAGTAAACACATTTCAGGTGAAAAAAAGTGATGCAATTAAACTCTATTTTTATCAAATGGGGTTTCACCACAATATTGTAACTATTACTTGGCTAGTCAAGAATTCTACCCTAATACGTCAGAGTGCCAACACACCTTTGTTTAACCTGACAAACTGAATCTGCTTTTTAACAAGATATGCTCATTTTTAAAACAAATATGAAAATTTTGTAATTATCTACACTACATTTGCACATTGCTTAATCTTATTACACAAACTTCTGTCTCCTGTTCATAATGCTCTTAATTCTGTTTATTACCAAAGTTTATAATCTTTGAGAATCCAGTAAACCACAAACTAAAGTATTTTAGCTTATGTAGCCTATGCCCATTAAAACAAACAAAAAAAAGACAGCAGCAATACAATGACATAATCTGTGAGTCAACCCTTACTTCCTTTTGCTTTTTGTGTCAGTTGTTTGGAAAACACTAGATGCTGACATCAGATTTTCTATATACTGTCCAAGAACTTGGTTTTCTGATTTCAGTTTCAAGTTTTCTTCCTTAACAGCATCTACTCGTGCTGACAGATCTGCGAAGGTGATATTATAAGAAAAATATTAGAGACTATTGCATACAATAATGAATATGTTCTACGGGCCTACATCAGACTAGTCACACCTTTAATGCAGAACACATTACCATAGGGTATTATAAAACATTCTCCTACTTGAGTTTTACCTAAAGGCCATTTTTCCTATATTATTTTGTTGTACAGTATTTTGACCAACTTGTTAAACTTACTGCTAGTCTATAAGTTTATTACTTTCTTGAAGTTTTGAATTAAGCTATTGCACACTAATTTACTTGGAAACAAGAGTTCAGTGATGAGCAGCCTCAGATGTGTGTCTAATAATAAGCCTGGACACATAAGCTGTATCACTCGTTCTACTTGCTGTGTATTACCAAGGTTGAGCAAACAAATGTTGCATACAGAGGAAGAAAAAAACTATTTCTAAGACCTTGGTTTTGTACCTTCAGCTGCTTTAAGTAACATACTTCTGGACACTGTGACTAAGAGCAGAGCAGTCAGGTTCTCTTCTTTTACTTATTACTGTGTACTTGTAAAAATCTGATGTGTCAAGCTGCTAACCTTCAAGTGTGTGCTGCAGTTCCAAAACTTGATTAATAAGCCGTGTTTTCTCTTCTAATTCCACCTGATTCTCAGCCTCAACAGCTGCAATAAATCAGGAGAGTTTTAGTGCAACCTCTGTTAACAGAAATTATACTAAATAGAATAACAATGAAGAACAAGAACATTAAGAATTTATACCATCCATGTCGGCATTCATCATTGTAGTGGGGGCTCTTTCCACTTTTGAAGATAGTTTTCTTGAGCAATACTCTGCTTAAAGAAAAAAAAAACCAAAAAAACAACAGAGATAGCAATTATTGGAACTTCCATTATATTCGGATTTTAGATGCATTTTTCTAATTCTGAAAGACCAGTGCTTTAGTCTAAGGTAGAGCGACCTTTTTTACCACTCTAATTATTTTTCCTAGGCCTCATGCCATACATACTTATGATTCCGTGTAACTGTGCCTCTGTTTACAAAAATAACTGATCTAGATTACTGCAAAGCATGAAATATCGCCGTTTTAAGGATGTAATCGCCGCCTTCTCAGCGCCGATCATTCTGGAATGGATTATTCTAGAACTGGCTATTCCTGAATGCCGAAGAGGAAGGGCCCTGCATTGTCGTCGTGGTTTCCCCCCACCTCCCGTTCCTGGCCAGTGCGCGGGCCCGCAGGACGGACCCCTCGCATCCCCCCGCCCCGCCCGTTTCCACCCCTGCCTAGCCTGCGGAACGCGGCAGCTGCGGTAACAACAGCGCCCGCGGGCCGGGGAGCGCCGGCCGGGGGGGAACAGCACTGCAGAAAGGCGTCCCCGCAGGCCCCGGCCGGCAGCCCCGCGGTCCTGCCCGCACACCGCACCATGCAGCCTCAACCTGGGGCGGCTCCGCGCCCGCGCCCACCCGCCCCGCACCTGCCCCGCTGCCGCCGCCTCCCGCGGGCTGCGCCCCGGCCGGGCCCGCTCTACGCTCCCAACGCGCCTGCGCCGCGCGCGGGGCGGGGCGGGCGCGCGGAGAGGCGGGAGCGCCATCGCCCCCCGTCTGCCCCCCGCCCCAGAGCGGTGCGGGCGGGTGCGAGGGCGCGTGTGGCGGGTGTGTCCCCTCACAGGCTCCTGCCGTCGTACCCGGCCCCCTCCCGTCACATCCCGCTGAATGACAAATAATGTTTCTGATTGATTCATTCTGTGCTCATACGCTGCCAGTGTTGAAAGCAGCGGTCCTCAATGGTTGGTCGCTGTGAGTAGTGTTCAGAAGAAATTAAGAAAAGGCATTTATTCCCTGCTGCGTAACCCCTTCAGATTTAGGTAGGTTGGGAAAGCCTGAGGAAGGTCCGAGAAACTCGCAGGTGCTCGTATGTGGAGCTCTAGAAGAGAGGAGCCTCCCAGAGGGAGTCCAGCAGGGTTTCCCTGCCCTAGTTCAGTGCCACGTACACCTGACCCAGCTATTTCCAGTCTGGCCCATCAGTGGCCTTTTTCACAGCAGTGTCCACAATAAGAAACTTGTAATTTAGCTCCGTGCCTCTGAGTCTCACAGCGCTGAGATCACATCACATAAGAACCTAAGTAACTTCGCGGAATTGCTCTCATCTAATGGCTCAGCAGCTCCAACACAACACTCGGGTGTCTTTGTTCTTTCCCTGGAGGGAATAACCCTTACAGAACATGCTACACGGGGTCCTCACTTTGACCTCAAAGCACAGTCTATGAGCCATAGCAAAGGAATGAAAAACATTCATGACCCGAACTAATTTTAGTGGCTTCACTGAAGTGATTGCATTGCATAACCTGTAGTACTATGTAGTTTGAACCATATGTTGCAGTGAAATATATTCATATTGTATCTCTAAATTGCAGTAATATATCTGATTATAAAAAAAAATAATTCAGTGCTCTGAAGACACTCAGGAGGACAAAGGCATTTGGTAAGTGAGCCCTCTACTGTATTTTTAAATACACTTCAAAAAGTGTACATTTCTAACATCTTGATCTTCTGGCTGTCTCCACAGTGTTATTATCGTGTCAATGACTTTTTTTAACGTTACAATCAGTTAAGTTCAGATTAGACTGAATGCTATCCAAGGTCTGAAAATGTACTGCAATTAGAGTCTTGCTGTCCATCTGTACTGGAAAATTAGTCTGTTTCCAGTTCCATTAGCTAGTTTATTTTAAAGCATATCATTGTCTCTACAAAGGGCATTTTTAACACAGCAATCCTCCTTATTTCTTGAAAGCAGTCCTCTCAGGTGGTGGCTGGGCTTTAGGAGCTTGTTAGAAAGTTTCCTTCATTGCTGTTTTTAAAATACCAGGTGCTCGCACTGTTTTGATCTTGCTTGCTGCGCTGGCCATGTGGCAAACCTGGCAATCAACAGATTCTCCTAATTCTTTCTAATGAGACAATCTCCAGCACTTTGATTAACAGGGGGAAAAAATTCTCCAGGTGTATGCAGATGGATGGAGACCTGGTGAAGAATGTGCTGTGTTTTCATACTCTAAGAGGGGGAAAAATTATTGTAGGCTGATCTTGAGGAAATGCACCTCTCTGCTGCAGAAATCCCACTTTTCTTGCTGCATTACAGGTGGAGATTATTGTTGAAACTGTCCCAAAGTGAGCATATGGGAGAAATCTTTGATGTTAAATTATGGGACTGAATGGAAACCAGACATATTGGTTCCTGTGCTGTTGTAGCCAAACCAGTAGTAATTTCAAGAGCTGCTGGTTTACCTCCTGTTTCCTTTTTGGTATGTGTGCCGTTGGAGGTTCATTCTGCTTTGCATGGTTGTGGTTTCCCACTGTAGTACTTTCTTTTGATTCTAAACTCTAATGTTTGAGCATGAGCACCAGGATGAACTTCTTTTCAGAAGTCAACCTCTGTGAGAGGTTTTTTTGGTTTTCCTTTAGAGAAAGCTGTTGTTCTGAGCTTCTACTGTTGGCATTGCAGAGGGGTTATCAGCAGAGAGCATTTTTAGTCTACAGAGTGCTGTGTGTTATGAGATTAGCATAGAACGGTCCATGGACTAAAACATTTGGATTGATACTGCTGGGTGTAAAGAGAATGCCTAGATCATCCTGTGTTCCCTTAAACAGGCTTGCATTCCTAACTCTTCCTCTATTTTCCAGTGCAAAGAAGGCAACTCCAGAATTCTAAATATCCAATGCACCACTACTTTTAAACAAACAAACACCAAAAAACACGCACACACTCAAGAACCCCAAAACACAAATGCAAATATGCCCAAACCCAATATATCACAGGATAAAGGTCCACAGCCCAAAGTATTCTTGTATGAGAAACCAGCCAAGAAACCAAAAGCTTAACGTATCACATGATTTACCTACTGGCTTTTCAAATTCCTTACCTCACCTGTCTTGCATTGCATAATATATTATCGATTAAAATTTTTGTGCACTTTAAATGTAAAGCTCTAGGAACTTAGTATATATCCCCAACAGTCAGATTCCTCTTAGAACATAGAATGTGCCTCAGGGAAGGCACCTATGCATATTATGACACCAAATTGGGTGAGAGTGTTGATCTGACAGGTCCTGCACTTGGGTCACAACAACCCCAGGCAGTGCTACAGGCTATTTTCTAAAGTATTTGGTTAAATCAGAGGAGGCATTATATTATGTCATCATATTAAATCTATAGGAACAAGTTTCAGTTTACAAATGCAACTATCTATACTTATTTGTATCCTAAATTCTAGTTAGATTTTCTAAAAGTAGCTGATGTCACTGGCAAAAGGAATTAATTTATTCAGTTTCACTGAAAGAGCAATTTTTTGCTTAAAATACAACAATATCCCTAGGATATAAAGTATCATTAATAGTTTGCCTGAATTCATGTACAGGTACAGTTACAAACTGAGAGGAGAGGATTTTATAGCTCTGCACTCAGACTCTCAGTCATTGCTGCTAATTACAAACATTTTAAGATGTTTTATTTCTAAAACTCTGTTTTACATCCTGTTTTTTCCATGGCACACAGTGCAAACCAAAAAGCCTCTGACTTCCCTTTTGGCAACATTCCAGGCAGCAGAGGCGTTTGCGTAAGCTGATTGATGATAGAGGCTTCACTGTTCACCACTACAATAGAAATGTATTCTTCTTTTCACTAACAGAGGAAGGCATTGTGCGGTTTCTGAAATGACTTGCTATTCGAACTGTACTGTTTGCTCCTTTGACTAATTATTGCCACAAAGAAAAAGACAAAAAGGAACACAAGTGGCTTAAATCTTTTTTCCTTGCAATGCTAACTCATGAGACCCTTTACATCAAATCTTCATACTTTTGTTTCTCTGCAGAAATAACAGATTCTGAGGAGGTTTTGTTGGGTTTTTTTTCACGTAATGTTTTACACCAAATTTTCTGCAATTCTTATTATTCTTTCAGAGTAACCTCAAAAACCTTCTGTAGCCTAGTGCATATCCTTGTGCAAATTTATAGTTGGGGTCTTCTGTGAGATGCAGAATTTGAGTGTTTCTTAGATTGTGCTTTTTCCAACTAAGTCAGTTTATACAAAATGAGCAAATGCTTTGAGTTACATTGTTCTAACTCGTCTGTGTCCTTACTTATTGTGCATGTCTTGGTTTTGCTTTAGGTACTGAGTGAGAATGGGACCTCATCAGATGATGTAACCTGTGAGCATACAGTTGGAATGAAAAAAGGCCATTTCTTTAGAAAGTGTACAAAAAACAAGCCTCAGAAAGTCATAATTTCTCATAACCCCTGAAGAGGCCTGCCTTCATATAGCTACATACAGCTATATAGTCAACATATAGCTGCATCCTATCCCTTATGAGATTGAGCATGAGTGCAAAAGTTCTTGTTTCCACTGACTCCACAGAAATAAATGCATTTTCAAATACACTGAGGAACTGAGTTCTTTGCAGCTTTGGGGCTGTGACTACCAACATATGTTACATAACATTATCCTCTTAGCTGTTTGATCCTCCTTGTAATCAGCAGCTATAGGTTTGACACCAGATTTTGTGGAAGGATATCTAGCAAGGTCCCAAAAAGCTTTACTGGTAACTTAATGAGATGAAAAACTGCTTTGTCTTTCTATAAGTTAAGGGTTTGTATCTGCTTTTAAAAGGATGGGTTTACATGAGAAATGTAGTCACTAATGTTGGCTTTCTGTAAAGCATATATGAAAAAAGACTAAGATAATTTCTAGGTACTCTACAAGGAAGAAAGAGGGCCTTGATCTGCTTATTCAACATTGATTAGAAGTACAATAAAGACATTTTTGCAGATATTGGACAGCATTTCACTGTTTTGTTTTACTTATGGTTTAGTCTCCTATGTGCTTTTGTTTGGGTAGGTCATTTTTTGAGGGAACTTTATCTAGTGTGAGTTTCTAAATTGAAAGGTACTTCTTTTATTAAAGGTGAAAATATTTTCACAGATGTTTTCCTTGATTTCTTGTGCTGTTAGTATTGATATTAAAATACTTACCAGAAAGTTTCTATCTTGCTACCATTTTGTTTTGTCTTGATTTACATGGAAGTGTTTTATTTTTAATACCTGCATACTTAACAAGTAGAAAGACACTGTTGCCTTGAAAGAGCAATAGCTATGAAATATTCATGGTTTGTGCTTGGTTAATGAGGCTCAGTAACCCCTGTTGCTTTGACACAATGGCTTTTCATTGTACCACAGAAAGTTTGATATGAAGGTTGAATTCTGATTATCCTTCAGATTGTACATATATAGCATGTTGTTCTATTTGCCTGTTTAGTATCTTTCCAGTATGCTTTAAGAAATGGGGAGAAAATTTTATGCAGTAACAAATGTGCTCAATTCATTAAAACCAGTGCACCTTTGTGAGCTATTTTAATATTTAATTAAGGAACACTTGCATGTATAACATTGTCATTCTCAGACAAAGTCCACTTAGGATTTACGTATCAGAAGTCTAGTTTCCTTAGTCCTTGCTCGAACTTGCTCTTGTCCATCCTAAGGAATCTTTTTCCCTCTCACTCACCATGTAGACTTTCAACTTCTCTGCTCTTCTGGAATTGATGTTATTTTCCAGTCTTGCTCTTAGAGCCATAAGGCCCACTCTTTTAGTTAGCTTCAATGGCCCAGAGCTACTGTAATTAGTCTTATCTTCAGCTGGGAGAGTTAAGGAAGATTGTTTCCTACAAAGTTTGTCATAATCTCTTCCTGTTATAGGTTAGGAATTTTCTTACGTTTTCTAACCTCCGGGTG
Organism: Lanius collurio; assembly: GCA_020086605.1. NCBI lineage: Eukaryota > Metazoa > Chordata > Aves > Passeriformes > Laniidae > Lanius > Lanius collurio. Next base: position 6,732,321 of record JACBWW010000038.1, read on the forward strand.
TTGCTCCCTTCCAGAAGAAATGGACCAAGGTTATGATGTTCACTATGAATCTTACTATATTTACCCTCTGTGCCTTCAAGCTATAAGCTTGCCTGAAAATGTCACTTCTTTTCAGTTATTCTATTTTACTTCTACTTTCTGAGTGGTGGTCCCCACCTCTTTACTACCAGGGGAAAAGCTGTAATACTGGTAGCAGATCTTTAATAAGGAAGCCTCTGTATTGTGAGCATGAGCTTCCTCTGACCCTGGGTGTTCTGCTTCAGTCAAGAGTCCAGCAATTTTGAAGTGCTCCATTTCTGAGATGCAGTACAGTCCTATTTGCTGTGTTGCTGAGGAGATCTCTTGTATAGCAGGGACATCTGTGAGGGCTTGGCTTTGAGTATCAAGCCCCAAATGCCAAGATTGAGTTGGAAATGCACTGGCAGTTGGTGCATGGATAAGAGAGTTTTTAACCTTGTGCTTCTCTTTTCTCAAGCATATAAACATTTTCCAAGCTGCAGGGTGCTGAGGTTAGAGCAGGAGAGGAGGCTGATGGGTGTTCACCTCTTGAAGAAAGAGACTTGACGTCTCCTTAAAGACTAAGGAAGCCATATGGCAAAACCACCCCTCTGTGAGACAGGGCAGACTGAAACCCATCCAGTATTATGGAGTCATCCCTAACTCAGCTACTTCTGGATGCTTTGCAAAGATAAGACGATCATGCCACTGAATGCCACCCCCCATCTGTTCTTGATATGTTACCAGCTGTGCAGCAGGTCACAAAACAGTGTCCTATAGGATACCTTTTCTCTACTCTTCTACACCCTTCTACAGGAAAAAAGTGAGATTCACTGTCAGGAGAACATTTCATTATTGTACAGCTTGGACCAAGCTCTGCCAAATTGTCTTCTCATGAATAGTTTGGGCCAACCACATCTTGGTGTCAGTAGCCCTATATGAGGTACAAATGAAGTGAATTCAAACATCCAGCTCAGCCCCATCACACTAATAGAAAATGGTGTTCTAAATATAAGATGAACTTAGTGGATTTTGGTTGTTTTTCTGTTGTTTGTTTTTGTTTTTTTTTTTTTAATATAGGAGGTAAATACAGCATGCACAATAACATTCTTTATGTGGAAAAAAAAAGAGAGGGGAAGGAAATGTGGCTCGTAGTGTTCAAAAATAAGCCCTCCAGATCCCTAGTAGTGTGCATTAGCACAGCTCTTTGGCAGCCATGCTGACATGATCAAGTTTATACTCTGGCCACACCTTTCTAAATAATTTATTATCAATTCATATTAATTCACTTCATTTTTCCACTATGTAGAACTCTCCTGCTTCCCCTTAAAAGTAATTTTTATTCTGTAAGTGAGGAAGAGGGGGCTGGAGGGATAGGCAATCTTTGCTTTTGTAGCTTCTTTTAAAACAATTAAATACTTAACAGAGGGGATTTAGAATACCACCTTATTTCCATTACCACCTAACTTGCATCACTTCTTGTGAGTTCTCACTAGAGTATGTCAGAGGTTTATTATTCTGTATACAGCATTATCTGTATTTTATGTGATAGCAGTAGCTACTGAGTTAATATTTCTGTAACAGTGACTCTCTAACCAGTGAAAGGCTCTATGAGCTCAGAAGACAAGTGTATATTACCATACCTTAATATATGAAAACTGTGGTAGCCACCATACCCCCAAACCCTCAATTCTTAGCTCATCACAAGGCTTACTCAAACTATGCAACTAAAAGAAGTTTGCTGGAGGGTATTTGCTAAAAATATGTTGTACCTGGTAATCAGGACAAACTTGCCTGCTCCCACAGGGCTGTTATTCAGCCTGTGGAATTTACATTTTATCAGAAAAATACTGCAGTCTCTTACCTGAATCATCTGCCAAAGAAATACTGGTGAACGTGCCATCCTCCTCGTCCAAAGGTAACTCCATTTTGTTGCCCTTTCACAAAGTTTTTGAGATGTGTGTTAAGCATGGCAGTTGTCAGCCATTTTTAAGCACACACGTGACTTCTGTGGTTAAATCTTTAATGAGTCCAGCACAGGTGTTATTGGCAGCTACACACGTCTTGCTCTGTGTGCCGTCTCCTCTGAACCTTGAGCTCTTTTGCGGAGATCGTTCAGCTGGAAGGTTTCTGACTTCTCACTGTTTGCTGAACAAACACTGCTATTACAGCTTCTTTCTATAACAGAATTATATCCATCCTGGCTGGCTTTTTGTTATTATTATTCTTTATTTTCTCTAGGGCTGCACATGGGGTTTTCTTGGAGGGGTTTTAATAAAGAAGAGCGAAAGTAACGTAGTGTTCAAGAAATGTTGCTTGCAGTCCAAGAAAATGCAATGGACAGACCTGGGAGCAGGAATTTTAAAATACAATCTTCAAATACTTAGGAATGCAAGTGATTTTATTTACATGAAACAGCTGCATCAAAATAAATCAGGTAATGTGAAAAAGTGAAGTTATACAAGTGAGTGTCTGACATTCTGTGGTAGAAGACAGGAAGAAGGAAGAGAAATCAAGTCCAAAGATAACCCCCTTTAGTCACCTTGTTTTGCTTCTTAAAGAATGCTGGACATAATTTTAACATACAAATTAAAAATTCACCTAAAATTACTTACTTTAAGATAATCTTTTGTTTGTACTCCTGGAACACAATGTTTTCTTGCAATTAATATGAAAATATAAAATGGCCCTGGCCTTGATTGAAGACAGAATAATTAATAGTGGAATCACTATTTTCAGGGTGTTGCATGTTCAGAATCTACCTGTCCTTTAGTTTTTTAATTTTATATTCAGAAAAAGATTGTAAATTAAGAGTGTTGACAAATACTTTTTTTCTTAATTGTAATTCAGAACCTCTCTATAGTCTTACTAAAAATCAAATCCTAGTTTTTTGAAGAACAGAATGAGAATTCTCTGAATTTACAGTTTGCCTTTCACACTTTTTTGGCTCCTAGGACAGCTTCTATGTGCAAAAAAAATGCATGTAACTTTGCAGGACAAAGGGCATAAGACACAGAATCAAAGAATTAATTAGGCTGGAAAAGACCTCTGAGATCGTTGAGTCCAACCTTTGGCTGATCATCACTGTGTCAACCAGACCATGGCACTGAGTGTCACACCCAGTTGTTTCTTTAACACCTCCAGGGATGGTGACTCCATCACTTCACTGGGCAGTTCATTTCAATGTTAAAAACCCTTTCTGTGAAGAAATTCTTTCTCATGTCCAGCCTGAACCTTTCCTGGTACAGCTTGAGGCCATTTCCTCTTGTTCTGTTGCTTGTAGCGTGGGAGAAGAAACTGACCCCCCAACTGGCCACAACCGCCTGTCAGGGAGTTGTAGTGAGTGATAAGGTCTCCCCTGAACCTCCTCTTCTCCAGACTGAACATCCCCAGCTTCCTCAGCTGCCACTCACAGGACTTTGTGCTCCAGACCTTTCCCAGCTCCATTGTCCTTCTCTGGACATGCTCCAGCACCTCAATGTCTTTCTTGTCATGAACTGGACATAGCGCTCGAGGTGTGGCCTCACCAGTGCTGAGCACAGAGGGACAATCCCTGCCCTGGTCCTGCTGGCCACACTATTGCTGATCCAGGCCAGGATGCCATCGGCCTTCTTGGCCCCCTGGGCACAGCTGGCTCTTGTTCAGCTGCTGTTGACCAGCACCCCCAGGTCCTTTTCCACTGGGCAGTTTTCCAGCCATGCTGCCCCAGCCTGTGTTGCTGCCTGGAGTTGTTGCAGCCCAAGAGCAGGACCTGGCACTTGGCCTTGTTGAAAACCTCACACGATTGGTCTCAGCCCATTGATCCAGCGTGCCCAGATCCCTCTGCAGAGCCTTCCTGCCCTCCAGCAGATCAACATTTCCACCCAACCTGGTATCATCCACAAGCTTACCAAGGGTGCATTCGAACCTCTCATGCAGAGCAATGAAGATATCAAACTGGACTGGGCCCAGCAGTGAGTCCTGGGAGACACCACTAGTGAATGGCTACTGAATGGATGCAGTACCATTCACCACTCTAACAACACCAAGCATTGGAATTGGAGCAGCTTACAGAAATTATAAATGTAATGCTGCTTTTTAGGTTTTTTTCTTCTAATCTTTTAACTGCTTTGTTTTATTTAAGCTTTTCTGTTGGTGACAGTGAAGTTACTGAGAGCTGCTTTCAGATATTGTTGAAAACCAAGCATGTCTTGCATTTTCAGAACTGTGTTGAGCTGCTTATTTGTGCTTCATACTGATCAGAACCAGGTCAAAACTTACATTATTGGTTTTGGGGTTCTCCTGCCCAAGGATAGGGGTTGGACCAGATGATCTTGATAGGTCTCTTTCAACTCAGCATATTCTATGATTCTTGATACTCTGTAAAGAGACTTACTGGTTTCATTCCAGATCCTTGAGTATCACAAGGGGGTTCTGGATGTGTTGTTTTTTTTTTTTTTCTTCTTTCAAGGATGCAACAGCATGCTTCAAATCTCTCATGATGAAGATAAAGCTAGAAAACATTTTGATCTTTTGCCTTTATTATGTCTTTTATTGTTCTCAGACATGTTATGTATGGTAGAAGCATTTAGGCAAATTAGTTTGGAAGGTCAGTTTCTGTTGTGGTTTGACATAACTAAGCATCAAGCTCACGAAAATCAGTTATTATATAAGGAAAACAAAATAAGAAAATATTGAGAAAAACTAGATAGCTGTGAGGCAAAACAGGTTCAAACTTAAACGGTTGCAGTACAAGGAGAAAGTTTTATTATTAAGAGAATGAAAAGTTAAAAGATATAACAAGAAATTAAACCCCCCCACTTTCTTCCCATAACTTTTCTCTTTTTTTTTCAGCACCTTTCTCTTTTTTTTCTTAATTAGCACAAAAGATAACACAACGTAGGATTCTAGTTAGTGTTACAGTTCTTGAAAAGTCTCTCTCTTATGCTTAAGGAAAACAAAAAGGATTTTCTTCTTGCATCATGTGGTTTCGTAAACTGCCACCAACAACAGACCCACCCCGGAAAGAAACAATCTGCTGTGGTGTAATACATCTCTTCTATGAAAAATGTCAGTTTTTTCACACTGCCACACATGGGCCATCACATGGGGTTATCAATCTTTTTAAGGATGAGTTATTTTGGCCTGGACACAAAGGCTTTTTTTCTCTGCTACAAGTCCTTAAAAGCCTCTCACTTCTATATATCCTGGCATAGGCACTCTCTCTTCACAATCTTCACGGGCCACACGTGAGTCTTCCATCCCCCCATGCACTCCAAATGGATTAAAGAGACAAACAGTTTGAGATATTACAGTTTCTTACCACCGCATGCCAGAAGTATTTTTAAGCTACGCACGAGGAACGGTCTTCAGGCTTGGTACTGAAATGAAGCTCAGGATTTTGTAGTTGGTCTGTGTCAAGGACACAATTGCAGAAAGGTGTAGATCCTTAGATTTAAAACACTGTAGCTAAGCCTGCCTGGTAGTAAGTTTAATTTTTATTACTGTAAGTTCTGTGTAACTGTTTTCTAATTAAAGTGATTTAGTAGTGACCTAAAAAGGAAGTTGGCTCTGAGTTAAGTGTAGATTTATGAAGTATTTAACTAAACCATAGCATGTGCTATGACTCCTATTTATACCAACAGTGTAACAGTGCTTATAGCAGTATCGTTGAGGTGGACTTCAATACCACTCCTTTATTTAGGGTTCAGCCTTGCACTTACAAACTCAGCTACAACATCAAAACATTCAACAGCCCTCTTCACCCGCTTCATTTGTTTCCTATTACAATGCTAATCTCTTGTCTCTATGAGTCCACAGCTGCAATGATTTTTGGAAACAATTTTCATTGGCTCTATTTCAAAGAGGGAAGAGTTCAGTCAGTTGAGAGACATTTTTGCTGTCTGCACCACTTGGCAAAACCTCACTGACTCTTTGTCCCAAAGGTGTAATCCACTAGATGTGCCTTCTGGTCCTCTGGTACTTTCTGTGTATCAATAATAGAAAAGTCTTGGGATTTTTTTAAGTCAGAAAAACACTCAAGTAAAAGAAGGTTACTGTTGCTTTCAGAGAACACTGGAGTCAGAGCAGTGCTGGTAGGTAAAATCCTTGTTGCAATGCAGGTATAGTGGCTGATCTTCCGTCAGGTGCAGTCCTAATGTGTTCTTCTGCTTATGTTACACAGTGGTTTGATCAAGAGTCTAACTTGAATGCAAGTTTTGCAAATGTGGATGTATATGATGTAACCAATGCAGTGTAGTAAATAAGCTACTAAAAGATTCTAAGAACTAAGAAAACTACATTGTGCATTTTTAGGAAATGTATTCTGCTTTTAGGTGGCACATTTTAAAACAAACCCAAAAATACTCCTTTTGATTTTTCCTTTTTTTTTTTTTAAATAAGACAATAAGTTCTGTGCAAAGAGTAGTATTAGGATTTGTTTTTATTACACAAAACATTCTAAAATGCATCTAACATAGCAGTTTCCCACTGTATATAAACCACAGCATTTTAAAACTACATTCCTTGTCAGGAAATGGCAGCTGCCACTCCATTTCTTTTTTAATGAACTTTGACAGAGGGAACTCTGGCATGTTTTGTGCATGCTAATAAAGCATTAATCATACCAGTGAATTCAGAGGATGTTCAGTGCTAGGCTGACTGACACTGGGGACAGAAACCTACTTGCAGGACAACAATTTCCTAAGGTGGTGACAGAAGTGTATGAAATGTATTGTTCACAGATTTAATCTGTAAACTGAGTTATGTTTATGTTTGTCAGTAAGTGTCCTAGGTGTTTATTTTCATCCTCTGCTTCCTTTCTCATTTACCCCTTACTAGTTTAAAGTACTTACAAGCTATGTTGAGGCTGAGATTGTCTTCCAAATTTTGAGATGCTCATGTTATGCAGATGCCCATAATTATTTGCAAATGCTGCTTCTGAAGTTGCATCCAGAATCACCACCTAGGAACCATCCACAACCACCCCCTTGTACTCATATCCCCTGTTTTACTACGATTGATTTTCATGAATATATACATACTGTTCTTTTCTGCTTGAATAATTTCTTTTTTTTTTTAATTTGGACCTACTCTCTCAAAATGAGTGACTTGTTCATAACATCTGGTAGGTATGTCTTAAAATAGACCCACTTTCCTTCACACTTGTACATTCTACCCTCAGATTTCCTGTAATATGTCTTTCTAGACTTGGAGAACATCTGTTCTAAACTAAAAAAAAAAAAAAAAAAAAAAAAAAAAAATAAAATTAAAAGATCTACTGCTTCAGACTGCTTCACATACTCCTTAAAGTTTGATTCTGTTATAATTCCTGGGTAAAGAAGACAGTGACCGGGCAGTGGGTGAGTCTATCTAAATTTCATTAGTGTGTGCTTTTCCATTTCCTGTTTCTTTTTCTTTCATCTGATACATCATTATTCTTACCTAGGTGCCTCAGCATATGTGCACTATGCAACAGAACAGGACACTTCCCTGGACTTTGGAATGATCAATCTGCTCCTCTCTTTGAATGAGAGCCCCTTCTGCTTCAGTACATTGATCTATGATTCTAGAGATGGCAGTAATTCAGGAACAGCCCTCAAGTAATTTCTGCATCTCTGATATTTAACAGTGTTCATTAAAGGCACTAGGAAATTGTTTAGCTCACCAGTCAGTACCAGTGTAAAAAATGATGAGACACTTTTTTTCTTTCATCACTCTATAGTCATACTAAATATTTCCTCTGTGTCTTTGGAATACAGAGATGTAGAGCATTCAGCAGTGCATAACCTGTCCCAGGGTGTGTGCTCCTTCTGCTTTTGACAATGTATCAGGCCACTAGCATCCTTCTGAAGTGAGTGTAACCCAGAACACAGGAACTCTTCCATCTTCTTGGCCATCTCTAGGCCACTACAAGTCTGTAACCAGCTGACCTGTTTCTGTTCCATATAGCTGACAAAAGCAAAACATTTCAGATTTTAAATGTGTAGACATTAAAGTTGTCATTGTCAAATGGATGGGGGAGGCTTAACCAAAGAAATCTTGTTGATTAACCAACAGTTAAATGCATATAATATTAATAGATTTTACTTTGTAAGAGGATTCCAGAAATGGGTGGATCTCAATGCAGCCACAGAAACTTTCTGCACAACAGTTTAAGTGCTGAGATCTCTAGTTTGAGTACTTAAGCTATGTAATTTAAGTACAGATTTCAGTGCTGGCCTCAGAATTACAGCCAGTTTTAGGAGGACAGTAAGTTGCCTTGTGCTGCAGCAGCAAGGCAGATATTGGTACATAGTCCAACCGAGTGTCAGCCTAATAGGTCTTCTGCATCTTCTCTCTAAACCTTACCACTTACCAGGGGTAAAAATAGGGGAGATACATAAAGTATTTTTCCATTTGAAACGGTTTTTTTCAAAATCAGATGTGACCTTTTCATGGCCTGAATCCTGCCTACTCTGGGCTTGATAAACTTCATTGGATACTCTACTGATCTGCCTGCTGTTGCTGTAGGCTTTGAAAGAGAGTCATGTGGAATTGCATGTGCTGGTCTTGGGTACTTTGTGTGTGTACCAAGGGAGGATTTTTTCTGGTTCACAGCCCTGTAATATGCAACTGGTGAAGAAGACTGGGTACCAGGCAGAATTCCAAGCTCTTGATGACTTATTAGCTGAAACAAATATGGCATTTGTAATTTTCTCTGCTGAAGCAGTGACCAAAGTGCATAAGCAGGCTGCTGCTTCTCATCTGGGGCACTCTGCAGAATAAGGTGTGTGTCAGTCAAAGAATGACAAAGTCCATGCCTGTATATCTATTTTTTCAAAGCCTCATACATTAATAAATATCATTGTCACTTGCACACAGATGGCCTATTTGAAGATCTCAAGTTTCCTGTTGTGACACATCTGGTTTCTAGAGGAATCTGCAGTGGAATGCAATCATGTGACACATCTGCTCAGTCATTTGATTCTTGCTTATTTTTGGATGTTACCTATTTGAGCTGCAGCTACCCTGGCTTTTCTTTAGTACAAGTCTTCTGAAGGGTTATTGCTGATGGCATCTGTGGCCAAAGCTGATCTGGAGAGATGAATTATTTAAGGTGAATAGTGTGTTTAATGGACTTGATGATCAATAGTGCTTATAAAAATACCATAGCAAGGAAATCTCAGTTGAGAGGGAGAGATGTCTTCACGTACAATAAAAGCTATTTCTGGAGGAGGAGTGGGTCTTTGGACATATTTTTTTCCCCTATAAAATGGGCTATTTCCGAGTGACTTTGGTAGAATTGTGCGTAAATCTTAGTTTTATCATGAGTCTTAAAATAGTTGGTGTTTCCATAAAAAAAAAACAACCCTGAAATTATGTGAGAATCTTCATGGGTTTTATTTCTAAAATGCATGACTTGTGATAAGGAATGAAAGCTAAAAAGATACCTGTGAACCTTGGCAGAAGAACACAAATGTGAAGTATCTGAATGTATTAGGGAAAAATTCTGGTACTTTAAATCCACAAGTCACAGAATTTAAATGGTGGAGCACTCACTTTGTTCCCATGTTTCACTTTAAAAATGTTTTGTCAAGGCAAGGTTTTTTTTTTTTCAGAAGTTTATTTTTTTCTTTTTTTGAGACTGTGGAAGTGGTTCCAAGGTGTTTGTTATCTTTTATATTTGTGTCTGAGTGGCTTTGCTTACCAAATTTCCTGGGTAGGAATTGCATCATCTTGAAGAAAAGGTTTTCTGTTTTGATTTAGGAAAGCTGGAAGTAGGTGTTGAAAAGAGAAAACAGTAAGAACTAAATGAAACTCAATTTCCAAACAAGTAAACTATTCAAGAAGGAAAGAATGAAGATATGACAGAAATGCCAAACTCCATGATTCAAAAATGCTACTCTGTAAATGGTTTGATCTGAAAAAATAATATTTGGTTTGTTTTAAATGTTTTACTTTTTAGCCATGGGCATTAATGCTTCTAACACCTCTTTGGGCCCAAACAAATCTCTTTTTTTATAAGGCATTAAAGCTAAGATGTCATGAAAGTATATAATTTCAAGATACAGGATGAGATACACCATTATTTGGACAGAGTCCAGGATAAAATTGCAAGAGTTGTAGTGAGAACCAGCTGCAAGGCCCATGCAGTAACAGTACATATTCCATGTGAATGTTGCTAAAAAAAAACTCACCAAAGGCCAGCAAACAGAAAAGTCATTCTCAGAAGTTGCAAGTCTTATGATGGAATTATCTGGCATGGTCCAAAAAGTGGAGCAGATGAAGGAGCAGCAAGAAGCTTTCATGTGTCTTTGCCTCAGCCGAAATTTCTGTAAACATGAGGAGGACCTGAAAGCCCTTCACTCACCTCTGTGCTGTGGTTCACATCTTCCTAGGCTTTGATCACAAATATAAGGCAAGAGCCTGGGGAGAGGGATGGGTGGGAAATCTGGCCTTACTTTTAGGAAAACTGCAATGAACAACTTAATGTGAAATGATACCTTCATAGTGCAAAGTTAAGATTGCTTTATAATTATCATAGATTTTGTCCTTTGGGAATGAAATGCAGGAACTTTAGAGGTGTTTCATTGGAACAGTTTCAGACAGAAAATGAATGTGTCTGTACATGCAAGAAATTAATGAGTGAAGAGCTTTCGTAAGCTCCATGGATTCTCTGTAAAAGAAAAAAAAAAGGGCTTATTAGTTCTCATCTAGTGTATGAAGGGACAGATCCTAAGATACATGTGTGGTTTTTCCTTTGACAAACTCTGAGGAAAATTGTGGTTAGGAAGCAAACAAACAAACCCATCTAAGCATCCTCTCAAGATGTGACTCTTTTCAGTACTTTTCTCATTAGTCAGACCAAACTGTGAGAGGATGTATTTGCCTTACAATGGGAAAAGGAGACATCTTTTTTTTTGATAATCTCTTCCACAGAAGGTCCCCTTCATCTTTGACTTTCGCAATAGACTGCTGTTCTTTTCTTTGTATTAGTTCCCAGTGAAGCATTAGTTCCACACTCCAGCAGTGTTGTGAATCAACAGCCAGGCTCCAGTGATTAATTTGACATTCATTAATGCTAATTGTTCATGCTCTGTGTGTCGTATGCTTTGCATGTGTATGGACCCCAGAACTCTACAGCTATTATTTGATTATCTGAGAGTTTTCTAAAATCCTTTGCTTTGTATGCAAATTATCCTCTCTAATGAAAGTAGGGAAGACATTTCCAAGCCATTTTGTAATGTCCCTAAATAAGTGTCTGGAAGTGGGCCCCTTGTCATTTAGATTGAGGCTGGTTTGAAGGACTGCTGCATAAAGTGTTAAGTTTAATAAATATTCCCCCCTCCAAGTCCATGGCAAGCATAGCATGAGATATGTGAAGTTTCAGGGTGGTATCTCTCAGATAAGATTTTAAATTATTATTCTTTTGGCTAAATTCCAAAGATGGACCCATGGGAATCAGCTGAAAGAGGCAATACCAGACTTGACTCCTCTGGAAAGGATTTTCTTGCTGTATTCTGAATTGGAGAGTGTTGATATCTGATCCAAAGGAGGGCAGTGTTTTCTTTTTTTTTTTTTTTTTTTGAAAGGAAGCATTTCTTTCAGTTTGAGCAAGAAGTAAGAAGTCTGACTGAGAGACTTTTCTACATTTTTTTAATTGAAGTTGCTGTGACAGTTGTTGCTTGGGTCAGCAGAGTGCACAGTCAGCTTCCAAATACCAGTAGCTAATGGAGAAATACATTTTACTAAATCACTGCCTTGATATAGTGTCATTGATTTTAAATTATGGATGAGGCAATGAGTATTCTCATATGCTCACAAAGCAGTTCACCAAGGCGAGCTAGACTAACACATAGTGCCTGTGGCATACTAGGAATGCATCTATCATCAGTTACTACAGACTAACTTGGGAAGTCCCAGGGTAGTTCATTTGCATTTCATTCTGCTAAATATGCCTCACATTTATGTACAGTTCTTGTAAGTTTTGGGGGTTTTTAGTTTGTCTGGGGTTTTTTACAGAATGTATTTCTGAGCAGATTAGAAAGTGGGACTAAACAAATCTATAAAGGCACCTGTTTTGGTGGGAATGTTTGCTTGATTCTTGGAGTGCCAGATTAACAAAACTCAGCAATGAATTCTTATACACACAGAGCAAGGAAATCAAACCTCAGCATTTCTAGTTCTGCTTTTTGTTGTTGTTGACCCCTAATTTTTGACTCCACAGCACTTTTATGCTGTGAATCTAATATCCACAGTACATGTCCCTAATTTAAATCGGTTTTGTGTGATGAGGCTCAAGTATGTGGACGCAGTTGTCATCTGGGCACACAGATTTTTAAAAGTTTGGCCTCTAGATATATAAATAAATATTAGGAATTCAAGGTCTTTTGGTGGCTCAATAAGGATAGCAACGTTTGTAATGCTGAGTTTCTCTGTACCATAATTGCCTTCACAGTAAAACTTACCTCAGGATTTAATGTAAAGTGCAGTAATTTGTGATGTTCTTGCTGAAAACTGTGCCAACAGCCCTGCAAAAAATGCTTTTTCTTAATTTTTTTAGCTCTGAAATATTTTTGATTTCTGACAAAATATATTTTTAAATAACATTTTGCCAGAAATGCCACCTAGAAATTTTACAATTTCCTATAGAAATTAAAAAGTGTGCCAGGAAAATTTAGGTAAGTGTAGTCCTCTGTAACAAATATGACTTGAGCTTTACTGGCAGCTCCTCAGGCTCTCCTCTGCAGTATTTTCTCAAAGAAAGTGTGAACCTCTTTAATTTCATTATTGTTTATATTTATGTTGTGTACCTGGTACTTAGCTGCAGATGGAGAGTTCACTGTGTTTGATGCTGTACAGAGAACAAAAAGATCACTGCTCCAAAGAAGCTGCAATTAAGAGAAACTAAAAAGAGGTGAAAACATGAGGAGACAGTGGGATAATGTTGTCCATATGCCAGACAGTATTGTCAGCACACTCACAACCTGATTGTTGTCAAAGTTTTCTTTAGAGCATCAATGGAAAACTGTGGAGAAAGGTAATCGGGCAGTATTGTCGATATGTTGCAACTGTCTTTAAGGAATCACCACTTTGAGAATACAACAATTAGGCATCCCAGCTTGCATGGCAGTGTGATCAGAGTGGAGCATCTCAGCAAGGTACAAGAAGGGGAAGGAGGAAGAGAACTGAGAAGTCTGAGCAATCAAAATGGGTTGAGTTTGTAGTAGAGAAGCAGCTGCTATTTGAAAACCACAAGGAGAGAGAGAGATGGCCTGGTCAAAAAAAAAAAAAAAAAAGGAAGGGCCAAGAGAAATTATTTTGAATGAAATAAGACAGACAAGATTGCATCTGCCAAGGCCAAGGAGAAGAATGTTGTGGTAATCAAGATGAGAATCAAAGTTCCAGCTGTGTGGATGGGTAAGAAAAGTCATGGCTTAGATTTGTTATCCAGTAAGAACATACAAGACACACAGGTTGTCTGCTTGTGCTGAACCGATTAAATACAAATCATCTGCCTCAAGCAGGTGTTCATTAAAACAGTTGTCAAACTGTTCATTTCAGAGGAAGTGGGAGGAAGGGTGAAAAGACAGGTGAAAGAGGTAAAGAATAAACTGTAAGAAGGTTTTTCAAAGCACTGCTTTCATATGTCACCATACCACAACCAGAGGCTGATGGCATATATCTGATCATAAGGTAAAAGTTGAGTCTTTTTCTTCATTATTTCAGTGCTTCTCAAATCAGAAGCCTTGGTGCAGTAACATTGAAGGAGTGTTGTGCATCCACCCCTAGAGGTGATGATTCTCATGAGCTAAACCGAACCATCCAAGGTCTGCAGGACTCAACAGATACCCCCTCTGCCTCAAATTCCAGCAGAGCAACTTACTTGGCCTAAATTATTAACCAAGCCCTGACTTAGGGGTTTTCACCAGCCCTGTGTTGTGCTGACAGTAACCACTTCCCTAATGAAGTTTGACTTGATTCTTCTTCCTTACTTCATAACAATGTTTGGGTTCTTTTAAGTATAATTTACTGAAAATGCCATTGGCTGGACTAACAAATACATCATTTTCTCCCAGATAGTGTACAAGCAAACCAGTTTGTTAGAGTTAAGATGGCTCCAAACAAGCTAATGTTTAGATAGCTACTCCTTTTACTTGGTTGGGTGATGAAAATAAGTCCTGGATTCAGAAAAGCTGCGGTTGCATGTTGTGAGATTTCAGAAATAAAAGAGAACAGTGCTGAGACCTGGGAACCTTTTTGGTAGAGTGACTTTGCTTCTTAAGGAAAAAAAAAACCACAAAGCACAACACATTTATTACAATGGGAAGCAAGATCTAAGTTTCTGAATAAATGTGTGGCTCCTTCTGTTGCTGAAGAGCAGTAGGTGGTGTACAAAGAGGAAGGAATACAAAAAGAGCTCAAAAATCATGTAACCTGTCATGCAAGGTTATAGAAGACATGATATCTCTTTTCTGCGAAGACTACATTGTTAAGATTTCAAAATCCAAGGAGGCAGACAAGGTTTTCTGCAATAACCAGAGAAATGAAAATTCTTTTCCTGTCAATTGTGTTGCAGCAGAAGAATGTGTTGTCCTGAATTATCTTTGAGGATCTCAGAACCTATTCTTTGCTTAGGTTGCTTATGGAAGAAAAAAAATCAAACATTCATGAGGTGAAATAATATTTGTTTGGTTAATATAATCCTTGCTTCTTGAGTGGCACATTAACTTCCCCCAGTTTCAATGCCACTTGAGTGACTTGAATAACATTTAACTCTTATGTTATCTTGGGGTAATTTTATACTTGGGTCTCCTATTTCAAGAAAAATACCAATAGAAATAGCAATTACAACTAAATGTACTTGAATTACGGCTTCTCTTTTGTGAAATTACTGCAACAGGCATCTACATCAGGAACAAGAATTTACCATTTGTTGTTCATTGCCAGAGATTTGTTATTTTTTACTTAAAGTTCAAAAATTTCCCAACTATATTTTGTAAATATGTGTTAGTTTATTACCGGTTAAAATACTTGATGTATATTGTTACAGCCCAATTATTATACACACAACCTGGATCTATGCATTTGCTAGACCACTCTTCTTTGGGTGTCATGGCTGGAAAGATGACATGTTTTACAGATGCTGCAAAGTGCATTTTCAAGTCCTTAAGAGCTAGTACATATAAGAAACAGAAATGTCAGTATGCTTGTTTGTTGAAATGGTCCCTAAGTTAGTAAGTGGTCCTGCATTCAGGGGGACACTTTTTTTTAGTCTGTGCTACTGTGGAAGCAGAGGAAAAGGAATGCTTCTTAGAGACTGAGACATTAGGAAATCAGAAGACAGAAATTCAAACTGTATCACTGATAAAAATGTCTAGGATAAGTTTGGACAAGGTCTGGTGTTCCTCCCCCTTTCTCTGATTTGGGAATATCTCTCCTCCTATGATCTCTCTGGCTCATCTGTTTAGACTCTTTGCCCTGCTCTGGAGAACTGTTTGTTATTTTACATTTCAACAATACCAATTTTAGTTGGGGTTAATTTATCCCATTAGTAATCTCTGTTCCAGTTCGACATTCAGTTGCTTTTCCTGTTCCAGTACTTGTCAAATACTCACTTGCACTTGTTTAAAAAAACTTTCAGTTTTCTAGTGAAGATTGAAATTTTGGATTAGCAAAGTTTGAATTCAATTGTCTTCAGCATCTCATTTCCCTGGCAATAGAAAGCAGACTTTGTTTCAAAAGAGAGTTGTCTACTATAATATTAAGGGCTATAGCACAATCCTATAAATCAGACTCTACTGGAAAAGGATCTAGCCACTACTGTGTGACTGTCAGGATTTTTAGATTTTCAAGGAATGTAGAAAAACATACCTACCTCTCCAGATTTTCCATTTGCATAACTTTAGATTATGACCTTTTTTGGTACTTTAAAATTAAATTGAGCTGTGTGGTTATTCTTTTGGGGAAAAGATTCTAAGTTTTCAGGCCCCTGATTTTTTGATTTAATATTTCAGTGCACAAAATATAAACCAATCTAGCTGCTTTTCCAAGCACATGGGCCAGCTGCCTGCATCCTGAATCTAATGTTGTCAATGACTTTCCTAAGATAGGTTATGGTATCTTGATTTCTTTTCACTTGTCATATTCGAAGCATAAGAATTAAGAATTTACCACAAGGTGAAGTTGCAGAAAACTGAAAAGGTTACAGATCAACGTAAGTGGGTGGTTGTATGTACTGATCTAACAGAATATCTGAAGTAATTATGTTGAACCTGATCTTATTATGGCTTGGTATTACAAAGAATAGGAGGACAATGTTTCTTTTGTCAGAAGATTGCTCTAGTAAGTTATGGTGACTTCTGATTTTTGTTGAACTACATAAATTAGATCTGCATTACTGGGGAGCACCCAGAAAGTACTCAAGTATAATTGTTGACCTTTAAAAAAATATAAATATAAATCTACATTCTTGTAGATGAGCTAGGAGTGCAGAAGTTTCTTCTAAAGTCTCTATTCGACTGTCTGTTGAGGAGAAGAGCTGTTGAAACTACAAGATTTTGTTGATGCAGAAGAAATAAGAGAAATGTGTTAAGACTAGGGCTAGAGAAGTTATTAATTTGAGCAGAGTATCTTTGTTTGACAGCATTTTTGTGCTCACTTGCCTGAAGACATAACTGCTGTAGAAGGTACAAGGCAAAGGCAAAGCATCCAAGTTGTAGAAAAAATATAGGGGCCGCGGGACTCAGTTGGTTCAGGGTGATTTCTACAGTTCAAGGCAGCTCCTGAAAGGTGCAGTTTATTTGCAAGGGTTGTGGGTGCAGGATCTCTGCTTTAGCTGCCAGCCACAGCTTAGAGCATGCCCCAGAGAGAGTGAGAGAATGTAAGAGTAAGAGTTAAGAGTAGAGAGCTTAAGAGACGAGAGCTTAAGAGACAGTAAGAGTAGAGAGCATCAGAGAGCTAAAAGTCTCGTTTCATGATATTATATCTCTTCTTATACTGAATATGGTAATAGTACCATATCCAATCAATAGAAGACAGAAATCCTTATAGAATTTACATACAACCTATCAAAACTACTACATTACCATACTGTGTTACATTTTAACTCCTAAAAACTATTTTCTAAAACTACTTTTTTCTTCCCTGCCACGCTGGCAGGGTTTC
Organism: Lanius collurio; assembly: GCA_020086605.1. Classification (NCBI taxonomy): domain Eukaryota; kingdom Metazoa; phylum Chordata; class Aves; order Passeriformes; family Laniidae; genus Lanius; species Lanius collurio. Next base: position 6,749,445 of record JACBWW010000038.1, read on the forward strand.
TCTGACCCTTGGACTTTTCTGTTTGCTGAAGCATTCTCTTCTTTGCTAAAGACCTTGCTCAATCAAGAGAGATTCTCCTTCAGCTGGCTAGCCTATTGTTTTTTAGTTGTACAGTAACTAACAGCTTGGTATCTTATATCTCAAAGCTAGCTTTCATTTCTATTTCGCTTACAGGTTTTGTATTTTCAGAATCTTTTGCCAAGCAGTCGTATTTATAAGGTTTCCTTATTTCATCCTCCCCAACACAAGTGAACTACATTTGTTTTACAGAAAACTTAAGTCCTGTAGCTCTTCTCCTGCCTCTTCCTCCTCCAGAAACAAATGCATATGCCTTTTATCCAGATATGTTTGTTTACCAGTAATTAATGCTTCAGTATTCCATAGCCTTTGTTCTAACTGTGGATCAGGACACTGGAGAGCATGACATCTAAAAGGAAAGAAGTCCGTTCCGATCACTGTATGCTTGGAACTGAACTACTTCGGCTTTTTTTTTCAGAATAAAATTAGCTCTCTTTCCTTAGAAATAGTGATAGGTAGGATACATAATCTGCTACCCACTTAGTGGTTAAACAAACAATTTTCTTTTTCAAACAGATATTGCCTACAGGAATGGTTTAAAATGTGTATTACTTGAGTTTCATTTATTTTTATTCTTAACATTTACTCAAAAATTTTATGATCAGACTGAAGTTATTTGTGCTCATGTAAGTAACAAAAAAAATTGCATATTTACAAATGAAGTGTGCTCCCTTGGTAGTTTAAAGCTTTTGTTAAAGCTTTTTTTTTAAAGTTTGCTTTTGTTGTTTTATTTGCTTGCCTGTAATTTTCACATTAACAGCACGCTTCTAAAATGCTTATTTGCAGATGCCACTTTAAATATTATTTTTCAAGGTTTATTTTTCTTAGAAAACAGATTTTCTAAGATGTCTTTGACCTTGAGACTTATCAAAGTCAAATGGGTAATCATCCAATCAGATGGGGTAGCATTATCAGAAGAAAAGTAATTATAATCTGAATGTGTTTGAACATAATTACTGAATGTGTTCGAACATAATTATTACAAGCTTTATACAGTTACAATTCTGATTGGGGCAGAACTAAAGACATTATCACTTCATAATTCACATGATGTAACTTCACTTATCCTTGTCATTTTGGAATATGAAGAGCTAAATTTATTGAACAGTGTAGTTCTTAAACTTGAAAAAAAGTATTTAAAATCAGAAGGACTCTCAAAATCTTTATACTGAAATTAAGGAGAACTGTATTTAAAAATACAAGAAATAAACACAATTGAGAGCAGTCTCTGAAAGGGCTGAGGAGTACAGCATGTGTTTCAGTATGAAAATGCTTGGAATTAAGTGAAGCAGAAAAAACTGTTCAAAGTTGGAGGATGGAGGATAGATGTGGAGAAGGAGAATGTTGCAGCAGCTTGCGGTGCTGGATGGTGAGGTGCCGCAACCTTCCAAAAACATTTCCAAGGTGAAGCCGCTCAGCAGAACCACCATACACTCACACACGTGTACGCACACACACACACACACACACACACACACACAGAGACAGCTCCAGAAAATGGGTGGACAACAAAGAGACGGAAAGGGTCTTCATATGGGGTTCCATGGGAGAGGTTTATTGCAGCCACATACGTGAAGAGGTCCAGGGATGAAGACAAATAACATAGGAGTGTCCAGGTTTATATATGGGAGTGGAAGGAGCATCAGGGACCAATGATCTGAGGGCACAGGGGCGGTACACAGGTGGGACTAGGGAATGGGAGCCAATGGGGAGCTCTGAGGGAGAGGCGATGGGGCAAGGGACAGGGCGGAACAGGGAGTGGAGAACCTGCTAGGGCAGGGACATGCAAGGTTAACAAGGGGCAGGGAGGCCAAACTCGCAAACCGGGAAAGCAGAGCTGGAGTACATTAACATAACAGAGCAGAGCATCCTGGGGGAAGCCTTTTCAGTCACCCTAACCTGGGGAGGAACCTAGCAACTGTCTGACCATTGGACTTTCTTCATTCCTTGTTCTGCAGGCCCACCAGCTCCCACAGGAGAATTCTTCACTACACAGGGTTGCCCATGGTAGATGATTTGATTGTTGGGGTACAGTGCTTCCACCTGCTAAGACAGGTAAAACTTGAGCTTAAAGCTCAGAAGTCACACTAATCTCATAGTCACAGAAAGAGATTTTTAAAAATTTTAGAAGAAAATTCCAGAAGACATTGTACCTGCTGAAGTTTGTGCAGGTCTAAAGAGCAATGTGACCATGTTCAGTTGCTGAATATTCCTGCTCTGCATGAAATAACCGTGATGATTGACTTCACCAAGTGTGAGCCAGCAGAGCCAGAACCATCTGACAGAAAAATGTTCACCAGGGCATAGTCTACATTGTGTTTAGAATATTTCAACACTCTGCTTTACGTTCAAATCGAGTGGAGCAGAGTGATCTGAGACTTTATGCTTAGGATATTGAATGTTTTTCCCCAACATAACAAAGACACAAATTCTATTATACTGGTCCTGCACAAAATGCATGTTTGGAGTAGGGGCTGGCTAATTAAGCAATTTCAAACAGGGCAGAAGCTTCCCAGATCCCTGGGGAAATCTGTCAGACTAATCTAACTGCACCACTGGCTATTTCCTGGATCTTGCACATAGTTGGGAAAAATTACCAACATTAGATTCTCTGTGGACCATTTGAAAATCGAGTAATTTTAAAATATGAGGAAATAGATTCTTTCACAGCATGATATGTCCTGTGGTGATATGAATGAGTTTGTGTTTTTTTGCTTGGGACATGCTTCAGAGCTTCACAGAGACTTGTAAGGAGTCTTGTCACACCTAGAAGATGTCTTGGTGCTTACCACACATCTGAAGAGGAATCAATACTCTCACAAATTGTTTGGAATTACTTGAAGGCTACCAATCTTAATTAAAGCAAAAGAAATAGAAGTTGTTCTGTAAAGAGAGAAACCACTTCTGGCCTAGCCAGTGAGACAAGAATTTGCTTGGATGAAGAGGGAGTAGGGAGGATGGAAATTGTGCAGAACTATCTAACTCACCCCAAAACTCACTGGTCTGCAGAATTTTAAAGGGCTCCATTCCCATTACAGAAGGTTTTTCTCTATGCGTACCGATACTTCACAATCCCTGCATAGGCTGGATGAAAAAGGGAAACCATTCCAGGAGTCAACCACATGATTTAAAATTTTTCAGCACTGAAAAGGGAGTTTGTGCACTTTTCAACTCAGCTATGTCTCAGAGTCCTTCTGATGCTAAATTTCACTATTAGAACTTACTGTCTGACATAGAACACAAATGATGTTGCTGGCTTGCTGTGGGAGAGATCTGCTCTCCATGGAGAAGTGATTTGCACCATCTGAAACTTAGAGCAGTGATTAAACATACACAACTTTTCTTCTGGTATCTGTAAGAAAGAAAGGTAGGAGATGAAGTGCATCACTCTGATGGGGACTTTGGATGCAGAGATTCTTCATGTTAATAGAAAAATTAGTATTAGTATTTTGATGCTGTTGCTGCTGCTTTTAAGTCCAGGCAGAAACAAAAATATGCTGCTGATGTCTGAAGACAGTGTTGCGGGTAGTTTGTTGTCTTTCCATGCTCGAGAGCAGGGAAGTGACTCTTCAGTAAAAAATGTGACTGCCGACAAAGAAAGCACAGTTGTCCTCTCCTTGCTTGTCAGAAGCGTGTGAGTGACCGAGACACGGACCCAGACCGGCAGGAAATCTGAATTGTTTATTCAAAGAAACAAGCTGGTTTTATACACTTTCTCAAGCACAGTATTTCCTTACATGGTAATTATCACTACGTGACCTATCCCATGTTGCCACATCAGCAACACACTTTCTCAGTGTCCTTCTATGGGGTGGTCCCTCGCTGTCCACTGTCTGTCAGCTCCCGGCAGGCTCCTCTCCGTAGGGGTCTGCCATGCGACACCTCCTTCCCCCAGGGTCTGGTGGAGACAAGCCTCTCTGTGCTGCCATGTGCTCCTTTGTGCTGCCGTGTGCCGCTTTGTGCAGATGCATCCCACAGCCCGCAGCTCAATTCTATCTTACCTCTCCCTACAATTCCCCCTTTTTTGTTTTATACAAACAAGAATCATTAAACAAAACACTCCCAACATTAGAATGTGTTCAGCCCACTGCCCAAACCAAACAAGCTCCATTCATCTTCCTCCTTTAGTCTCCTCATGAGCTGATGATGAAGCCAGGGTAACCAAGGCTGGTCAGACCACTCTTGCAGGTACCCATAATGGATGGGAATCTGTGGAAACACAAGCATATCCTCGCCCCCAGGTTATCAACAGAAAGGGTCCTTCCCATTTCCCAAGTACTTGAGCTTTTTCTAAGTGAGCCTGTGATCATTCTGCACAATTGAAAAATTAAGGACGTATAAGGCTTTCTGCAGTCTTTCATGAGGGGTGTATTTCATCTCTGCAGCCCCCCTTTTTTGTTCTAACAACATGGACTTGAGAGTGTTATGGGCCCATCCTGCACATTCACCTGTATGGGCAGAAGCAAAAATACATGTGGAAAAGGTATCAATCGTGACTTGAACATATTTCAACCAACCAAATTCAGGAAAATGTGTAACATAACATGCAGTTCTCTTACTATGAACAGTAAAACAGTACATCTAATAAAACAACAAGTGCGCACTGAGTAAAAATAAGCAAGGTAATATCATTAACTGACTAAATACCGTCACCCAGGATCTGCAATAGCTGGGGAGTCCCGTTTCACAGTGAGGACTTGAAGAGCCTTTCCCAGGCAAGGCTTCCAAATTTCCTCGAAAGAGGGTCTAGCTTTTATAAGATCAGATCAGCAAGTCAAAGTGACTTGATTACACTTTTAGGGCAGAAACACCTGGGTCTGATGGTATAATCCCCAGTCAGCCATGGCTAAGGCTCGACCAAAGCCTCAAGCCTTGACAGGGAGGGTTTCCCTAAAATACCTACAAGCAAACCTTTATTAATATCAGTTAGGAACATGACTTCACAAGAACTTAACTTCCCCATGAACAGGGGGACAGATTAAAACACCCAATAACTGGCAACAACACACATCTCCTTCCCCTGAATAGAGACAGTGTTTAAACAGACAGAACCTTGGGGAAACAACTTAAAATTGCAAGGGAATGTTTCTGCCTACAAACAGTAACTGAAAATATGCAATTTATCATTTTAGCTTGAAAGGACAGGTTACAAATCAGTATTATTATCCATCACAAAAAGCGATCAGAAAGGAGGTCACAAGGTGATACAGTAAAAAACAGTTTTAACAGCGAGGGTCCAGGGTTGTGGCAACATTCTGAACCGTGAAAACAGGAGAGTTCCATTGACCAGCTGCAGGAATGACATGCCCAGCCCGCAGCCGCCCCCACACAACCCACTGCAAATGCTGCAGCCCCCCTCGAGGAATGGGCAATCCGTCCACCCAGTTCTTTTCTCCAGCACAGTATCAGCTCACGAGGGTCCCCAGGAGACAGGAGCCCTGGCTGCAGCGGGAGCGGCACGGGCCGGACGGCCGTGCTGGGGCGGCTAGCAGGGCTCCGCGGCTCGCCTCCTCACTTCCCACAGGCAGAGAGCTGCACTTGCTCCGCCAGACCCGCTGTGTCACCGGCGCGGAGGCCACCCCCCGGCTCTGCCATGTGCTCACTGGCGCAGCACGGCTCTGCCACCATGTGCTCGCCGCCGTGTGTTCGTTGCCGTGTGCTCCAGCTGTGTGCTCGCCGCTGTGTACTGGCCACCGTGTGTTCACCACCATGTGCTCACCACTGTGTGCTCGCTGTCGCGCAGCTCCGCACGCTGCCCCCCCATCACTGCCGCCACCACTATACACTCGCAGAGGACAGGCAGCGAGGGAATACACTGCCAGGACAGGCTCCCCCGGTTCCAGCCACTCGCTGCAACACGGCTCCAACTGATCCCGCATGGCACGGGACAGCGCGAGCTCTTCCAAATCTGCCCCCCCTTCTGCAGCAGCCCGTTTTCCCACACGGATCGAGAGGAAAAAGACCCGACTCCCCCCCAGGATCAAACGAATCGGGGGACCAGGGGCCGTGCTCTGGTTCTCCTGCCACAGCCCTGACAAGCTTACATTAGAGCTTTGCGTTTCGCTCAGTGGTGCAGAAGGGGCTGGCACGGCTGCCGAGGTGGCATAAGCGTCCTTTTTCCGGAGTGCCTCGCACACTGTCCTCCATGGACACAAAAGCTTTGTCAGCGCTGCATCGCCTTGCATAACTTGGTCGCACAAAGCATCCCCTAAAGCGTCCCATGTCCGAGGATCAAAAATAGTAGTATTTAAAGTTGGATCACAGTCTTGTGCCCGGAACAAGAGTCTGTTCAAACCTATAGACTCAACTTTCCTGCCGTGTTTCTGCAAAATCCGTTCCTGGGAAACACAAATCCCCATGGTTCTCGGCTGCTACCCTCCATCCTGAGGAAAAGTTGATTGCACCACAAACTTTGTTTCATCCCCCAGGCTTCATTTCAAGCCCCAGGTTTCATTTCAGCCCTTCTGTAAAGTTCAGTTGAGTCGTCCTCACCAGAGCAACCACCAGTTGCCTTTCAGTGCCTGATGCAGGGCGCCATTTGTGAGTGACCGAGACACGGACCAAGACCGGCAGGAAATTTGAATTGTTTATTCAAAGAAACAAGCTGGTTTTATACACTTTCTCAAGCACAGTATTTCCTTACATGGTAATTATCACTACGTGACCTATCCCATGTTGCCACATCAGCAACACACTTTCTCAGTGTCCTTCTATGGGGTGGTCCCTCGCTGTCCACCCGTCTGTCAGCTCCTGGCAGGCTCCTCTCCGTAGGGGTCTGCCATGTGACATCTCCTTCCCCCAGAGTCTGGTGGAGACAAGCCTCTCTGTGCTGCCATGTGCTCCTTTGTGCTGCCATGTCTGCAGGTATGTCCCACAGCCCACAGCTCAATTCTATCATATCTCTCCCCACAGAAATGGAAACATCTCAATCCCCTGGAAGAAGGAACACGGAGACCAGAATTAGCCTCTATTACAGTTAAAAGCTTCCATGATACTAGAATAATGTATGACTTGCAATTTTTGTTTCTAGTAATGTGATAGAACAAAATGTTCATATTCTACTTCTGCCATTCCATGTCAGGGATGAACTAGAAATACCATTGATTTGCTAAAAGAAATTTGGGAGAGAAGGGAAAAAAAGCTCTAGAGTGACGTGGACAAGATGGAAATCAGTTTGGGTTTTTGTCATGAAAACTCTGAGATAAAAAGGATAAAACAATTATTTCTTAAGGCAGCTGTTGAGTTGCTTAATTCTTGCTGGACTGTGTTTAGCAGAGAAATCTTATTTTGCCAAAGAAATATTCAAAGGATACCACATTGTTTTTGCAGTGGCTCATTGAAGGGGTCAACATACTGTGGTTTGGTCAACGGTGAAGAGGCAACAGTGTGTTTAATTAACCACCTTCCTTTGGTTTATTTTTCTGAATTTGCAGTAATCTTGAATATGTTTTACTAATGCCATCACTTCACAACTGCAACCTGGTGTAAGTTTGGGGAGTGAGTATTGTCAGGATTTATCCCAGGACTTCAGTCAATAAAGTTTGGCTATTTCTTCTAAATTCTTTCTTGTCTACACACCAGTTTATTTTTAAAATGGTCTGTAAAATTCTTGGGTAAAAAAAGATGTCTCTCCAGACATTTCATTCTTCACAAATAAGTGAAAGCCATGTAAACAATTTATTTTATAATGAAGAATTTCTTGTGCGGGAGAGACAAGAATTTCTTGTCCATTTTCCAGCCATTTAACTCCTTGGTCAACACAGAAATTCAAAACCAGATGGGACATCTTTCTTCAAAAACATATTAATAAGTTCTGCCTACATCATCTTTACAGAGTTTTTTGAGCTAAACCAAAAAAATCTATTTTACAATTTTATTACTCTTCAGCGAGTAAAGCAATGCTGTGAATATGAAAATAATGCTAATTGTTGATTATTTAACTTTTCTCCTATTTGGAGCTTTTTTCCATTTCTTCAAGACTATGAATATTTAGATTAAGGAAAAAAACATTCAGGTTATGAATGAGGGATGAAAATTGTTTTACTGACAGGGTTTTTTTCTATTTTATTAACAAGTTCAATACCTGTTCCTATATTTCAGGCATTTTAAACTTCCTTCACATGCGATTTGTTCCCTTCCCTCTTATTTATCAAATTAAATCACAGAAGTCTTTTTGCAAAAATACCTTAACAACCTAGTGCAGCCTGTTGCTTTTGTTACTGTTCTGCCTCACTACATGCCCATAAATTCATTTACCTGAACTAAGCTTCATCTTGTTGGAGGAATCAGTCTTTTATTCCTTCTATTACCTTGTCTTACATGATGGGTTGCAGCTGCTTAACATGGCTCTTTCCACAAAAAGGTACTTTTCTTTGGTCTGAAAGATTCCACTGTTTGTATCATCTTCCCTTTCCTTCCTGCCCCCAGAGCTACCTGTGGCCACACTTCCTTTTTGAGGAGGAAGTTCTTCTGGGCATACCAGGAGCATAACTTTGGAGATTTAATAGAAATGGCTCTATAATTAAAAGTTATTCCTGTTTGGAAAACATGAAACTATAGGCAGAGGCTGAACTTCCTTATATGGTCTATTCTCTAAATTACTTAAATTCCAGGTTATGAGAATGAAATAAATTATATCCCCTCTTTCTAATGTCAACAGTTTGGAGCCCTGAGCTGTGACAGCACATTGGTGTTTATAGACAGCCAAGTATATTCATGAAGCTCAGTTAATTGAATAATGAAGCTAGTACATGTCTCCCAGTTCAAAGCATCCATTCTTTAGATCCAGTGGCATCTACCTCAGGGAGCCAAACCATGCAGTAGTAGGACTTGAAATGTCTGGAGCAATGCTGTTCTTAACTTAGAATAATGTAGTGTCTTTAACTTGAGCTAAAATCCAAACTGAAATATAGATTCAGTAACAATGGAATTCCAAGAGAATTATTTCATCACTAGGAGAATAATATTCCATGCTTCAAATTTTCAGCAGCTAAAAGCAGCAGAAATTTTGTGAGCTAACTTCTCTGGAGAAAATTGCCTGCAGATAGGCTTCCATGGAAGCTGCACATATGCCCAATTATATATTGCTGTAAGTTAAAACAAAATTTATCTTGCAGTTTTTGTAATACATTTCTTATACAAAACCACTGGTGGTCTCCAAGAAAATTACTTTCTAGCTCTTACTTATCACACATTTACTTCCTTTCAGGGTTCTCTTATGAACTACCTAACCTAATCTTGAACTTCCAAAATTCCTAATTTTGCATTTCATTCATCTATTCCCTATCCTATATTCAATTTCTTCTTCTGAACTTAGTCTACAGTACTTGTGCATGAAACACACTCTGATAGCTAAGCTTAAATTAGGATTGCATTTACATTTGTGTTGGGCAGATTCTGAATGCAGTGATAACCCCCACTTGCAAGGCTCCCAACACAGCAACTCCAAAGTATAAGTGCTCTGAAATACAAGGTAGCCATCACATTCTTAGTGCCAAATCTTAATGCCTTGATGTATTGAAAAGGAACTATAGTTCTCATCTGGTTTTGCACAGACATTATTGTTGTGATTGGACACAACTAAGCATCAAGCATCTAAAATATCAATTATTTTAGAAGGAAAACAAAATAAGAAAATATTGAGGAAAACTAGATAGCTGCAAGGCAAAAAACAGGTTCACACTTAAATGGTTGCAGTACCAGGAGAAAAAGTTTATTACTAACAGATTTAAAAGTTAAAAGATATAACAAGAAATTAAAACACATGCACCCTCCCCCCTGCTCTCTTCTTCTCAGCGCTTTACTCTTCCTTTTTAACTGGCACAAAAGATAATACAACATAGGATTCTAGTCAGTGTTACAGTTCTTAAAAAAAGTCTCTTTCTTAAGTAAAAAGGGTTTCTTCTTCTGGCTTCACATGGTTTCTCAAGCTGCCCCCAACAGCAGACCCACCCAGAAAGAAACAATCTGCTGTGGTGTAACACATCTCTTCTATGAAAAATATCAGTTTTTTCACACTGCCACACATAGGCCATCACATGGGGTTATCAATCTTTTTAAGGATGAGTTATTTTGGCCTGAACACAAAGGCTTTTTTCTGCTACAAATCCTTAAAAGCCTCTCACTGCTTCTATATATATCTTGGCATAGGCACTCTCTCTTCACAAACTTTATGGGCCACACGTGAGTCTTCCATCCCCCCATGCACTCCAAATGGATTGAAGAGACAAACAGTTTGAGATATTACAGTTTCTTACCACGGCATGCAAGAAGTATTTTTAAGCTATGCGCGAGGAACACGGCACCGCCCCTCTTCTCCCGTCGCCATTTCCTGCTCTGTCTCACATGGCTCACTCTCTCTCTGACTCTAAAACCTCTATGTTGAAGAGTGTTCTTGTTCAGGCTTTATGGTGAAGAAAGCCTCGCTCTTTTTGTGCTGCTGGCTGCAGAAAGAAGGCTCCTGCCGGCTCTCGACGGCTCCATGTGGAGAATGGCAGGGGGGGTGGGGGGTGGCGCTGGTCCCAAGAAGCTGTTCTGGAAAGATCCCAGCTGTGTGCCAGTCCATGGCTGGGTCCGGCTCTCTGGCAGTCCATGGCTGAGTTTAGCTGCCTGGGCTCTGGGATGTCTCCTTCCCCAGCGGCCCAGGGTCTGTGCTGCGGCATCAGGAAGAGGGGAAGGGGGCTGGGGCTTCAGCCCAGCCCGACCCGGCCAAGCGGGGCCCGGAGCCTGGCAGGTCCCAGAGCTCCAAGGCCTCCCCACCTCCCTCAGGAGAGCTGAAACAAGAGGAACTCCCGCCTTTCTGTGTGGTTTAAATGTGTAAATTTTTGAGAAGCGCCATTGGTCTAAAAATCTGTCTATCAACTCAGATTCAACCCACTACAATTATAGAACTGTGCATCCTAAAACCTCTCTTGTCTCATCTAAAATGTCTAATATGCCATGAGGTGGGTGGCAGGGATTATAGCAATTTTATTTACATTTGATGCCTTTAGCTTCTCAGAAGTGAAAATGCAGATTTCACAATTTTTTATATCTGCTTTCTATCCAAAGTTATTGACATTTCTGTAATTTGCTAAAATTAATCCTAATTCTCTAAATCTGGATGGATTTTTCCAAGAGGGAATACCCCTGCTTTTCAACCTTTCCTCCTAATTCTAGCACTTGACAACGTGCATGTCTATTTCTATTGCAGAATTCTTCACTCTGCCTTAACTCCAGTATCTTTCCTAAGGAATAGGAACTTGCTAAATTAAGAAAATAATCTAATCCTGCTTCAAAAATTCATCTGTTCTGCATCATAGCTAATCCTGAAACTTGTCATGAAACTAATTTATTTTGCATTATCATGCTGTATTCTTCAAAAAGTCTGACAGCAAGGTTAGTGGACACATTTTCAAAGCACAAAAGACTGAGACCTATTTAATCTCTACATTTGGCTTAAGGAAGTTCATGACCTACAAAGAGTTCAGGCTGGATGAACTGTTCGATAGCTCCTCTGTAGATGTGCAAGCACATTCCATTAAAAAAACTGTATCCAAATTTGAATAGAAACTATTCATACTGTGCTATAAATAGTACCTCTTATACCACCATTGAAGTTATAGCAAGCAGGTGGTGTTGATCTTGAATTATGACATATCGGTCTATTGGAACAATGGCTTCTGTCAGTTCATTAGATGACCTGCAGCTTCCATTGGTTCTGTTTAACTTCATTGAATCTGAATGTTTGTAGCATCATAAGCATAGAGAGCATTTTTAGAAGAGGAATTCAGTTGAATCAGGGTTGATACATGTATATCTTGGCTGAAAACCCGCAGTCTCACTTAAAATGCTTTTAAGTGTACTTGTGTTGTTACACTCCTGTGCTTCTAGACATCTTCATCTTTCACTAATTGAGTATCTTCTCTTGTGACCAAGTTTGGAACAATAGGATTTGAACCTTTGTTTCACACTCTGATATCAATATCTCTGTCTTTTGCATGATATGTACTGAGAGCTCTTCAATTTTATGCAGATTAAGAACCTGTTTCAATGAGGCTTTTCTTGCTCTAATATGTGTAGCTGACAAATAAAACAATTGATTACTTTGGAATAATTTTCAGCTTTGAGAATAGTGAATATTTAGTAAATAGCTAGCATTAATAAATCCAACATTCCATTGTTCAAAATGAAAAGTATTTTTTCAAAATAAAATACAGAGATCTAAGAGTAATGAATTTATTAAGTATTTTCTAAAATCATATATTGCGCATAATGTTTCTATTGACATTCATTTATGAGAATAATTTATGTATCTGTCTATACTCTGTCCACACTCAACTAATTTGTAATAACACTATTGTGACTGCAAAGTCAGGTATTTAAAACTGTGGACTGTCATAATCAACACTTTATATTTAACCTATTTTATATTCTCCTTTTTGTATTTTGCTTTGTGACATACAATTTAAATATCTTATTCTGTTGGTTTGGTTTTTTTTTTTTTTCCCTATTGATCTGTCTCAGTGTCTAGCAAGGATGGTGTTAAATGGAAACAAGACTGTGCAACAAACCAGAAGTCTGTAACCTGGAAGGTTACAGGTTACAGTGACAGTGGTGTGAGGGTTACAGGGACAATGGTGTAAGGGTTACAGTGACATTTACTCAGGCTTTGCCCACTTCATAATGCCATCTCCCTTATTTAGACATTTTGTAAAATTTTCGTTCTTCCCTTTCCTTCCATCACTTCTTGATCCTTGTACATCAGACTAGCTCTCCTAGGTATCTGAGCATCTCATCACACCTAAGCTCAACTGGCCCCTGGTTCGAAGGTCGACTTCATTTACTGTGGTACCTCATTGAATCAGTTCCTTCATCATCTTTAGCTTCCCTCCTTGATTCATACACCTACGCTACTTGTCAGGAAAGTTCCTGTCTGTTTCCTTCCCTATTTCAGTTTTTAGATTGACTCTATCCCTGAATGAAGTCTTTTCACAGAACTGCAGTGGTTTGTGCATTACTCTTGACCTCTTCGTAGCTGCTTCTATAAACTGTATTACCTAGTGGAGAACTGACTCTTAACTCTCACAAATTTTCCCACTGAAAGGTTTTGAAGAAGGTTGAAACATTTCCTCAAGTGCAGAATAGAGATGACTGTGACACTGCTTCCACTTGAAATCTTAGAGTTGCAGAAAGCAAAGATTGAAAATAATGTATAGTACTAACTATTGAGCAGCCACACTAACAATATATTTGATCATCACTCTCAATTTCTGCTTATCATTATGATATTTTTTTTAATAGCAAAAGCCACACGATGCATCTTGCAGAAAAGGCTTTTGATAAGCACAAGTGAGGGTAACTTGTCTGACTTTCCTTGACATCCTGTGTGCTGTAAGCATTTGATTGCCGGTCACATCTTTGCCAAAATTTTCCCTGCATCTTTAAATATATTGATATGAAGCAAAGTAAAACAACTCCTATGTTGAACTGTAGTTACTAAAATATTATAAACATGCTTTAAAAGGTACTTTTATTATACTTGTCTCCATAGAATCATTTCAGTTAGAAAAGACTCTAAGATCATCAATTCTAACCATTAGCCCAGCACTGCCAAGTTCACCACTAAGCCATGTCACTAAGGGCCACATCTAGAGTTTTAATAAATGACAAGTAATCAGTTTAAAAGCAGTGCATCAATAAAAGGAGCAGTGGAATATAGCAGCAGTTTTGTTATGTTGTCTTTGTAAGAATATTATTTTTTTTTAAGATTAGTTGATTGCAACTTTTAACTGAAGCTAGAAGAGGATTAGGTATTTTGCACTTTTCCAAAAGGAAATTACTTCTCAAATTACTTTTCCAGGATTGTGTTCTTAAATATTTAAATATAGGTGCACACATGAGGAACATGGTGTATGTAAATAATCCCAGTCACTTTAGTAAGTGATATATTTATACATGTGCTCAGGAAAAATGGATGTCAGATCTGGACACAAAAATGCTGTTTTATGGAGCAAACAACAGGAGTGAGGATTAAGTTTCTGATGACGATCAAAGAGAACTTCCCAATGTTTTTTTACAGGCTTTGCATTGATGTGTGCCACAACCGTATTTCCATCTCCAGCACTGTCACTATTGCTTTCCTCATGCAGTTTCCTTCCTAAATGCTGCCACTACACTGTCATGGCCACAGTGCTGGTACCACTGGGAAATCAGGTTCTGTGTGGAGATACCTCCCTACTGGGAGGTCCTGGGGGAGGGGACCCTGGATGAACAGGGTTTGCCCCTGCTCCCTGCTCATGTGTGCCCGGATGCTGTGTCCAGATTGGTTGTTGGCTGGGGTTCTGGGGCCGAGGGGAAGGGCTCGGGGTCCCGTGACCTGGAAGATCACCAGCAGGCCCCCATGCCATGCGGCTGGGAGAAATAAACATCTCTGAACATCTACCCAATATTGTTCCATATTTCATTTCTACACGTCTCATGGTATAATACTTGTTGAGAGAATTCCCCAGCAACAACAGTTCTGGAAGTCTGTAGTGGTGTCTTAGAGAAATGGCTGCCAAGCTGAGAGAGGAGAGCAGGACACTAGAGGGGCAAGAAGAGGCAAGGTTTATTTGGGACATCATGTCAGGAATCTGCAAAAAGCAAGTGTTTGTAATAAGATGATTAGAAAGAATTTTCTGAACAAGGCTGCTAAAAATGGTTTTAGCTTGGGATCAATGTTTTTAGTGGATCTGCACTGTCTGGATTATACAGTATGCCATATTCACCTGAACTGTTTTTCTTTAAATATAAACTTCATTAACAACAAAGAATATTTTAAAGTTCTAGTGAATCTAGTCCCACGTTGCATTTTGGAAGGGAAGTAGTAATGAGGTACTTCAGATCTGTTTTGGTTTGATAGGTCTTCTAAACAGTCACTGTTAGTGTTGGCTGTATGTGTTCACTTGTTTTGGGGAAGTAGATCATGTTCAGTAGACATTTTAACATGCCTAAGTGAGAGGAAAGGATCCTCTCACTGTTCCTGAATTAGAAATTTCTTCTGATGCAATTTACACAATAAAAGAAACTTGTAGTAGTACGAAATTTAATGGTTAGAGTTTGTGGGTTTTTAATCTAGGCATATTTCTCAACTGCTGTGTTCTATTAAACCACATGAGCTCTGGTTTGTTCCTCTTTGAGAAGCGATGTACTTCAGTTACTAGGAGAGATCACAGTGTACTATGAATTCTTAGAGAAGAAAGGAAAACAAACTGAAGCATTTAAAGCAGTGCGAGTATGAAAAAACTGAGGGTGTCTGGAGATATTTTACATTTGTGTATCACCTCCTTTCCCAGCATCCACAAGGTTGCAATAATGCATTACAGACTCACAGTATCATAAATTGTGTATTGCTACCTCCGTTTCATTGACAGGGGGCTGAGATACAGAAATACTTGTGGTTTCTTAATTCATTCTATTAGATAGCCTAAAAAATGGAAATATTGTTCCCTTTTTTTGTGTGTGTTTCAAGTAAAAAAGGGTTTTTTTCCTCTCATAAAATAATAGTAAAAAATGGAAGTGATCTCTGGCAGCTGTAAACTTTTTTATGTAATCCCCAATAAGAGGGGATTTTTTTTTATATCAGTCTCAAAATATGTTTGTTTAATTTGTTTTCTAGTGACAAATATGCCACAACCTCTCCAGGCAATATGTTTCAATGTCTCTCTGTGCTTATCACTAGAAGGGTTTGCTGCAATTTAAATCTATTACTTCTTGTTCACAATGGGAAGGCAGAACAAATTACTCCTTTCCTTTGAAAATGGTGGCCCTACTCCTCCTCAGTCTTCCCATCTGGAGATAAAACAGTTGCAGTTCTTTTGGTCCTTCATTGTAGGCCGTGTTTTCTAACCCTCTGATCGCTCCCTTTGCTCCCTGCTGCTTTTTCCAGTTAACAACATTCTTGAAACATGCCCCGACCAAGGTGCTGCACTGAAGCCTGATACCTTACTAGTGATGAATACAGCAGAAGGATTACCTCACTTGTCTCACAGAGTAATTTCCTGTTGCACACCAAATATGTTTGCCTTTTAACCCCCAAGAGTGACTGTGGAGGTGGGTCTCTGTCCCTGTCCCCAGGTCACGTGTGCCCCATGCCTGCTCCTGATTGGGTGGTTTGGGTGCCTGGAGCTGGGGGGGTAGAGAAGGGCCGGGAGGTTGGCTTGGGAACTCCGGCCATGTGGTTGGAGAAATAAAATCATCTCTGAACATCTGCAAAAATACGGCTTCATCTGTCCTTCCAACTCCATTGCCTCATATATATTGTTGTCAGGGTTCCCCGCACTGCAACAAATGGTGGAGAATGCGGGCAAACGATCCCTGGAGAAGATAATTCGTGAGTAACTCTGGATATCTCTTCTTACTTTCGTTTTGATGAACGATGGAGGATTAATGGAAGGACTCATGGCTGTCCGAACCACAAAGAGACATTTACCTTAAGCTAAAAAAGGTTCTGGAACAGCAATATGTAGACTTTAGCTTAATTCAAACTCAGAAAGAGCTAAGACACTTTTAGGTATGGCTGTTTAAAAAACTTCTTCTATGTTTCTTGGGATTTGATTCTTACCAAGGACTTTTGGAAGAATGTTTGGACACAGTTAATTTCCGAATCAAAAAATATGCTGATGCAGGACTATTTCCGTGAATATTACCTGATTTCAGAGACTGTTGAGCAATATTGGCTGTGTCCTGCTGCTGTATCAGCAGCGAACACGTGGCTGAGCAGCGCGCGCGTTGCAGGGGGCTCCTCTACCATCCTGGAGACCGCGCGGCCCTGGCCGAGACCGCCCAGTGAATTGTGGGTGGCGGCAAGAGAGCTCTCGCGCATGGGAGAGCCAGCAGTGAGGCCAGGCACGGCGGGAGACGGGGTGGCGGCGAGAGAAGAGGTGGCGGGAGTGGAGCCAGGAGCGACGCGGCGGCGCGGGCCCAGCGGTGTTCGCCCTGAGGCAGCGGCGAGGGCGGTGGCGGCCGAGGCGCATTCCGGCGATGGCCGCCCCGCACTGTGTGGCCAGCGACGGTTCAAGCCCGCGCCCCACAGCGAGAAAGGTGGCAGCAATTGTGGCAGTCGCTATGGCGACCGTGGTGGGCCATGCCGAGCAGAGCCAGAGGGGTGTAGGGGCGAGAAAGGAACCGTGCTAGCCCATGGCTACACAGCCGACAGCAGCAGCAGTTGCAGTGGTGCCGGTGGTACAAAGCCGTGCACACGCGAACGCCTCACAGAGCGCGGCCGTGCAGCCATGCAAATGCCCGGAAAGCGTGGAGCAGTCATGCGGAGCTCCAGAGGGGGAGCGAGCATGGCACCAAATGCAGCTCAGCCCCACACACGATCTCGAGGAGCCGAGACCCCGCGACAGGAATGCGCTGGCGGCCCCGGCCCCGGTGGTCCCAGCTGCGGCAGCTCCGACGTGAGAAAAAGTGAAAGCAAGAAGAAAAGAACTCGAAAAAATGAAAAGATTATCATAGCTAGGGTTTTTGGAACTGTAAAGTGGTATAATGTAAAGAAAAATTACGGTTTCTTGTTGAAAGACGATACTGGAGAAAATATTTTTGTCCATAAATCTGCTATTGTGAAAAAGAACCCCAAAAGTGATGTTCCAAACTTAGAAGGAGGAGAAAAAGTAGAATTCAAAATTGTTCAAGGAAGGAAGGGCCCACAGGCTGCATGTGTTACAGGCCCTGGGGGTGCCCCTGTGAAAGGTAGTAGATATGCTGGACAATATCCCCATAATCCATATCCTTTCCCCTATCACACTTTTCCCTTTTATCCCCTGTCCCTTTGTCCCCCATATATGCCCAGCCCAAACTTCCCTTTCTGGCTCCCCTCACAAAACCAGTCCTTTTCATTTGCCATTAATCCCTTTGCATTGCCGATGAGGGGGATGAAAAGGAGGGAGGGAAGAAATTAACCATCATTTTCTAAGATTCCAACAGGTACAAAAGGAAAATCCCTTCCTCAGTTTCCATCTGAAGTATGCTCATGTCCTGTCTCCCTTCTGGTACTCCAAAAGAAATCTGTTTGGACATTTGAAGATTCAAGATAGTGGCTTTCTTTCCTTTGAAACTGTTTTGTTGTTTATCCAACTATTTCCCATGTTATTTTATTTAATAAGAAAGGGTGAATTGTGGAGGTGGGTCTCTGTCCCTGTCCCCAGGTCACGTGTGCCCCATGCCTGCTCCTGATTGGGTGGTTTGGGTGCCTGGAGCTGGGGGGGGAGAGAAGGGCCGGGAGGTTGGCTCGGGAACTCCGGCCATGTGGTTGGAGAAATAAAATCATCTCTGAACATCTGCAAAAATACGGCTTCATCTGTCCTCCAACTCCATTGCCTCATATATATTGTTGTCAGGGTTCCCCGCACTGCAACAAGTGACTCTGCTGATTCACATTGCTTGTCCTGAGTTGAAGACCTGTTTTTCTGTGGAAAGGCTTTCCTACCACTCTGGTTCCGGCCTGACCTCTGTGTGCCCACCTTGCAGTTGTCACAAGACAATTGGTTTGCAGTTTTAGAATCAGGCTGTCTTCATCCTTTCTTGACTGGACAGATAGAGGTAACAGGAACATAAAGCACAGAGCCCACCCAAGCCACCATCACCATGAAAAAACTATTTCTATATATTCTTCAAATATAAGTTTTTTTCTTGCCTACACTGTGTTGATCATTCCTGGATGTTTGTCACCATCCAAGGGTGGTGAAATATTTGATCTAGTTGAACTCTAGTTGCTTTTTTTCATAGCAGAACATTCTCTGTCATGTTGATACCTGCGCAAAGAGCAGCCCTGTCCCTTTTTGCTATCACAAGGCCCTACAAGCCAAGGCATTTTGATCTCCTGTGTGTTGAGTGCCGCCAGTGACAGGACCACATTTGGCAGCGTTGCATGTTTGACTGCTCTCTTCCTGGGCTGGAGTGACGTCAAAAAAAGAGAAAAGGATAATCTGCAGCATCTGGCAGGTGATAAACAAGTGTTGTATTTTACTTTATTTTCCATTTCTCTTCATTGTTTTCACTTGTTCTTGTCAAAACATTTTATACGACGTTTTATTCAAATGAAAGCTAATCCTCTCACTAATGTGCAGCGTATTATGTCCCGCCTTGCTGCATCAGTTTCAGGGACCATGCTACAGCCGCTCATACTGGGCCTGCCCTCTCTCTGCCCGTTTGTGCCAGTCATTTCCCTCTAGGAAGCTGCTCCTCAGCCACTCCCCCGGGCCGGGTCGGGCGCGTCGCGGCCGCTGGCCCCCAGGTGGCGCCCCTGCAGCGGGGCCCGCCGGTCGCAGTGCCCGGGGAGCGGCGGGAGCGGGCTGGGGAGGCGGCGGCTCTCCGCCGGCAGCTCCTCGGGGACAGCCCCGGCCTGGCACACGGTGCGTGGTGCCGGAGGAGAGCGCCCTGCCCCGGGAAGATCCACTCCGCAGCTTAGCTGCGGCTTCCGGCGGGTGTTCTCCAGGTCTCGTTGCCCTGGAGCCCGGGGTTCGGCGCTGTGCCGCTGGTTAAAGGGCATCCCGGCTTGGGCAGCGCCGGGCACGGGACGGGCGTGCCCGCTGCCGGCACCTGGCGGCAGCGGTGCTCGGCTGGCCTGGGACAGCCTTTCCAAGGGGAGCGCCGTAGCTCGAACCGCGGGGCTCGTCCCACCCTGCTGTGCGCTCCCTCCGCGCGCAGCCAGCCCCTTTGCTGCGGCGGAGCGGAGCAAGTGACGGTGCGCCGTGGACCGGGAGCGGGTCTGGAAAGGGCCTGCTGGTGATCGGAGGGTGGAAAGGCTGGAGACTCAGTGCTCCTGCTCCATGCTTTGAATGGTGTGCGGGGGGCACAGAATTTACACTTCACTTAGTGCAAGTGCTGAAATAATCAAAAAGGCTAGATTCAAGAAGGAGATCAGAAATACAGAGTCACTGATGAGCCAGACTTGTAGTGTCCATGGTGTTGCTTCATGTTCTCCATTAATTTCCTAACAATCCTGTTAGTTAGTCAGACCATCGGTTTTGGGAAGAGGGCTATCAGAGGCGGTAGGGCTATATCTGTGTTAGTAAGTAGTGGGATGCAGTGGGAGTGGATCTGCACAGTGAATCTAGGTGGTGCTGGATGACCATGCTCTGTGCTTTTCAGGATACTTCACTTTGTGCTAGCTCCAGTCTGGAGCAGTGGACTGAATGTCCAGTAATGGCTGTAACACATCTTCCAGTTTAGCTTAATTTGAAACAAATCTGACTTCAAACTGCTCCATGGATTGACGCAGCTAGGATGAAACTATCAGGACAAATGCCTTCAAAAGCACACTCATACAAACTGAAATGGTAGTGCCAAGGCACTCTGTGCATATTTTTTGCCATCGAGTCTTACAGTGCTTACTTGCTTTTAGTACCATGGATGTAATTCATCTACTCCATAAAGTTTAGCAGGACTTCTCGCCCAATTCTTGCTAATCACCTGTGATCAACTGGGGTAGAACAAGGGCTTTCCAAGAATAGCATGGGCCTGTGTGAATTTTGGAATGAAGATAGCTACATCTCTTTCCACGCTTGAGATCAAGACCACATAGTGGTTACTTTAAGTGAAAAGGGTAAGATTTTTAGAGGACTCTATGTAAAATATACAACCTTTTCTGCTCTATTCCTTCAGAAACAGCTTAAAAAAAAAAAAAAAAAAAAAAAAAGCCAAACCAGAAAGTAAGAAAGGTGCAAGCCTGCCTCTGAAAGTTCACAGAATCTCAGATCTATCCCTCTTCCTCATGCTGAGCAACATTATAACAGTACTTACAGAATCCACCTCAATTAAACAGTATCTGTATAATTTCCATTCAAACTTTGGAAATTTCAGTGTAAGTACCCATATTGAACACATCTGAACCCTGCTCTAAGTACTAACACAATGAGTGTTCACAGTTTTAATGTTTTCATCATAATGTAGGCATATTCAAATAAAAGTAAGATAAAACATGGGATCTGATTTCTGAAGAGCATTTGCATTCTATGCTGGGGTGAAGGGATAAGTTCTTGTACAACATTTGCTTCTAAAAGAGGGTGCTTACAGCTGATGTTGGATTTTTGTTTTTGAAACTGGAACTGGCCAATGGAATTAGCACTGAATCACAGAAAGCAGAGATGGAAAAGCCCAGTTATATTGTCCAGTCTTTCTCCTTCCTGGTGTAGAGAATTATTGTGTACCAAACACTTCAGTATTTTTTCCAGTGTAGTTTTAAAAGTCTTCAGAGATATGCCATGCTTCTTCCTTCAGGCAAACACTCCGTAACTTTCTGTACTTTACCAAGAGAAATTTTTTCCTGCAATTTGACCTAAATTTCTCCTTTCTTAAGTACATTCCATTTGCTGAAGATTTATTACCTTGAAGCATTCTAAGTAATTCCAGTCACTCTTTGGTATTGACATGTCTAACATGCTTGTTCTTTCCTAATGCTTTGTCCTTTACTCAGAACAGCTATCCTGCCTAGCCTGTGTCTTCACAGTCTTACATCCCTTCTGCTTTGGTCTGTAGGCTAATAAGGATTTTTACAGTTTTTATTGCATTTCCACCTTAAGTTCATTTTCTTGACAGTAACTCTTATAAGAGTGACTTTTTTCATGGTTAACGTACCTGAAGTTGCAGGATTTTTTCTGAAGGAAAATTGTAAAAATGCTGTCATTATGGTTATTATTTCTCAAAGATGTACAGAGAGAAATAAAGGATTAGCTCTAATTACCAAGCAGTGGCATGGGTTGCCCAGAAAGGTTGTAGAGTCTCCATCCTCGGTGATAGTCAAAACTCAACACACCTCTGAACCTGTGCTTAGAGCAGAGCACTTGGAGCAGACAATCTCTAGAAGTATCTCTTAACCTCAGCTATTCTGTGATTCAGTCAGAAAAGGACAGATCTGGCACTAACAGTGTTAATTACATGACAGCATCCTCCGAGTTCGCACACTCAATTGTTAGTGCTTTGTAACATGAGGTGTGTGAGACCCTAAACATTTTTGTTCATCTGTTAAGTCTGTTCATAGTTAGAAGCCTAAGAAATTTCCTTTAGCAAATCCGCAAATCCTATAGCTAAGTCACTGGGAATCGCAAATTGCATAAAATGCAGGAGTCAGATGAGCTTGCTCCTTCCAACAGGTCAAGATTAGTTTTGAGGTCCATCCTTGAAGGTGGACAAATGGAAATTTGCATTTTTCTTCAGGAATGCTAATAAGGAATTAAGTTTCAGAGGTTATAAGAAATTGAAAAGGCAAAACAATGAAGTAGCCAGTCCTCCTCTGCTACTTCACCACTTTGCTTTTGTCTCTGAGTCTCACATGCCTCAGGACACCAGGACACCATTTAGGTTTATCTTGAACTTTGATGACTGGCAGCGAGGCCTTTGCTTTTTAGAAAACAAAAATCTTGCAGTGCCCATGAAGTTCACAGGAGCCAGCACACAGCATTCAAAAAGGGCCTTTATCTCCGGTTTCTGGCCCTGTGGGGATGCACAGCTCCCCAGCACAGCGCTGGGCGATGTGCGGTGCCGGCTGTCAGCCAGGGAGGGAGCTGGAGTGGGTCACTCGGAGCAGCAGCCGGATCCAGAGGAGGCTTTCTTCCCTTTAAACAGATGGATTTAGAGGAAGGAAAAAAGGAGGAGGGAGCCTGAAATACGCAGTCCTTTTAGTATCTCTGAAGGCTAAGTTGCAATGTTGCTCTCTTTTAACTTCTACTACCATAGTGCAGGAACCTCCTTGTGGGTGTTCATGTAGCAAAGCCTGGGGATTCCCCAATCCTGGGGGCTCCCAAAGCCTAGGCTTAGTTCTGGGCGGGAAGGTGCTGAGTGCCCTGCTGTCAGCAGCCCTTAGCAGCTGGTTGTCCTTACACACTGCAGCTTCAGAGGAAGTTGGCTGTGGGGAGTGCTCAATGCTTGGCTGCAGATCTGCTGCTTTTAGGGTACAATGGAGATGGAGAGAGTAAAAAATGGTAGCACAGAGTGAAGGGGAGGGTGAAAGCCTTATTATCCCCCACTTGAACTAGCTGCCTTGTTAAATCATTACGTATTTTTGAAAGTCCCTTGATAAATTAAGTCAGATAAAGTAAAGACCATATTCAGATGCCAAGGACTCTTGCCACAAAGGATTAAAACTTAAGAAACAAAAAAACCCCACCCTCTAATACTATCTGGAAAAATATTTATTATTTATTTTACTACTCCCTACCGAAAAAAAAGAAAAATTAGGCTAATTTATCTCTTTTGGAAAGAAAAAAATACTTTGAGCTAACATATTGCAATGACTATTTTTGGTCTTACCAAAAATTATAGAGTTATAAATAGAGCAGTGAAAATGCTGCTATTTTGATTCTCACTGGGGTTTACACAAACATTTGCTTTGCTTTCTATCATTGGATTCAACCTTCTACTCAATGCAATTCTTTGAATAGAGGATTCCTCATTTTTTAATTTTTAAACAGCCAGATCAATTTGTAGTTGAGAGTTTTTGCTGACACTTGACCTTAAGCTATCTATTGTTTTAACATCACCAAAAGAATTGCAAAAATTTCAGTGAAGGTGGCTTATAGCACTGGTTTTGCAGTGAAACCCAGAATGAGGAAAATTTTGTCTGGCAGTGGACATTGTAACAAAAGCTCTGGTTATAAGTCTCAGGAAAAAAACATTTGTAATGAAAGTTGCCAGTGAATCCTAAATAGCAACAGAATATATTGCTATGAAATGTGTGTACCTAGAGGGGGAAAAAATTATCCCACTCGTGATAGAAAAGCAGCAGCTTACTCAGAGCTATTCTCAAATGTTAGCGTCAGTCAACAACTCCCTGGTCTGTGGTGGCATCCTTCTAAATTTTGGCCTCCTCTAGGCGACTGTGATTTATGTTTTCAACAGATGAAGCAGCCAAAGTGCATAGAGAAAAGGTGGGCAAGGCTACCCACTGCAAGATTATATTTAGGGGCATAGCAGAACTGTGACTTGCATATATTTGGGTTTTCTTCTACTCTGTTTCTCAGATGTGGACAACTTCTTGAGGCCATCCAGGTGAATTATCTTGCACCACAAAGTGTTGATTAATTACAGGTTGCCTAATCACATCAGCAGTTCCTTCAAACAATGTCTGTGCTGAATGTGGATCCGACATGTTGCTAGGCAAGTACAGCTAAGCTTGAGTCTGGGAGATAACTCAAGGTTGTTATGGCTTCTTTACTACCATAGTAGAGGATATTAAAACTGTGATGCTTTGGACAAGCTTCTCAAATGAACTTTCCAGTTTGAAAGCCTTTTAAAGGTGTCTTGTTGAGAAATGTGTAGTAATGAGTTGAGCATTTAAGAGGTCTGTGACAGGGAGGTGGGTTTAACCAAACTAGTGCCTAACTATTATGCCATTGCTTCTTTCTTTCTCCCATTCATACAAGTATGTAAGACAGAGTATTATGTACCTCTAATGGACGAAAGTCTACTTTAATTTACCCAGTCTAAATATATGTATTTTTACATATGTTAAAAAAGTAACTTCACAGCTTTCAGTAGAATTATTCCAGAGAATCCCAGCTCCAAAGCCCATTGTGTCTCCAGATGTCTCTTAAGGTTTTCCTAGATCCTGGCTCCTACTTACCTAAACCAAGAACTTGTTGCTATTCCCATCTTACCATGCATTAGAATTCTGTGGGGATCAGGCTCTAGAGGGAAAATGCTGATATCAACATGAAGACAAGATTTGGTCAAGACCTAGGAAAACGCTTGCACTTTATATATCATCAGAATACCTGCACAGATGTGAGGGAAATAGGGATCTGTAGCCCATACATCTGTGTTTACTTAAGTGAATAAATAGATTTGTTGTTGGAGACAGAGAACTTCACCTTCATATCAGAGCAACACAGCTTATTTTATGATAGGAGCGTAACTGTAGCTTAAGTACTTATCTCAGGCATGTAGTATTATAGACAGTATGACCCAGAGACATCACCTTTGGTGAGGCTTTTGCCTTGCAAAAAATATTATATTTAATAGCATTTCCCAGACAGTTAAACATTCAAAGGTACATTTATTAGCCGATACATTGCTCAGAAAAATACCAGACACTACAAAACCTCTTTGGCACCCAAGAGCTTAAAAAGCAGATGGATTTCTTCCCAGCTTAAAATTAAAATGCTCGTAGACTGAAATTTCTAGTAGAACACATTCTTAAGCTTTTAAACCTGTACAAATATGGAGTTACTGTAAATGGAAGCAGTGGCAGTTTTTATAAATATAGGAGCAGTATGGATGCTGACAGAGGTTTATAGAGTTTGGAGATGAGCTACTGTTTCTTTGCATTAGGCATTAATGAAATGAAGATGCAGGAGAAATTCTGCTTGTAATGGCGGGATCTTAATACTTAATATCTTAATAGTGATGAAATGGTCTGAACTTACTTTATGCAATACTTCTTTTAATAACAATCTCTATTAAAGACATCTGCTGGAAGTCTGTAACACTGATTTAATAGGGAGAAAAATTAACAAAGTTCTTTGGCAATTCTGTTTTCAGTGTAATATTATGAACTGTTAAAAGAGGGTTTATGTGTACTACATTATTAACTGAAACTCTGCTCAAATTGAAATCAGGCCCACAAACTTGCTTTTCTTCAGATCATGCTAGGTTTTTAACACAAATATTTAAAACTACACAAGAAAATGAATATACTTTCACTTTCTTTAGGATTCTTAAAGGCAATTAGTCCAGGCAGAGAAATATTTCTAAACAGCTATTGTCTCTCTTACAGTATGTGACCTCTCTAGCAATGTTAAAGTGCAACAAAAAAATTACCAGCTTCCTCTGCTAACTCATTACTAGAGAAAGAAAATCACCTCCAAAGTGACTGAATTACAGCTTGTATTAAAACACCCAATACTTTATACTGGCTTTGTCAGGGCTGAAAGAGATGTCTTTAGTTATGAGAGAGACTGGGAGCAGACAAAGGTGGGAATGGAATCGCAAAGATCATGGTCTGGAAGAAAGCTTCCTTACAGGAATTAAATACTGAGTTTAAATTAATCCCATTGCTGCTTAACTGTAAGTGACATTGTGGTGGTGTTCTTTTTTTCCAAACATAAATTATAAAATATTAAAGTAATAAAACACTTTGTATTTTTATCACTTAAATATGGAGAGGCCTCATGTTTTCCACACCTGTAGCCTTGATGATTCTTTAGGCCATTCTGCCAGTGATAAAAGGAGTAACTCATCACTGTCAGAGAATTTGGCTTTTTCATCACTGTTATGAAAGGCCAGCCTAACTCCATGGTGATTGCTGTCTAAATGACTTAATGTAGTTTTGTTGGGTACTTTTTGATTGAAGAGTGGTAACTCAGGCAATGAGTTATTTGGCATCAGCCTCCAAGACAATATGTTTTATTTTTATAAATCCTACAGCACCTTTCAGCCACTCAATTTTAAATAAGGCTGTGGTGGGTTAGGTTCTAATGTGCCTTGTGTATTTAGTCAAAGGATTGTTAAATTAGATTTTGCTGCCTTTTTTTTGTTTGTTTGTTTTTTTGTAAAATTGTATTTCCTGAAGTAGTATTGAGAAAATGAGAGGTGACCTGAAAGACTGTCTTTATTTTACAACATAGGAGTGTGGCAGGGCATTTCCTTCCTGGTGGTAGTGATACTGTCTCTTCCCAAGAGAAGACCGCATCGTCCAAGAATCCAGAGGGGAAGAAGTACACTAACACCAGCCTAACCTCAAAGTCTTAGATACACCCAAGAGGAAGGAAAACAATAAGTAAAAATTTTCTACAACTGAAAAATTATTAGGGATTGTGCAAGGAGGAAGTTTGTTGTACTGTAAATTTGGTAAACAACAGGTAGAATTATGCTGTGAAACTGACAGGTTTTCATGTTTGGATTTTTTTTCAGTTGTATCCAAGTATTTGGATGAAAATAGCAGCAGCTTCCTTGCTCTAGATTTTCTAGAGTTTTATTTGGTGGATTCCTCACATAACAGGATGACTGACGAGTGCTAAATACAATCTGAAGAGCTGCAGATGTGATGGGTGCTTTGTGTCTTTTACTCTTTTTATTAAAGTAAATCAGTTAAATCTTACAGGAAGAGCTTGTATTTGTGTTAAGCAAATCAATCTCTTATGTTTCTCTTTTTTTTTTCCACTTTGGCTCTTAATTTTTAGATAAAACAGTGACTGAAAGATATAGGTGAGTTTTACAGTATTTACACCACAGTAATGCACAGGGCTCCAAGTTAGAATCCATATCCTTTTAAGGCAGATGTTGTTTAAACAAATGTAAGGATGTAATTCCTTCTTGAAAGCATGTATGAGAACCACCTACATCAGGCATGTGTCTTGATTTGTGTCACCAGATGAAATATACCACCTTCTGCCAGTCCCATTTAAACCTTGAAATGACAGTGCATCGTGTGGTTACTTTCAAATAATTCTAGCTATACAAAGTTTAGTATTTGTCAAAGAAAAGAATAATTATACATAAGGAGAGAAGGCTAATCACAAAGAGTTTGTATGGACAGAGTCCAAAGACTGTCCAATGTCCTCACTGAGGTAGTTCAGTGTTGTAAGATGTTTTGAACCAAGATAGTGTGCCCCAGCCAAACCATCTTTTGTTATTCTTACTGGAGCCCTCAGAGAGAGTCCAGGCTGGAATTACCCTCACCAGCTTCACCTGGCCATCCACATCCACCTTCAGGTGTAGCAGATCAGCTCCTGGAGGGTTTTAAGCCCCGATGACAGGGGCTTGTATTTGCTCTTTGTCCTGTGATGTCTCGTTGTTTGGATTAGCTGGACTAACTTGGCTGCTCATCACTGGATGGGTTTTACTTCTGCCATCATCTTGATTCTGCTCGCCTGGATCTGGAGTTTTAAGGACTGAAAGGTACTGAAAAATAAACTGTGCTAAATGGGAAAGGAGAAGCTGAAAGGCTAAAATACCAAGACAGCAAGGAATAAAGAGGATTGGATTAGGAACTAACTGTATTATCTGAGAAGTGTGTGTGGAGCTTTTGGACAAAGTAAAGGGACCAATCAAGTAATGTGTAATCTCATGCACAGCAGTTGCAAAATGTATATGTGCTGTGTTATGCATCAATTAGTAAAATGTGTAAGTACCGTGTTAGGTAGGAGTACTGTGTTAAGTAAGTGTAAGTAAGTGAACTATATAGGTTATGCATACGTGAAAGCAGTAAAATGTGTAAGTATAGAATAAGTAAGCATAATACACAAGAGGTGATAAGTAGCTATTATGTAAAAATCGGAAGATGTGTGAGTTCCCACATGATGTCCAAAGAGGTGATGCATATTTTAAAGTGTTTTAAAGCTTCTGCGTAATCATATTGGTTCGTTGTACAGAAGGGCTGAGTTCCTGCAGTTCAGTGAGCATCACCTGGGTTCATTTCATATGAGGTTCCCATTAGTCACCCAAAGCAACCAAGAACAGGATTATGACAGATGAGGGTTACCATTCTTCACTTTTCTCTCGCTCTTCATCCTTTTCTAATTTTTTTCTCTTTCATGTGTATTTTTAGTTTTCATTTGTATTTTTTATTGTTCAGGTTGTGCTCCCTCCTGAAAAAGAAGGACTTGCAGTCTTCCTCACCGTCATGTGAACAGACTGATAGCCTTTTGATTCCAAGCACCACCCTGGCATTCATGGCAACAGGTGGGGCAGGACTGCTGGCCTTGGTAAACTGCAGGGCACGTCTCAGATCCAGAACTACCTGCTGTACTCAGTGGGCAGTCCTGAGAGCTCTTCTGGTGTAGAAGAAGTACAGCTCAGTAGCAGTCCATGGGTGTGCAAACTTCCCACTCAGCCATTTTCATGACCGCTCCATTGATGCTGTGGTGGCTGCAACATTGAGCTTATAGCAGATCCTGCCTTCTATTCTACTTCTCTGTCTTGGTTTGAAAAGACAGATGTCTGCTAAGGAAGACAGGAGCCTCCCTTGAAGTGAAGGATGCAACCCCCTTCTCTCTGAATTATTATAATTTTGAAATTAAGGGGCTTTCAGGCAAAGACATAAAGAATAGGAATAACAGTTCTTTACTAAAATACAGATATATAAACAGGCAAACAAACAACAATAACTATAGTGGTGACAACAAACAGAACCTCAAACCCAGTGCAGCCTCTCTCGGCTGTCAGGCCCTTTCCCCTTTGGTGCAGTTCCAGTCACAGCCGGCAGGGGCGCTGGCGGCTCCCGGTGAGCAGGGCAGGTGCGATGGTTCCCCCGCGGCTGCAGGGGGCGCTCCGGAGCGAGCTCGGGGAGCACGCAGTAATGGCTGCCTGGGATCCGGGAAGGGATGCAAGAAGCGCTTCACAAACCTCCCTGGGCAGCTGATCCTGGGGTCTGTCTGGGCTCTCCTGTCCATGCAGGCTGGAACAGCAGTAGGAGCACAAGTTCCGGGTGGCAGGCGAGATGTATCGAGCTGCCGAGCAGTGGTAGGAATCCCCGGAGGTCTCGGCAGGCAGGATGGGCAGGGCTACAGAGTAGCGAAGGCTGAGGCAGCAGGGTGTGCAGCTCAGCTCCCAGCGAGGCAGGGAAGGACAGGTTTGGGATCCCGGGGTTTCTCCAGCAGAGAGGAAAAAAAAATGGCAGGAAAACCCGCAGTGCTGATGAGAGTGGTCTCCCCACCAAGTTGTGAGTGCCCAGCACAAGCCCAGGTGAGGACAGTAGCCCCAGATGGGCTCCTCCTCTCCATGGCCAGTTCTTTTGTTTCCCCCAAGTACCCAGCCATTTGTCGACTTGGTAACATAGTATGGGAGAAAATTCCTCAAGAAAAAAGAAAGGGAATTCCCCACCCCCAACATTCTCGTTCACTCCATTCAAGGGTTGCTTGAAGGTCCAAGCTTTCAGATCTGAATTTGTTTTTTTTGTGATTCTGACATTCAGATTTATTGAAGTTTGATTTTTTTCGACCTGACAAAACCTCACTTTTATGTTTTAATCAATTTTCACTCTTTCTCTACAGTAAAATCTGCCAGTCACGAGAAATTACATTAATGATTCTGTGGAGGCTAACCCAAGATTGCAGAACTCATTTTTATGCATGGCTAAATGTAGAATTGAACCTTGTGCTCCAGAAGTGAAAGGTTAGTGATTTTAGATAATTTTAAAACTATCCTATAGGAGTTGATACAGCTACTGTCAGTTTACCCTAATCCTGTTTTTTGTTGACTCTGCCCTTGCAAAGACACTGCTTTCTGTCACTGGTTAAGAGGAGAGATTGGTTTTCAGTGCTGTGCTGATTCAGTACAGCAAAGAATCAGTACGTTAGCAAGGACTGTGAGGGAATTTTAAACACTGGTAGAGTACCAGACTATTACTGTTACTCTGTCTTGGAGGTGAAATTCCAGTATTATTACTGTACCGGGCAATGAGGGAGATGTGATGGCTCTCTGAGTCATAAGAGAGGAAAAATGGAGAAACCTTCTATCCAGTTTTTGGCTTGTCAGTGTCACTGCTATAAAATTATGATATGCAAAATATAGGCCTATAGAGCTGGCATGCATTCTACTGGACTCTTCATCTATTAACAAAATGACATGGACAGCTGAGTAATAATTAACTCTGCTAGTTCAGTCTCTTTGCACTTTATGGAATGATATTCTATAATCTTGAGGTCTCTTCTTGTGTTTTTTTTTTTCCTATCTGCACACAAAGTTAGATGCTTTCATAAATACAATATGCAACTTGGTTAGTTTTGGTGGCTTATGAGGCACCTTTATCCACATAAAGCTCCCTTATCTGTTTGTCCACCCAGTGGTGTGACACTGACATAGAAACTGAAGTAGTATGCCATTAAACACCAAGGAAACCCCACAAAAGAAAGACTTTTTTGTTGTTGTTTTTCAGCTGGCAATGTGCATAGCTGCACTTGGGACAAAACTGGTAAAATGGGGTTCAAGTGAGTAGCTGCTGAATATGCCAGCTTGAGATGGTATGTGACACAGAACTTGTTTTGGTATCAAAGTATTGCTAAAAAAAATGGATGAATAACATAGATTAATAGGAAAAATAGGAGGCAGACAGGTGAAGTGGAAAATGAACGACTACAATACTTCCAGGACAAGAATTAAGCAAAAACCAAATCTATCCATTTAGGTATCCATGCTATACCCGGGAAAATTTAAAAGTGCTATTATTTATGTCTTGTTTTATGGGGTATTGTTTATGGACTATGTGCTTCCGCCAAGATAATGCTTCAGTGGTTTTGGTAGGTAGTGCTGGATTTCTCTAGAATGTGTCCCACGTGAGCCCCAACGATGTGAATGTTGTGTCTGTATCACCTTATTCAATCAGAATGCCTTGATGAGCTATCAAATACTAAACATGCTTAAAAAGTTAACAAGTCACCTTAAAATATCTGTTGCATAAAAATCGCTCTATGTTACATTCATACAACACAAATATTTGTTATATACAGGTGAAAGAGGGACTGGAAATAAGGTTGTAAATACCCCATCTGGACATGTTTTCCACATAAAATCAACTGTAATTATAATAGCAATTTGAAAGCAGTGCCCGCAGTAGTTTACAAAGTCTGGGGTCCTAATAAATAAAGGAGATGCCAATATAGGTTGCAGAGTGAAATGAAGAATCACAGGTACTGTCTTTTACCGCTTCTTTGTTCTGTGGCTCATAAATACTCTGCAAAGAGGAATAATGACACTCAGGTCTGAAAACCACATGCAATAAGTGCTAATTATTATCAGTGTATATTTCAGGCAAACTCAGGAATCCGAACAGGTATAAATGAACACTCAGTTTTATCTGGGTACATCCAGGAAAACCAGAAGGCCTTTTGCAGTTGTCTGTTTACCAGCCACATCTGCCCTATAGATATGATTTGCACAATTATGTATAATGAATACATACACACATATGTAAGCATATATATGCATATATACATATTTATCTTGCTGAACATTAAGATTGCTCTTCAAGAATGACATAACACCCTTGGATTCCATATCTCTGAGGAGGAAGAGAGGTCAAAATGCCCACTTTCAGCATGGGGGGTAACTATGTGAAAATGAGAAAGTGTACCAGGAACAGACAAAGAATTGCACTCAAGACAATTAAATCCATAAAGACAAGATGTAGACTACAGAAGAACACCCAACTGTCACTGTAGGACACGAGAGCACACACGCGTGAACACAACAGCTGAAGGTGAGAAAAAAGACCAAGTTTATTTTCTGACTCCACTACTTATAG
The DNA here is from genome assembly GCA_020086605.1 of Lanius collurio. Taxonomy (NCBI): domain Eukaryota; kingdom Metazoa; phylum Chordata; class Aves; order Passeriformes; family Laniidae; genus Lanius; species Lanius collurio. The sequence goes on from JACBWW010000038.1 coordinate 6,781,720, forward strand.
TTTTACAAAAGTGACAGTGGATTGGAGGGTGAAAGGGCCACCTCTCCAATGACACTGGACAAGTTACCAATCCATCAACTTTCTCCACCTCTACGAAGGAATGCAAAACAACTGAGTTGTTTACAAAAAGTGTGTGGGAAAGCTTGCAACTAGAATGAAAACATCAGAAGGCTAAAAGATTTCTAAAAATCAGGGCGACATCCAACAGGCAGCAGAGTGCCAATACACACCGTTTACTGAACATACCTGAAGTACAAAGAAGCAGTCATGGCCAAACGGCAAAGAGAAATAAAGAAAGTGTTCTTCCAAAAGCTAAAGACATATGAAAAAAAAAAAATAAAAAACCAACAAACCAAAGTATCATAAACACTGACAGACAGACTCTTATAACTATTATGAGTTTGAGACCTAACTACTGAGACTCAAAAAATTGGTCAATATAATTTTTTCAATCCATCAGGAAGGAAAAATTTGTCAGTGAGTCTGAATATGACAAGAATATAAACTGAACTCTCAGGGAGGGCAAAGTCACTGGAGAGAGGCTGAACAATTTCTATTCTTTGTTTGCTGTGGAAGATGACATTTGATGACTCTGACAGGATGCCAGATGCCCACCAAAGCTGCTCTATCACAGTCTTCTTCATCTGCACAGGGAAGAGAAAATATAACGAAAGGCTCACGAGTTAAGGAGAGGGAGAGAGAGTTTTGCCCGTGATGGTAATGGGTGAATGTTCTCCCCATCCTTCTGCACTGACCTTGGTGTCTGCAGAGTTGCTTCTCTCACATATTTTCACTTCTCTCTGTGGCTGCAGTTGTGCTGGGTTTGTTGTTTCCCCTTCTTAAATACATGTCCCCATAGGCACTGCCACCATCAGTGATGAGCTCAGCCTTGGCCAGTGGTGGGTCCAGCTTGGAGCCAGCTGGCATTAGCTCCATCAGACACGGGAAAAGCTTCTGACAACTTGTCACAGAAACCACCCCTGTAGTTCCCCCCCTTTTACCAAAACCTGGCCACACAAACCCAACACAGAAGAAATCAGGGAAATTATCCTTCCAGAGCCCTTTTGGGGTATTTAGGGAACTTGGCAGAGACTGTCTCTGAAACTGAAATACCTGGAGGGGTAATGGTACAAAAGGCAGATCAATCTCCAGGATCTGAAGGATTTAGCCATGAGTTCTAAGAGAACTGAGTGATGAAATACCTACTAAAAGCAATATGTAACATGTTTCTTCACTGTTTCTCAGTACATGAAAATCAGGTGTCAAATGTGATGTCCATCATTAAGAAAAGTTCAAGGGTATCCAGCAACTTAAAATTGACATTTGTTCCAGGTGAATGACTAGATATTCTAAGAGAGAGAATTAGTATCTACCTGAATAAATAATATCTTATCAGTGAGAGTTAATAAAGCTCTCAGAGTTCTTCAAAAGGGATCAGTGATATATAAATGAAGATCATCTGACTGATACAGTCAACTCAGATTTTTAAAAGACATTTGACAGAACTTTCAAATTAAAGCATTTTGGTAAAACCAAGCAACACAAAACTGTCACTGGCATAAGAAGGAAGATGCTGAAATGGATGAGAGTATTATTTACAAGATGGGAACATAAGATAGAACATGATTAGATGGAGGAAAATGGTCAGTTCTTGCACAGGAGGGAGAACACAGGTAGAATTCTATACTATTCCATATATTCTTAAATGTCCTGAAGAAGGAAGGTTATCAGCAAGGTGACAGAGCTTTACTGACTGTAGGAGGTTATGTAAGGCAGTAAGGAGGAAGGAGACTGCATAGCCTGCAGAAAGATTGACTTTAGAAAAAACAAGGTGCAATTCAGTGTAGATATAATTGTAGAGTGGTACATTTGGGTAAGAATAATCCTATCTTCCCATCTTGGATAATTTCTCAGCTGACCCAAAGGTCTTCAGGAACAAGACCTTTGCATTAAGGTTCCATGAAAATATCACTTAATAGTAGTAATTCAAAAAAAAAAAAAAAAGCTTAGGAATGATTAAGAGAGAACAGACCAGAAAGGTTTGTTTTGTTCAAGTCCATCTGCTACTGTCAAAATCCAGGGTTCTGGTCCATTTATCTGGACAGGATACTCCAGAACTGAAATTATTCAGAGATGAGCAAGGATGGTCAGTGGTATACTGTGACGACCATTACAACATGCAAGGAACCTCATCTATTGAATATCCAAGAACCTTATTTGGAAAAGCACATGACATAATGGGAACAGAAGAAGTCTGCAGAACTGAGAGGTCTGGAGAAAAGTAGAGTGGGATTGACTTTTCCCTGGCTCTTCTAATACAAGCATGAAGGATACTGGAAGTTAGAAAGATCTTCATTCAGACCAAACCAGAGGAACTAGTTCTTCAGACAGCCTATGTGGACCTCAAATGACTTTCTGGATCAAGGAATTTGTAAAGTGGCAAGAAGAGACTGGAAAAAACTTTGGAAGAGATGCTGTAGAGTCCACTAACTAGATAAATCACATAACCTGACTTGAAAATGTTTGAAGGCTGGGAGTCAGTATGTGCTTACCCTGTTCTGTTTTTTCCTGAGTGTCCACTCACACGGCTACTGTGGGAGATGGAACACTGAGCTAGATAGACCTGTGGTCTGAACCAGTAAGTTCATATATAACCATGTCACTGCACACCAAAGTCAGAATTAAATAAGTGAAGTTATTAACAGCTTAAATATATTTATGGATTTCAAGCTCCCTAAGTAAATATAATGAGAATTTAGGACCAGAAGGAACTTGAAGGACCTAATCCACCACTTTGTTCCATGGCAAAATCAATTACATTTGAGTCCTTAGTGGCAATTTTTTCTAACCAGTTCCTAAAGCTTTCAATGATGGAGACTCAGTGGTCTCGTAAATAATTGTCGTGGTTTGACACTGGCCCAGCGACAGGCAGCCACGAGAGTCACTCGCTCACCCTCCCCTGGCATAGCTGGGCAGAGGAGAGAAAGAAAAAAAAAAGTTAACAAAGGCTTCATGATTTGAGATAAGGTCCAGGAAGAAACACTTCAAGGGCAAAACAGGCTTAACTTGAAGTTACAAAGTGAATTTATTGCTAACAGAGTCAGGGGAGGATAATGAGAAGTAAAATAAGCCCTTAAAAAACCACCTTTTTTCCCCCCAGCTCCTCCCTCCTTCCCACTGACAGCGCAGGGAGACAGGGTATGGGGGTTTTTGGTCAGTTCCTCACCGAGATTTCCTGCTCCTGCCCCGGAAGAGGAGTCCTTCCCCTGTGAGGCCGCAGGGCCTCTCCCACAGGACACAGCTCTCCTGAACTTCCCCGGCGTGGGCCGCTCTCAGGAGCAGCAGCCACAGTGCCCCTGCTGCAGCGTGAGCCCCTCCCAAACCTGCTGTGAGCCCCTCCCAGGGCACACAGCCCTCCCAAACCTGCCGTGAGCCCCTCCCAGGGCACACAGCCCTCCCAAAACTGCTGCGCCGTGGCTCTCTCTTCCCTCGGGGTACACTGCTCCAAGGACAGGCTGCTCCAGCTTGGACGCAGGGCCCTCTCTCTCCATGGTTCTCCCACGGGATCACAGCCTCCTCCAGGCACCCACCCGCTCCGGCACGGGCACCTCCCCTCGGGCTGCGGGGGGATCTCTGCATCCCCCGTGGATCCCCATGGGCTGCGGGTGGATCTCTGCATCCCCCGTGGATCCCCACAGGCTGCGGGTGGATCTCTGCATCCCCCGTGGATCTCCATGGGCTGCGGGTGGATCTCTGTATCCCCCGTGGATCTCCACGGGCTGCGGGTGGATCTCTGCATCCGCCGTGGATCTCCATGGGCTGCGGGTGGATCTCTGCATCCCTCGTGGATCTCCATGGGCTGCGGGTGGATCTCTGCATCCCCCGTGGATCCCCACAGGCTGCGGGTGGATCTCTGCATCCCCCGTGGATCTCCATGGGCTGCGGGTGGATCTCTGTATCCCCCGTGGATCTCCACGGGCTGCGGGTGGATCTCTGCATCCGCCGTGGATCTCCATGGGCTGCGGGTGGATCTCTGCATCCCTCGTGGATCTCCATGGGCTGTGGGTGGATCTCTGCATCCCCCGTGGATCCCCACGGGCTGCAGGGGCACAGCTGCTTCACCATGGGCTGCACCACGGGCTGCAGGGGAATCTCAGCACCTGGAGCACCTCCTGCCCCTCCTTCTGCACTGACCTTGGTGTCGCCAGGTTGTTTCCCTCACGCGTTCTCACCTCCTCCTCTCTGACTAGAAAAAAACTGTGCCCCACTTCGTTTTGAGTTTCTTCTTAAATATGTTATCACAGAGGCGTTGCCAACCTCTCTCATTGGCCCAGTTCTGGCCATCAGCGTGTCCATCTTCAGAGCCATCAGGGATTGGCTCTGCTGGACATGGTGGAAGCATCCAGGAGGTTCTCACAGGAGCCATCTCTGTGGCCCTCCTGGCACCAAAAACCAGGCCGTGCAAAACCAATACAGTCAATCATACTATGAGAAGGATTTTTTTCCCTCTCTAACTGGAATCTAATAAGCTGTTGTGTGCTGCAAACCATTAGCTGCAAGCCTGAGCTAAGATTGGAGGCATCATAGACTTCCGAAGAATGTTGTCCAGTAACTTCCGTGACTCTGGAATTAGCCTGAACACAGGCTTGGTTTTTAATGTAGCTAATAGTTACTTGTTTTTTATTTTGGTTAATATGATCAAGCATGATCAGGGATTTTTTCTGTATCCTTTTAGAGTTTTTCTTGTTATTTTAAAGTCTTATCTCTTTAACATTTTCTGGCTTCACGTAAACTTTCCCTGAGCAGTACTTTCTGAATACAGCATAATTTGACTTAGCTGCGGCAAAACCTATTTGAAAGGTGTGTCTACAGAAAAAGTGGAACAAAGATTTTTTTTTTTTAAATATTACTGAAAATCAACATATAATATTTTGTTTTCTGTAAGGTCTAATTACTAGTTTTGCCTGTAATTCACTGAACTGAATGTGTTTCAGATTAAATGTTTGAACTTTCTTACATGATGCTACTCCATTCAGACAAACTCTGCTTCTTGCAGATGATCCTTAATTGTATTCCTCATTATCCAGGTACCTGACATGAGAAGAGGGTTCTACCTGGCAGAAATGCTAAGCACCTACAGATTCAACTGAAGTTGATATGGGCTGCTCTTATAAACATAGTGTGCACTGAGTTGTGTGAGCCTTGATAAAAAATAAGCTAAATTGGAGCATTTTAGCAAAACCTCTTAAGCTTAATTTCCTTGTTCTCAGTCTCCACTCTCCAGTGTAAGAGCACTGTCTTCTCACTTGCCATGACTTTTGAAAATCAGTGTATTGATCCAAGTGAAACATTCTGGAGAAGGAGTGGTAGCCATTTTTAGGAAATTAATGTCTATGATCAGGGTTTAAATTAGTAAATACCCATGAGGTGATATGAGAAGCTAAAAGGTAAAAAATGTGTTAAATAGCTCCTCACTGGTGAGTACTGACAACTCTATGTACAGAATGAAACAAACATCCTGTGGAAAACCAGTGTGTAACGATGTATTTGAATACTACATCATGCTGTGGATTGTGCAAGGAGGCCAACAAAAGTTTGCACAAGTGCTTTGAGTTTGGTGGTTTTATACTCATTGCAAGATTGCAACCTCAGTGATGTACTTTTAATACAGATTTTTAAATATATACAATAAAAAGGTTTATTTCTAGGTTGTAAACTCTAGCATTTTCAATGAAACAATGACTGTTGTCAGTCAGCACATTGGCCCAGGGAGGAAAATATTGTGTTTCTCTTTCTTGAAGACTGAACTTACAAAAAAATTACCACTTTGGAAATTTACCCTTTATTTCAAGTTCCTTGAAATTTAAGAATTTATAAAAATGTTCCTACTTGAATATTGAACTTGATTGATTATGTCAAGGATTGCAGAACAGTTTTCAGTTTCCCATATGAAGGAGGATGAATGATAATTTTCAGTAGCTTCAGTCTTTCTTCTGGCTCAAAAAATTCAAGTGATCATGTTCACACTGGAATTCTTATAAATGGCTGACATCTATACAGGAATTGCCTTGGAGAGAAAAAAAAATAATTCCCCTGACTGCTTCCTCATTCATCAGTTGGGCATTTGATTTCAGTGATAGGGGATTTTTGTTTATTGCCCTGTGAATTCAGGCTAAATTGAAATGGAGCAGTTATTACTCAGTTAAAGAATGACTGCAGAAATTTAAGTTCCTTCTTGTATATTTCTAGTGAAAGCTTCAGGGAATCTCCAGAATTGTCTTTCTGGGATTTTTCAGTGTCCTTTCTTCTCATTGTATCCTTTCCACTACCCTGCCTCCCCCAGTTATTCTCTTGAGATCAGTGTGACAGATCAAAGGCTGAGATGGGGCCTATGTCTGAGTGATGGCTTTCTTTTCCCCCTTCAAGCTCTCAGCTAGCTGTCTCCATGGATATCTCCTACAGCTGTTAGCATCAAAACTAGACCTTCAAATTAACAGAAGGACATACTGTGGCATATCAGGATTAATTATCTGAATTCTTAAACTAAGATGAATGGCAATAATATTAATCTGACAGAATAGTGCATGGATAACAATGCCCATTCATGGCATTTACTTTTCTTTTTTATGTTCTCATTGTGGCATATCTGTAATCAGAACAGGAGAGAACAAGTCCACATTTTGCATGCCTTTCTCATGTTTTTCCAGCCCTGGTTCGAGCAGAGTACCTAGGTATGTGTGTATCTCAGTCCATATGCCTGTCCTGTTACAATAACTACCAAATTGAGGCTTTCAGTATTGGTCACAACTGGAAAGATTTTATAAAGATTCTGATTAATGATTCCCCATGCTCTACAACTTGACATGTACAAGCTGGAAATATCTTTTGAGGGTGTTTTGATTTTGTTTGTATTTACACAGACTGATGTCTCCACTTCCTGCCGTGCCTCAAATCTCTGCCTTTTGCAATTTGAACTTGCTTTCTGATTTTCTTTGTTGCTTCCCCTTCCTCCCTTTATTGTTTAGTTCTTATATTCCTCTGAAGCTTTGATGACCTTTTCCTTAATTATTTAGACCAACACTTTTTGCTCCAGACTCAATTCATCCCTTTGAAGAATTCCTACCGTTCTGGATGTTCTGACAGCCACAGCTGGGGTCACAACTGTCACAAGAAGTTTTGCCCTGCTGTAGTTGGATTTCACAGATACATTTATTCATGGAGGTTGTGGAGGTTTAGTTTTCAGTCAACCCTCAATATATGGCTTTGCTTTAACTATTCTCCAAATGACTTTTTTTTTTTTTCCTTTACTATGGATGTATAACAAGTAGCTTGTGGTAGTAATGGAAGCACATCTGATTTGCTGTTAGGTAGCACTGTGTCCAAGAGAACCTTCAGCAGAAATCCTCTGAAACACTTTCAAATGTGTAAGAAAGCTGCTTCTTGCAGACTCAAGAAGCTCAAAGTTATTCAGTGAATAACCTTGTGTGGTTGCCTCTAGGTTTGCCTTCCAGCAGACGCCTGTTTCACCATGTCATCCACTGATTTAGACATAAACAATTTAACTATAATAGGAGCTTTCAGAAAGATTTCTGCCCAGGATGGATTGAAACTAGCTGTCACAATTATTGGAGTTTCCAAGCTGACTGGCAGTGCCAGGAACTAAAGTGTGGTTTCTAATAGAGTGGGATTCTCATTTGTCCTCACAGTGGTATTTTTCATGTTGCCCATCAACTGAATAACCCTCTAGCTCAGCTGACCAAAGGAGAGGGGTATGTTGCTCTGCAAAGGCATATTTTCTGTATTTTTTTATGGAGCCCCTCCCACTAATATGACTAGCTAGATTATCTGTAAGGCTGTGCTTGTTCTGCAACCACTATTGATTAAATGCTGAGATGAAATTTTTTTTAGAAGCTGTCATTGGAACATGCTTAGACTGCACTTGCTGTCAGCTTAACAGTCATGTTTCTGTGTCTTCCTCTAAATTCCTCTCCCAGCTGGGCTCTTTCATATCTTAGCATTAAAATAGTTTCTTCCTAATTAGACAGATCTCTGTCATGATAATCATCTTAAGAACGTATGCTGTATTTTCATACTGCGTATCTTTTCACAGATCAGACTTGTGCTTTATAATTTTTTGAAATCGCAACTCACTGAATAAATTCCTCACCAAGCAATCATCTCCTGTAACTGCTAATTAGTGTCCTGTCAGCTGATATTGGTAGGCATTAGTGTTCATCTGCTGCCATCAGCAAGTTCATCTTACATCATTTAGAATTCTGATAGATTTGATTCTTTTCAAATTCCAGTTGTGAAGATAGTATTCCAAAGCTGATGTACAGAGAGGAAAAGAAAGGTTATAGAGCAAATAAACACATTTGTGCATGCAAAGTGGATTCCTACAGAAGAGGTGTTTGTAAGTCCATGGTTATAAAAGTAAGAGCACACACGATTATGAGTGAGTCTGTGCTGGTGTCTTGACTACAGAACAGAGTTGGTTGGTCAAGGTTGTAAAGAACATCTGCTTTAATGACAATAACCAATAGTTAGAACAAAATTGAGATCTATTTCTTGCATTGCCCAGGCTATAATACAAGGGATTTGTTTCCTGTTTTTATTTCTTCAGACTCAGAGGCTTAGCAGAAGTGTTGTCCTTCACAAAAATTGAATTTAAATAGTTCACTAAATAGGTCATTTAACTTCAGCTTTTTAGAAGCTGGTAATTGTTTATATAAGTGTCCTTAAAATAAATGATTCAAAAATGAACAGTGAAATCTTATCTCTATTATGCTATTTTACAATTGCCACTCAATACTTGACTTCAAATGAAAAACCTCTGGTCAGAAGAAAAATTTTAGTTAGCTCTTAGGTGCTGGATGACACCTGTAAAATAACAGGACAACTGCAATTTTTTATGAAATGCTGATTCTGTTGTTTTGAGACAGAGGAAGAAGTGCCTTATCTTATAAAAGGTTGTTCTGTAGAATAATGCAATAATCAGCACTGTGCTGTTAAAATTAGTGGGGAAATAGATATATATTTGCTCAGCTTTAACCTCAGCCAATGAAAAAATCCTTTAATGAGAATCAAATGGTTTTTGAATGTATTCAGATGGAAGGGTTTTCTTGTGGGAGGGGTTTTGTTTTGTTTTCTTTCTTCCTTTCTTTGGTTGGTTGGGATTTTATTTCCACAAAACTGGTGATTTATTTGTTTGCAAAACTTCTAACACTAAGCACTGGTTGCTCCCAAACTTTTTTTACTCAAATCCTCACCCTTGGGCTGTGAAGCCTTGCAGAACCAGGGTGCACAGCTGAAAGATGAAAAATTTTTAATAGGCTGGAATTAAATTCTATAGCAATACAGCATACACTTAAAAATTACCATGCTGACAGCTGCCAAAATGATATACTGGAAGTTAAGGTGTGTTTGTGGGACTTTACATAGAGATTGAAAAAAGCTATTAATTGTAGTCATAGGAAAAGAAGACAGCTTCTTTAAAATGCGCCAAAAATGCAGTCTGTAAGAAAACCACTGTGGGTATAAGAAATGCTTTTTTTTGGACTCGAGTGCTGCCCCGTCTGTGGAGCCAGGCTGCCGCACACGAGCTGCGGGCTGCAGGGGGCGCTGCGGAGTAAAAAAGTACTCGCTCTAACTTGAACGTACTTAACAGCCCTCTCCCTCCCTGGCCTGATTACATTCTCCATTTCAATTAAAATAATAATAATATTAATAGTAGTAATAATAATAATATTAAGATTAATAATAATAATAATAACAACAACAACAACAATAACAATAATATAATGATACCTCACCCCCCTTATTTTTTCCTCCTTTTTCTGTTCTTATGTTGAATCTTAACTATTCAATTCAATAGTTACTGGAGAGATTACAACACATCCTCCGTCTCCAAATGAGGAGAGGCACGAATCTCTATAACTGACTCAGGATTGCAGTTTCCCCACGTTCTTACACTGCTTCTGAGCAGAGCTGTGTTTCCACCCTGCTTGTTCTGTGATAAAGCAGTAATCGATGATCATGGGGAACTTTAAGTATCTGCACTGTGGTTCTCAAACTACTACTACAGAAAAGCTGGTGTTTTTTTCTGGGGGGAAGATGTGTTTGTTAATCCCAATGTAGGGAAAGTGCTAATCACTATTTTTATTTGTCCACTGTTATGTTTCATCTCAACATAGTAATGAATTGTGGCCATACACATGAAATCAACCCCAAATTTCATACTGCTGAGCACTTAAAGAAGACAAAGACTGCCCTTTGCCACTGTAT
>JACBWW010000038.1:6792326-7033481 GCA_020086605.1 Lanius collurio
TGGTCTCTCCGCTGGACAGCCCCGAGCGCGGGCACGGCGCGCCGCAGCCGCCGCCGGCCCCGTGTGTCGGCCGTGAGGCACCGCCCGCCCCCGCGGTGCGGGGAGGCCATGGGGCCGGCAGGTGTCGGGCCCCGCTCGCTGCCGCCCGCCCCACGCCGCCGCCGGCAGGCGTGAGCGCTACGGGGGAAGCACCATGTCCGCTCCTGCTGGGCGACGTCCGTGCCGGGTTTTGCACCTTGTTCCCGGGTCTGCCTCACGGCCCAGAGGAGCTGCTGCCGCCGCTGCCGCCGCCGCCGCTGCTGCTGCGGTGTTTACTGAGCGCTCCTGTCCTGATATCACTCCGCTGGCATGGAGGAGGAGGAGGTGGAGGAGGAAAGCATTTGATCATTGTGATGGTGGCAGGAGGAGCAGCAGCCAGCACGACAGAGCAAAGCGCTAGGCGGTATCAGCTCGGCGTTTGGCAGAGACTTCAGAGCGCTACTTTGTTTTTTGTTGGGTTGTTTTTTTTTTTTTTTTTCCTCTCCAGCTCGGTCCGGATTGTTCATGTATTTAACTTCCCCCAGCCCGAGGATTTGCTATTTAGGTTCCTGTTGAAATGCAACTGAACAGCCAAAGTACTTTGCGAACACGGTGCGGCATAAACACCAAAACTTTTTTCCAGAAGGAAAATACAATAAGCAAGCGGCTTTGCCTGTCTTTTGATGCCGGGGAATGCGAGTGAGTGTGCCGTGTGTGCCCAGCGTGTGCCTGTGCTTGGATGTGTGTGTGCGAACGTGCGTGTGAACGGGTGTATATATGTGTGCATGTGGAGGGGCGCGTATTTCTCCTTATCCATGGAGAGAGAAGGCTTTTGGCAAAATCTCCGGAAATCTCATGGAATCTGTTTTGAAATAATGGATTATAAAAAAGAAAGAGGAGGAAAGGAACTGGTCTGATATCTCCTGGAGTTTGCTAACCCAAATTGCTGCTGCTTAGTTTGTTGTGCTTTTCCTGTGTGTTTGTTCGTTGTGTTGCTGGTGATAACCTTTTAGCACCTTCTCTCTTTATTTCCCTCCCCCCTTCCTTCTCTCTTTTTCATGTTTTGGAGCTTCTCGAGAGGGATTGGCTGGGGGAAAAGAGAAACATTTGCTTGGGATCGCTGTTTCCCTGATACATGATGGTGCCCCCTTCCCCCCCCTCCCCCGTTCTCTAAAAAGTATCCCATCAGGACCCCAGAGGAGACTGTGTGTGTGTGAAGTGTAGGATAAAAAGTTCTTCCAAAATAGTGTGCACGGGAACGAGGATGGGGGATTTTGCAGCCCCCGCTGCCGCCGCGAATGGCAGCAGTATTTGCATCAACAATAACCTGAACAGCAGCCTCAGCGGGGCCGGCGGGGCCGGTATCGGGGTTAACAGCACTCCCCATGGCCCTCCTGCCGCCGCTCCCGGTAACAATAACGCTAATAGCGGCGGCATTCCCAAGCACAGCACGGTGGTGGAGCGGCTGAGGCAGCGCATCGAGGGCTGCCGGCGGCACCATGTCAACTGCGAGAGCAGGTACCAGCAAGCCCAGGCGGAGCAGCTGGAGCTGGAGCGCAGGGACACGGTGAGCCTCTACCAGCGGACTCTGGAGCAGAGGGCCAAGAAAACGGGCACCGGCGGCGGCAGCAAGCAGCAGCACCAGAGCAAACAGCAGCAAGATGCTGAGCCCGCCACGGCGGAGCAGAGGAACCACACGCTGATTATGGTAAGGGGATGCGGGCCGCGAGGCGGAGGGGTCGCTGTCCACTCCGCGTCGCTCGACGGGATGAGCTGGAAGTCGGCCCCGTAGCTTGTCAAGGGGAACAGGGCTCGACTCAACTTAGGCGGTGGCAGGGTCTCTGGCGAGACGGGCAGGCGGGAGCTGCCGGGACGCTTCGCAACTTCTCACGGGCTAGGATGGAGGGAGCGGACAAACTTCCCCCCCCCCCCCCCCGTCCCTTTCGGAAGGGTAGAACTGCTTGGGGGTAAGGGGGAAGGAGCGGTGCTGGATGTGCGCCGCGGGTTGCCGAGAGCCGGGGAGGATTTTGTGTGTGTGTGTATGTGCGTGCGTGTTTCGCCACGGTTTCTCCGTGCGGGGGCTGGCTGCCTTTAAATCCCGCCGCGGAGGAAGGTGGAAGGTGACTCCGCAGGCTGGGTTGGCGGCAGGAGGAAAAGTTAGGCAGGTTTCGCGCTTGGGCTGCCCCGGCGAGCAGCAGCACAGCTCCCCGTGAGAGCTGAATCTCTTCCCAAAGTTGCCTTGGGATTTAGGGGGGGGGGGGGGGGGGGGGGGGGGGGGGGGGGGGGAAGGGGGCGGGAGCTGAGCCGGTAGGAGCGTAGCTGCAAGTAGGAAGCGGAGTTTCCCTCTCCCTGGCTGCACCGATGATGAATAATAAGAGGCGGTGCGGGGGGAGCCGGGCCCCGTGCTCCGCCAGAACCTTATTTATAGCAAGTCGCGGCCGCCAGTCCTTCTGGTGGGGGGGGGGGGCTGGTGGTGTTCGTCCTGGCCGGCGGGGGCAGGCGGCTCTGCCGCGGGAGACACGCGTGTGTGTCCTGACGTGTCCCCGCGCCGGGGCGGGAGTGCCCAGCGCTCGGGGGCGGGCACGGGGCAGCTGGATCCTCGCCGTCTGCCGGGCGCACCATGGGAGGTGGAGACGGGCGGGGAGGAGGGGAGGTGCAATCGCAGCTTCTGGTTTACAAGCCTCGCACGTCCCTCCCTCTCGCCTTCCCCCGCTGCGCGGGGAGGCGCGGCCGTGCGGGAGGGTCCGGCCGGGCGGCAGCTGCTGCCGGCCCCCGCTGGGGGAGGTCTCTTTGACAAAGCAGTGGGGTGGCTGCTATGCTGGTGGCGCTCCTTCCTCTCGCCCCCCCCGTACGTGCGAGGAGGGAACCTTGTATTTCTCTGGGGCCGCGCTGAGCCTGCCCAGCCCCGGCCGCAGTGCCGTTTCGGTGCCGGGCAGCTCCTCCCTTGCGCGACGCCGCGCAGCCCGGCGGGCAGCACCCTTCCCCCTGCTGGGCTCTTTGCCTGCCCCAACCCCGCTTCCTCAGGGTGGGGTGGCTGGAGGTGGGGATCGTTTCGCCAGCGGCAAACAAAAGCTCAGCGACGAGCGCTGCGCCTGCCTCCTGGCTTCCTCGGGAGCGCAACCCCCGGCAGCCCGGCGCATCTCCAGTCGAGGCCAGCCGGGAGGCGGGCAGCGGGATGCGGAGGGAGCGGGGCTGGGAGGAACGCGGGCAGGAGCCGCACAAAACGGCGAGGGTGGCGGAATGTGTGCGTGTGCGCTTCGCAAACAGGAAGTAGAACGACCTCACTGACATCTTGTTGCTTTCCTGATACTACCAGTGAGGCATAACCATGTTTATCTTTCTTCTGGCGTCTTTCCTCATGACCGAGGCTTTTAAATACAGGCTGCAGCGCAGTACTTGGCCTCGGCTTACACTGTTCCCGGGACAGCAACAGAGTCAATCCCTAAACCCCACGAGCAGGGACCTATCTTTTCGTCAGCCCAACTGTCTTCAAATCCATTTTCTCGTCTCATCTTGTTTCCACAAGATACAGGAAAGGGGCTGGAGGCTTAGGAGACATTCTCAGAATGACCTCTCTTCAGGGCAGCGTTGTGCTGCCCTGTGTCCCCATCCAGCTCCTGAGCAGTTCCAGTGCTTTTGGGCCCAGGCTAGTGGTGGGTTGTCCTTTCCCCTTATTCCCAAACCCCAGTGCTGAAGCATTAAAGCCAGGATTTTTAGATAATCAGGTCATTGGTCTTCCCTTGAAGATGTGAGACAGAAGGCCAAAGCTGTAATATGAAAGTTGTAGAAACAAAATAACAAAAGGAGGAAGCGCAGTTTCAGCTCTCACTGTTACTAGATAATTTTAGGTTGGGACGTTGAAAGAGCTATGAGTAGAGTAATTAAGAGGTAGTTTACTATGAAATTAATTGTAACTCAATTCCTGTGCCATGATATTCATGTTATTTAAACATACTCAATGTGCCCTATGCTTTTAATCTTAAAAAGATAAATTCTATTGCCTTATTACAAAAAAGAGACCCATTTCCATTTTTTAAAAGAAAATACACAGACATTGCCAAAAAATTTAGAAACATCATCTGATTTGTTTCACTCATAGTGTTAATAACAAATTTTGACTCATATCTAAGAACACTGGGGAACATCCATGGGAACATGAAAGCAATATTTAAAACCCAAGAAATTACTCTTTTTAACGTATTTGATAAGTATTTTCTCTGAGACACTTATGCTTTTTGCAGTAAAACCAAATGCAATCCCCCAAACTTCCAAATTTCTAGCAAACATTTAGGGATTTTCTCCTTTTCTTTATTCTCTGGTAAACTCCAGTGGAGAGTTTTACAGTGGAATAGTCATAGATCTGCTACTGCTTTACTCTTCACACAAAAATTATTATTAAATTTTTTCCTCAGATTATTAACACATGATTTGGAAAAGAAGCTGTTGGGGTTAAATAATAACAAACACAATGAGGACAGCAAGAAATGCATTTTCAATTTTTTTTTTTTTTTATCAAAGCAATTTAAAATAAAGTTGTATATGTTTGTGTGTGTATGTGTCCTCCAAACTGAGAGATGCTGAGCAGGGAGGGGAGATGTGCTTGATCCAGGCAGCCAGTCACCCAACAAACCCTCCCAGAAGCTGGTGCTGGCACATGCTGAGTGCCCTCCAGCAAGCTGAGTAATAAAACCAAAAACATCTTTAGAAGATGATTATTTAAACACACACACTCTGATTTTCTTTACTGGATGGAGTACAAGCAATGCAGTTTGTACAATGATTCTTGTTGCCACCCCCACAGTTTGCACCCTTCCAGAGTTCATGGAAGGCACTGTGCAGTTCCCACTGTTTAGGACTCTATGTCAACTGACAAGAAGTTATCAATGGAAGCCTTTTGTCAAAATGTAGTGTAGGAGCATAGGCTTGGCTGTATTTCATGAGTTGCTGATCTACCCTGAATTTGTGTCTTGTTATAGAGAAAGTTTTCACTTGCTGTATTTGGAAATACCTGGATTTATAACTAATTCAACTTCTTCTGTTGAGGAGAACAGTGGGTTACAGAACTAGTTTCTTCCCACACAGGCATAGATTGGGGTGTGCACAGAAATTAAATTGTTTATAAATGTCTGTGGGGACCTTTCCCCCTTACCCCAGTTCAACCTGGCAAAACCCAAAGTTGTTTCTGTGGTTTTGAGTTGGATTATTAAAATGCTGTACCAGCCTGGTTTTCAGAGGAAGTATTGGGAAAATTTGCAATTCATCCAAAACTCTGCTGCTCATCTTTAGATTGGTTCCAGGAGATACTAACACGTTATATTGGTTCTGGGGTTTTTTGTGAGCTAATCTGCTTTCTTGTTTCCCTCTTTCATGCAAGAATCTTCTTGGCTCTGCATCCATGTTATTGTGTGGGGTTCAGAGGTTGTATGTGTGTGTATGTACACATACATTATATATAGAATAAATAATAAATAATGTACATTTAGTATATAATAGCTAAATACATAATGAATACTGTAAATTATATCACCTCTGTTTCTTATCCCTGTGCCTGTTGTTCTTACTGTGCATTTTTTGTCCAGTGACCTGTAATTATGACATTGGCCTTCTAGTGCACATTTATTTGCGTTGGAGTTCTCTTGTGAAGTATAAAGAGGCTGGAGCTACTTCTTCCTATTTTAAGGCTCTTCAAGACTTTTTTTAATGTGACATTATCGTGGGTTTGATAGCCACTGTCTTACTGACCATTTCTAACCCTAAGCCCAGTTCTTAGGAAATTGCGTTTTAAACACCATAAACCTAAAATGTTATTTAGATCAGAGAAATTAGCGACAGAAGTCAAATGACCCATTAGATCATCTTTTCTCTTCCCCTGCCAGAGCGTACGATGCCAGTTCAGAATTAAAGACAGAGAAAACATGGCTGGAAATACAGTGTATTTTCCAGTCCTGCTCTTCACCCATTCTGGGCTAACGCACTGCCTTCCAGCAGTTAGTGATTGCACTGCACTTCTACCTGTGGGAAGGAAGATGGGCAGGTGACTCCTTTCATCTTTCTCTGTGTAGGGACAGAATGACATGTCCAGAATTATAGAAATCTGGTTATATGTCTTTCCACCACGGAAGAGTAGTTCTTCCCTCCACCTCAGTCTCTTCTTTTTGTTTAAAAAGTATCCAGAGTGAAAAGTGGAACATCTTCATTTGTCTTAGTGATTCATGGATAATGCCAGTAATGAAATGGAGTGCCCAAGAACGTTGTCAGGCTTGTGAGGAGTTTGTTAGAGCTTACACCTGCTGTATTTAATGTGTACTTGAGTGTATGTTCATAAACCTGAGCACATTTCTTGTGTTCCTTCTTGTGTAATATTGCTATTCAACTTACTTTACAGGTGCTTAGGAGTTCATCACTTACACTATAGGAAAAGTCTATTTCTTTGGCATTGCAAAGATGAAAAAAGATAAATTTTTAGATGTTTTGTTTTAAGTCAAAAGCCTTGTATCCCTCACTCATGCCTGATGACTAAGTAGGATTAAGCATCTCTTCAGTTAATAAGATATGTCTGATCTTGCTCACACACAGGTAAAGTCAGTAGTAAAAACATAGCAGGGATGATACCAGAATCACATCCCAGGCCAGCAATGCTCTTTCTCTTTTGTAAGCATCATAGAAGGAGTCACTGTGTAACCCTTTTTTATTTTCCTTTTCCTATGAGGGTGGATCTCTGTGTCTTTCTTACTCCACAGGCCTCTCCCATTTGTTTTCTCCTTTTCATACCAACTCGAGCTTGATGCTTCTGTGTGATTACTGTCCTTTAGGACAAGAAGTTTTTGTGCTGACCTCTTTTGCAGCTAGTCAGCACAATAGGTTTCAGTTTAGCAAACTGAAAGGAATGAAGAGACTCTTCACTTCAAGCACTGCTAGCCTCTGACGACCTTTAATGCTTTGATGAAGTGTGTCCCTTTCAAAGATGGTGGGTTGGGTTATTACAAGCCATAGCTGGAGCAGGGCAAGTTGTATTTTGACATAGGCTATCCAGTCATAGTGAAATCTCAGCTTCAGATTGACCAAACAGAATGTGTTGGAAGTCCTGCAGTGAAGTTCTAGGCATTGTTAAGTTCGGGAACAACAGCTTTGTCTAGAACACATCAAAAACTCGTTCTGCTAATGCAGAGCCAAAAATATTAACATATGATTGTCTTAGGACAATTGGTTGCATTTAAATTAACACAAATTTACAGTAACTTGACGTAAAGCTTATGGCTTCACAAATGGCTTCAGCTGGTGTAATCTGAGCTGTCACCACCGGGGAAGTCTCTTCTTTCCTGCTCTTGTCAGGGACTGTGTTTGCTGCCTTTGCTAAGGGCGGCTCTTTCTTGTGTAGCCTCATGGCCAGCGGGTTCACTGAGCAGGGAGGGAGGGCAGACACGCTTCTTCCTTTTCTTCTGCGTTAGTTTTTTGCTGGATGGATCCATCATTTGTTTGACACTCCCTCCCATGGGTAGCACAGCATTACAACATCTTAATCCTCTTGTGAAACTTCACCCTTATCCCAGGATAAACATCTGGGACCTCTTAGTTCAAACATGCTCACCTGGTAGCATACATTGAACCTCAGTTAAGTTACACCTGGTGTCAGTGCACAATTCTGTTCCTGAGCACAGACACTGAAAGAGGGAAGGCTGTATGTAGCAAAGGAGTCAGGGTTCATTTTTATTCAAACACTTGCATGTATATGACATTTGGTTGCATATTACTTCGATATATATAATTCATGTGAGATGTGCTGGGATTGGCAGAGGTTTAAGAATAGGTCTGACAGTCAGTAACTGCTGACTGGAATCCTTCAGGTGTGTTGTTTTGTGGATTGAAATGTGAGGTACAATATCTGACTGAAGTTACGAACCTGTAATCAGTTTTCCAGTCTGGGATATCACAGGTTGTTCAGATAAGCAGCGTGCTTGTACATTCAGAGAGAATTTGGGAGCCTTAACAATTTGAAATACACATTTTCCTAGTTTGTCAAAGTTGGTGAACCACAAAATCATGTAACTTTGATTGCTCTTCTGCTTCCCTCTTACTTATTTTAGTTTCCCAATGTTTGTAGCTCAAAAGTCACTACAAACTGCTCCTGTTTGTTTTCTGAATGCTTGAAACTCAGTTTCATATGGCTTAAGAGAAAATGTCTTTTTAAAGTTGCAGTAGTTAATAAGATTGCAGCTGCTGAAATTCTGTGCTTACAAGGAGGGGGTGTTGAGCTGCCTTCTTTCAAGACTTCCCTCTTTCGGATTGATTTTGTTTGCCACCACACACAATTAAAATTGGTGAGGAGATAAGAATACTTCAGTCTTCAGCTGGCCTGAGAGAAGTGTGTCCACCCATAGGAACTTTGCATTTTCTAGAATTTTGTGAAAGTGCTAAAGCTAATGCTTCAGTGCTGCTGGTAGCACAGATGACCTATTGCTGTTTGCTTGCTGTCAGTTCTTCACAACCACAGCAGATATAGAGTAGGAAAGAGGTTTGAATTTATAAATAAGGGAATAAATAGGAAGATCAACAGGTCAAGGATTTTTTTTTTAATCACTTTCTGTAGGGTTTTCATATAGGGCTCTGTAGTGTCCTTTAAGTTCTCAGCTCTCATCAGCTGAAGCTTGGTGGAGTTGTGCTTTCACTGATGGAAGGTGGGGCTGTGCCTCTTCCCCTCCTTCCTTCTTCTCTTTTCTGTCTCCTCCCTACATTACTTTTACTATGTGCCATACAGGAGCAGTTCAGGTTTAATAGAAAAATTCAACTTCATTTTCCTCTGCTCTTCAGATTCAGAGGAATAATTATTCAGTGCTGCAATGAAGGTCTAGCTTTTCTGCATCATCTTTATGATGCTTGTGAAAATCTCAGGCCAATTCAGAGAGTCCTTGGATATTGTATACCTTGGAAAAGAGCAGAGAATTGGTTTTTAACCTTACTCAGACTCCGGGCAGCATCACAACAAGAAGCCAATATGGCTATATATGTGTGTTTTTATAAACCAGTACCTGTACTTATGCACTGGTTTTTAAACTGTACTCCAAGGCAAAGTGAAAAGATTTATGATCAGTTTTCATGGTAAAAGGGGATATAGTAGTCCAGTAAGTTTAAGAATCATTGATATGTACCCATTTCCTACATATTCATCTTCTCTCTCTTTTCTTTAGCTCATACCTAGTCTCCTGTGATGTTTTGGCACTTCTGCATTGGGTTTCATCTAAAGGAGGAAGGGAGGTGGCTATGGCAAGTGAGATTGTAGAAGAGTTCTGGAAACTGTGGGAGTTTTTTAATCATTTAAGATAATTCCTTACATTAAGGAGGATAGAGCAGCACTTTGCCAAAAACAAACTATTACATTCCCTACCCCTTATGTTTATGCAGAATATTGTATTTCAGACCTACTGGTATCTACAAAAGTGACTTTAAATCTGACTGCCTTAGCTGGCACTAGTTGCCTTTGGACTGCTAAAGGGATTATTCCATTCCAGCTGTGAACTGTGCTGCTGTTCCTTTTTGTCTTCAGAGATGGTGGCTGTTGTTCTGATTTCTCTGGATTGCATTCCAGTGCATAACTGAGGCAGCAGAGGGAAAACTGCTATTGTCATTAAATAACCTGTTTTGGGTAAGCAGTATTGCTATTTATTATACATATTTTTAGTTGTCATTAAAGCAGGTAATGTAACTTTGAAGGCTTTAGTGGACTTCACAATCTACAGGAGACTGTAGATTTCTGTAACTGAACGGGGGTTACATTGTTTGAGCTCCAAATTGGCTGAAGTGTTCTGGTATGTAATCCATGGCTGGATATGAAGCAGTGGTTCAAAATAATCTGTAGATCCTTCTATTACTGCATGTTTCTGGGCTGAGCTTGCAGTCTTTGCCTTCCAGTAAAAGTTGAGATACCATGCTGATGTTGTAGTGCTGTATCTCTTTTTTTTTTTTTTTCCTAATTTGTGTCAAGTAGTTTGTACACTGAAAGCTTTAAAGGCTGGACTGCTACAGTTTTGAAAATTCACCCGAGAGAATTTGGCTTTATATTTTTTTCATCCCATAGGATTTTGCTGGAGCTTATTTTTTCTGACCTATTTGAATGTGTATTCGACATCATGTAAAACAACAGCAACAAAAACCCATTTATTTTCTCTCTTCTGTTTCATTTAAAACAAAATGAATCCACTTTATGGTCACAGTAAGGTTTACTGCCCTTCTCAGTAACCCTTTTGCTATGGAAAATTTCAGCAGTGTGCAGGGGGGATGGAGAATTGTGAATGTAGAGTAGAAAAACAAAAATTAGCTTTGACTAGTAGTATTGAAAATTTCACCTATCACTGTGATAAAGTGTCCATTTACTTACACCCAGACGGGGGTTCTGAGAATTTGGGCATGGACTATATTCTTTTCCACTTAATGGTGTCTTCACATGGTACTGCCTTGGGGTTAAGTAGATGAAGCAGCTGAACAAATTAATTTGCTGCCATGAAACAGGATGGTCTGAGGGCTGTAGTCCTACACCTACAGTCTGCCTGTGGTATTAATGTAGGAGGAAAATTAGCTGTCTGGGAGGAAAACAGTGGGATTTTTCAGGTGTGAGGTGAAGGTACACGGTGCTGTACAGGAGAGGAGGGACTAGAGGAAAGGGGTGGCGGAAGGTCCCATGTAGTTTGCTTTAAACTTCAGTAGCTCTTGTAATCAAGTTGATAAACAATTCAAAGTATCTCCTGTAATGTTGCATCTGCTGTCCTTTACAGCTCTGCAAAGACAGCAGTTTTACTCCCAGGATTCATGCATAGAGATACAACTATACATTTCCATGGACAAACCAGTTCTAGATATTAGGAAAAGCTTCTTTGCTGAAAGGGTGGTCAGACATTGGATCACGATGCCCAGGGAAGTGTTGGAGTTGACACCCCTTGAGATATTTAAGAAATGTTGAGGTGGCACTTAAGGACACGGTTTAGTGATGGGCTTGGGCAATGCTGGGTTAATGTCTGGACTCGATGACCTTAAGGCTCTTTTCCAACCTGCCAGCTGAAAGTCTGGTAGTTGTGGTGCATTGCTAGAGTTAATTTGGGAGTGAAATACTTACACAGTTTATGGACCATCAGGCAGAACATTATTGGAAGTGTCTTCTAGCGCTATAGGTACTCTTAAGGGCAAGGTGATGGTCCAAAGTGTAAAGGATGCTGAGGAGACTATATTTTCAGTCCAGTCTAGTCCAGTGTTTTCTCCATGCTGGCCACAGCATGGACTTGTATCAGGTAGGTGATAGCTGTTCTTCCTATGAGGAAAAAAAACTGTGGGCTTGTGTTAATTTTTTTTGTTTGCTAATTTCCTTCTGAAAATTGATAAACTTGGTCTCTTGATAAAAGAAGGAAAAACATCGTTTTGCTTGATTTTTACAGTATGATGGTTGCCTCTTTTTTTGGCTGCTCAATATATTATGCTCGTTTTAATTCCGTGTAGAGCAGTAACTAGGTTAAATAATTATGGAAGGCCCACATAAAAAGTTATCACTATTGTGATGTCTTGACTTGCATATGGTACTTGAGGTAACATTGAAGCAAGGGGCTGTGTCCAAGACAGACACTCACATGTACTTTTATTTTCCTTCTATCTGAATCCAAGTCTGGGCAATATGATAGTAATTGTGTAAGTCAGTGATGAAAAAGTTCAGTGGGATATTTTTGTTAGGGATTTTTTGTTTGTTGGTTTTTCCTTCTTTCTCAGATGTTTTATTTCAGAATTAGCTCACTTGCTAGAATTCAACCTGTTAGCACAACAGGTAGATAAGAGTATTAGCAATATTGTTATCTCTAGTGCAGTGGATTCCGTCTGTTAAGTTTCACTAGTGGTTACTAGTGGAGAAGACAATGTTTCTGGTTTGAAATTATTTACTTCCCAAATCTGTGACTTATCTCTTGTGGGTAGTGAACACATGGTGAAAATATGTCATAAAGTCAAATAAAGGGTTTACGGAAGCAGGTTTGGATTGGCTAGCTTGTCCCTAACTTTGATGGCAGGAGCAAATTGTACTGCTTGTCTCAAACAGCAGTAGAATTTTAACAAATTTTGACCAAAGTACTTCACCTCATGTTTTTTCTTTACTTTCACAATATGACTTTTTTTTTAAGAGAAGATTTTCTAAGTTCTTCATCTATAAACTTAGACATTTGTAAATGTAGAAAGGTAATTGAGGCCAGTAAGTGAAAAACAATGAGTCATATACATAGGGCTCTGTAAGGAATGTAGCACAAACAGATTCATAAAATATTTCATAATATTCAGAGATGCTTTTTGTTTATAAATACACAGTTCTTACATCTTTCAAGATTCAGTATTTAAGCTGAAGATGAATTGTCTTTCCTATTGTAAAGGGAAGAAACTAAATGCCTACAGCTGTATAAAACTTCTATTAATGTGATATCAGGCATATTTTTTTTAAAATAAGACAATATCTATATTTTTTAAAATTTTTAAAATACATGTTTTTTGCAAGAATTCATTTTATAGGATATTTTACTTGCCTTTTGCCCTTGTTTTGATTGGTTGGGGGGTTTGTGAGGTGGGATTTTTTTTTCTATTCTTGGATGATTTTTGGTTGGCTGGTTTTGTGGTTTGGAAGGAGAAACAAGGTGGTGCATCAGAAATGCAGAGACCTGAGGAAGCAGATGGTAGGACAGGAAGAGAGTGTGGGACAGAAGATGAATGGAACCCAGACTGGGGTAGATAGAGTGGAGCTAAGCAGAAATCAATTGTAATGAAAGGATAGAAATAAATAGGAGGGTATTGGACTTGTTGAACCAGGCTGAAGAGTAGAACTTTGCCACTGCCCATATGCTTGGGCTTCACAAAGTCGGTGAGAGGACAGGTAATTGTAACCACGTAGAGTAGCCAGAGTTTGGTGTTGGGTCACTTAACAGGGACATACTCACGGCTAGCTGCAAATACCAGGCAAATGAGTTGTTTTGGTTGTCTTACTTTTCCAGGTCTTATGTCCATCAGAGTGTGTGTTACGTCCATTACAGTGTGTTATGCTATCTGATTTTCTGCACTGCTGTTAACTGGGTGGTGACCTTTTTTTTGTTCAGGTTTCAGGAGTGCTGAGCACTTTCCAGTGACACAGCTAATGAATATGTATGGAATCATTCAGCAAATGTAAGACTCTGGACAGCAGACTTGCTTTTCTTACTTACCTTTGCATATTCCTTGGAAATCACCAGCGGTTCATGTGAAAACCATTGCTTAGGTAACTTCTTACACATGTATCCATTACTAATGTGTATTTTAAATCCTTTATGTCCAAATCCGATTTACACATTTCTAAAGTTGGTCAAGTGAGGGGTGTAGGATTTTTTCCTCCTGATGTATTAGCTTTGTTTTGCTAAAACGAGCTGCATTTCAGTGCTCCTCCCTCCCCCCGCCCCTGCATATGTCCACTGCTAATATAAATCAGTTTTTTAAAGTGATTGCTATGGCAGGTAGAAGGCAATGCGTATTTCTCAAACCACTGGAGCAAGTGGAAAGTATTTTAAGTGGGTTAGGCACAGTGTTTTGTTGGCTGGCTGTGGTCCTGTTTTCTGATGGATACAGAGAGAAATGCAGAGCAGTGTACTGCAGGCACACTCAACAGCTATGAGGAATGAGAGCTTTCCTTTCCCTTGTGTGGTACTGTCTCATATTTTGGGAAGGGAGGAATAAGCTTCTGTCGCTGAGGTCAAAATGCAACACCAAACAGCCAGGATTTTTGCAAGACTTACAGTTTAATAAGCCACAGTTATAGTCATGTCCTCTTGTTGGCCAAGCAATCCTATCCATGCCTTAGCGTGTGAAGTTGGTGCTTCAGATATTTGGGGTGATTTGCTTAAACAGGTAAGCTTGAAAATTAGTGCTGTTTTTCATCAGACCTATATTGGCCATTACTGTCTCAGGCAAAACAGTTGAGTTTTCCCACAAGAATGTCTTAAGAACTCTTCACATTGTTTTCTAATAGGATTTGTATGATCAAAAATTAGATTGTTTGGGGAGTTGACAGAACTAAGTTTTATATGCCATATTTCGTGTTTCAGTCATAATACTGAGATGTCAGCATTCCTCAATTAGTGATCATTCATAATACTGACATTTCAGTAAGGGTCTTGGTGTCACAGAGTTGCCTTCTTTGGTCTAGAGGGTGGCAGAAGGACATATGTATTTTCAGCCCAATGTTTTATCTGTCCAAGAAGTATCTGAGCTCAGTTTGGATAATTTGACTTTGACCTTATGGTAAAGAATGATATGAACACTTACTCTTGGGAGAGCATGGGAAAATCCAACCATTTTCACACCTAGTATGTAGGCTGCGCCGTGAGAGAGACCCTTTCCTTTCCCCTGAGATTGTAGAACTGGATAGAAAGTCTCATGTATTTTGGTAATATTAAGTAACAGTGTGCCTCTTTTCCTCTCTCATTATTGACAGCCCTGTTTTTGTGGTGCTTCTGTTACTTTTGTTGTTCTGCAAATATCAATGTTAGTCAATCTCTTATTCTTTATTATCTTGTGAAGAGATTGTTTCTATAATGAGATATTAAAAGTGTTCTATAGCTTCAGTTTAGTTCATCTTTGAGACACAGAACATGTAAGAAAAGAGACAAAGTGAAATATGTCAGTGGTGACAGAAGTGATATCTTACTGGTAATATTTAGAACAAATTTGGGGGTATATCTTAGAAAGTTACTGCTGAAAGGCAGAACCCAATACTTGCTAAAGAACTATCCTAATTCCTGTAAGAAACTGAGTTTTGGGAAACTGTGTGGAACAGAAGATACTCCAGAAACCCCCAAATCATTGCTTACATTTGAGCCATTTATTATGGATGATTTTATTAATATTTTTTTTCTGTCACATGTCAGCACTTCCTGGCCCTGTTTTCTGATAATCTCTATATATGTTTTATTTCAAAACCTCTAGAATTCAGAAAACCAGAGCTGTCATTTATCACAGTTAAGAAGAACATTTTGTGTATAGGAAATTTCTGGAAGTCCTCTGTATCTCTGCCAGAAAAAAGCCCTCCCTCCCTGAAAGCTAAGGATCCACCAACTGTAAGCTATTAGAAACTAATAAAGACCTTAAGAAGTACATGTCAAGTGCAAGATATTTTTGCAAGTTTAGAAGATACTAGATTCAAAGGATCGTTGAGGTGTGTTGGCTGGGCTCATGACTGAAAGGAAGAAGATAAAGGGTTTATGAGTGTGAAACAGATTTTATTTTTCTTTTCTGTTTTTTTTTTCTTTTTTTTTAACTTTTTGCTTTTTACCTCCTTTTTTTATCCTTTCCCCCCCTTTCTCCTCCCCTTTTCCCCCCTTTTTTCCTTTTTTCCCTCATTTCCCCCTTTTTTCAGGCCCTTGTTTAGAGTGTGATTTGACTATTTTTCTTTTTAATATACACACATACACACACTCTCCCCACCCGAAACACTGAATTTTACCTATTTCTTAATTCAGATTTATGAGTTTTATTAATAAAGTTAAAATTAATTTTTAGAATTAATTTCCTTTCTTTTCCCTTCCTTTTTTCTCACCTTTTCCACCCCTTCCCCCTCTTTTCCCCCCTTTCTCCACCTTTTTCCCCACCTTTTTCCTGCCTTTTCCACACCTTTCCCCCTCTTTTCTCTCCTTCCCCCGCCTTTTTCCCTCCCTTCCCCCCCTTTCCCCTTCTTCACTCTTTATTTCCCCTTTCTTCCCTTTCCTTTTCCCTTTTTCTTTCCCTTTTTTCCTTTCCCTTTTTTTCCTTTTTCCTTTTTGTTTCTGTGGTAAGGGCTTGTGTCCATCCTTCAAGGGGAAGAGACACAAATCTTCTGAAGCTTTAGTTATTTGGTATAACTGATGTAAAAGCACATAAATACTGTATTTCTAATTACTCACAGTAACCTTGTAATATATTTCACATATGGGTGCATACGTCACTGTATGATTGGTTTTATTCAGCATAGGTGATGCCTACTGATGGTTCAGTTTTTATTAAGAAAAGATACTTTCATGAGTTCTCTGTAATGATAAATATGTTCTGTTACTCTATCACTCTTTGTAGCAGAGGGTGTTGCATTAGTTTTGTAAGTGTTGGGGCAGAGCCACACAACTAAGCCTTTGCAGTTCAGTGGTCTCATGCTGAAATTGCTCATAAAACAGTATAATTAATATAGAGAGAACCTTGCAGTGAGCAATGGATTTATGGTAAATGTGTGTTTTGACAACTGG
This sequence comes from Lanius collurio, assembly GCA_020086605.1. Lineage (NCBI taxonomy): Eukaryota > Metazoa > Chordata > Aves > Passeriformes > Laniidae > Lanius > Lanius collurio. The sequence continues at coordinate 6,808,595 of JACBWW010000038.1, forward strand.
GACCATGCTTATAATTTCCATTTGTAAGGTGGAAGTTTGAAGAATTGGAGGGCTCTGACATGGAGAAAGGCTTCATTTCCTTCAAAATAATTTTTCTGTGAAGGCCTTTCATCTTGGCACAGCTAAGTTAGTTTAATTCCTCCAAGGGAAGTGTGTGTTGGTAAAAGCTCACAACAAAACTCTCTGTTTCTGCAATAGGGTTTTATTGGCTGCTTCAATTCAGTACCCCCTATTACTGCATATGGATTTATCTCAATAATGGCTCAGTCACATAAAGGAGATGAAGTTTCAGAGGCAGGTTATATTTAAAATTTGTTTAGTGTTGGCTTTATTCTTTCTGGCTGAAGCTTCTGTCAGGTGTAGACCACTGCTTTTAAGAAAACTGGATTGTAATCTGGGCATCTCATTGAGCTGAACGTGTGGGAATGGAGAAGTGGCAATATCTTTCCCAGCGGCAGTATGTGAAACTATTTTCATTTAGTGTGATGTTAGGAGAAATATATTTTGACCCATATAGTAACAAAGGCTGCAGGTTTTCCTCAGCACAGCCAGAAAAATAAATGCATCTTGAATTTTAGTAGCAAATAGCCAGTGGCTTGGAAGGGCTAATTCCACACAGCCAGGAGACCCTGATGAGCAGAAATAAAATTAATTTTCAGTTCAGTGCCTATTCTCAAGGTGATGCTAACTCTGTATTTTTGGAGTAGTTACACCTGTTTGTATTAGTCTAGGAAGTGAGGAAGCACTAGGAAAAAGGCATTAATCTGCACCTTTATGCCACCAGCAGCAGGAGGTAAAAAGGAATAAGGCTGTACTGCTGACTTGTTCACTGGTGTCCTGTTGGATCCATCCGAGTGTCTCGGTTTGCTGGTCAAGCTAGAGAAAGGTGTTGCGGAGAGGCAGAATCTCCTGGTCTGTGATCAGCAAATGCTGAGCTCTAAGGCTGATCCCTTCACTTGTGTGATTTCAGGATTTTGGGGGTTTTTGGAGGATAAGCAAGAGCATCAAAAGATTATTTTTTCCATATTTAATATTAAAAGCACTTATTAGTTTAATACATTCATATGAGCAAGTACAATAGGTACTTTAAAGAATTAAGGAAAACAATTATAAATGCTGAAATGAAGTCTATTCTTAAAAACGAGTTAAAGGAAGCATATAAGTTACTTAAATCTCTCACAAAGTGTAAGGTGCTGGACAGTATCCAGAGTCCATTCCTACAATCAAAAAATAAAAAAAAATCCTTGGCATTACTCCTGTGTGCAGGGGGAAACCCTTGGTAATAAGCTTTGAGTTCACACGCTATCCTGGACATAAAAATAGCTGTCCAGGCTGTGCAGGGCTGCAAGGAGGCTTAGGAGGCAGGAGATGTACACTCTTGTTCATTGTGTGATGTGCTGGTCAGTAATGGCCAAAGCACTAGTGTCCTTCTGGGGCTACAACCCAACAGCCATGTTGGGTGAATGGTTTTGAGGTAGAGGAGCAAATACTCTAAAAAAAGATGCTGTACAAAATGTGTGTCCCTTTCATATTCTACCTCTCATATTCTGATTTTTATTTTATTTTTTTTAGTTTAGTATTTTTCTGCAGTGGTTTCTTCCAATGCACTTTGTTCAGTCTGTCTCACTCTGTGCAGTGGGAGAAAGATTTGACAAGAGCTTTAAACAAACATAATGTTTCTGCCTTAGTTTTTCCTATTTTTGGCATGGACTGATGTGTGGGAAAGGCTCACAGGTTCACTGTAGCTTTGAGCACTTTTATATGGACAATTTCCTGACTGCCCTGGTTGTTCAGCTTCTGCCCCAGAAAGCTGACAGAGGCAGCAAGGGAAGATGTCACTAAGACAGAAGAAAGAGCCCTAAGGTGGATTATCCTGGTAAAACTAGCAGTTCTGGATGTCTTTCTCAAGAACTGCCACCATACTTAGTAAAACAGATTAGTCTGAGGAAAGGAAAAATCTACTGCCTTTTTTTTCTGCAAACAGGAGTGATGCTGCTGTTTGCAAGCTGAAGGAGTATACAGGGAGCCTGAAATTAAGCCATATCTGTTGATCACTACAGAGCAGTCTGAGGGGTTTCTTTCAAATTTCCCATAGCGTGGTTTCTGTCAGGGTGGAAAAAAACACTGATAGCAGTGTCCTACCCCTCTCATGCAGTTCAGCTGGATTTTCATGTAACTCACCTACTTTGATGGCATTAGAATAGAAAGACAAGAAATTTTGAAACAAGATCTAGATATTTAGAATATCATATTCTAATGCTCCTTTTCCTCAGGTCCATAAAGACCTCTTCTTCTCCCAGGTTTTGAGGTGGTTAGAGAGCCATAGAATGGGTTGGAAGGGATCTTAAAGATCGTTTACTTCCAGCCCCCTTGCCACTGACCAGGAAACTTTCAAAGCCCCATCCAACCTTGTGCTATTGTCTTCTGATTACTTGCAGTCTGTGTTCCAAAAAGATTATTCAAAATTGACCAGTTTAAACTGATGGATGAAGGTGATTTTTTTTTTTTCACATGTCAGCTGCAGTTATTCTTTCATGAGTCATTTGTCATAGGTGTTTATTTCAGTTTCTCTGTTCAGGCCCTTGTTTGGAGAGTGATTTGATTTTTTTCCTTTTTTTAACATACACACACACACTGTCCACCTGAAACACTGAAATTTACCTAGTTCTTGATTCAGATTTATGAGTTTTATTAGTAAAGTTAATTTTCAAAATACAAATAAGATGTGAAAATAGGATAGCTTATGCCTAAACTTATTGTCACCTGTTAAAATAATCCAACCATTAAAAAAGGCAACTGAGCACCATATTTATACTGAAATTTTGAAGGAAATTGAACCTGCAAAGGTTGACATTTAAGAAGTATTCTGGAACAAGGAGGTCTTGAAATTCTAAACAAGGCAATAGAAGCCTTCTGTGCTGATACTAACATGGTGTTATCATCAGTTTACTAGATTAAATTAGTTTATATAAGGCTGAAAGCTGAGTGTGAAGACAGCTGGAAGAGATTTCTGCTTCCCAAAAGGTGAAAGCCAAGGTATCTATCTACTAATCTTTGAATATTTGTAAGTACAAAAAAAAAATCCAGTTTGATAAACTTTTATTCTTACATAACAGATGCACTGAAGGTATTTTTAAAAGTTAATTAGAAAACAGTATTTTGGTATATTAATGCGGAGTGATTTGTGTGTTCGTGCAAAGGACATATGGAGTTGCCAAGTAACACACTTTAATAGTTACCAATCAGTAAGAATTGACCCTTCCTTAAAAAAACTAGTATAAATCCAGCCATGCTCCCAAACTGATTTATTCATATCAGGATTTCCTGCTTGATACTTTAAATACTGTTTGATTTCAGCAATTTAAATCACTTTGATTTATTTCAAATGAAGCAGGAATGTACTGGGACTGAGGCCCTTTGCCATTTAGCTCTTCACTTATTCTGTCCTCCAATTTTGATACTTACATCATTTGGCTGATACCTATCTACACTTCCTTTGCTGTGCTCATCAGCTCAAACACCTTCCTTTGTGTGTATTTTTTTAACACTTATATCAGAATAAGGAAGAGGTTGAGTAGTTTAACAGTGTAATTTAGATGATAATGCAGCACAAATGGGTCATTTCTACAGATGTTCATGACCGGTAAATATTTTGTATTATAATGAAATTTGTTTATATACAGTTAATTTCTTTTATGTATTTTCAGTTCTATTTGTTTTTTACTGTGCTAAAATTCAGTAAGATCTTGATGATTTTTTTTCTCTTTCTTGACTAAGGACATCAGACTCTGGCCCTCCCTGTCTTTTTTCCTTTAACTTGAAATCACAGGAGAAAATGGCACTTTTTCTACCCCAGTCTGTAGATCAGATGTGCTTTATCTGTGCTCAGCTGCCGGGTGGTGAAGGTGTCTTGTGGTCTTCAGAGCAAGAAGTTCTCATAAGTGCACTGTTCTATTCACTAGGGTAAATTGATTACTTTTATTTACTTAAGTTAGTTATGGTTTATGATATATCACAATGGGAAGGTTTTTTGACTTGCCAACTGGCATTTTGGAGTAATTTGTCATTTTGAGTGTCAAAAACATAAAAGAAAGACAAAGTGTTCAAGTAAAACACAGAAGTGTTAGAGAAATTAAGTATGAGCTAGGGGTCAGTTGATATAGTAGGTGTTAGAAGTGCAAAGTGGCTTTAGTGGAGGGTTTTGAAGAGCACACCACCAACCCCTCTTCCTGTTGAAAAAACTAGTGGGCAGACATTGTGACAAAAGATATATTTGTGTTTAAATTGAAGAGTAGGACACCACATTTCACACCACGACATTTAATTAGGAGATGGGCTTGAGGGTTGTGGAATGCTGATATTATCTCCAGAGTCTCAGTTTCGGTGTTGATTATTAAGTGGCTTGTTTCCCTGTTCTTCAAGGGGAAGGAATCAAATGTAATCCAGAAAGTTTGAAGCAGTAGTAGAGGTGAGTTCAAGTGTCCAGTCTGTATTGTTCTGTTGGCCTGGCTGGTTGGAATTAGTCTTTTTATATACTCTCCTCCTCAGCATTATTTAGTGTATACATTGCAATAAAATCAGTCCAGACTGGGACATGTTTCCATCGCTAGTGAGTTTTAAGTCTGTGTTGGATTTGCGGATCCCGATAGCTCTTTATCCTTAGAAGAATATGGGTGGGAAATATGAGCGTGCTGGATAGTAAAATTTCTTGAGGAAATGTGAGGATTAAAAGAGAGAACTTGTTTGGCAGATGTTTTACTTTTCTGATTGTACAGACCTTCCCACAGTAGAAAGCAAAGAGGAGGGTTGGAGGTTTTAACGTGTCCTGGTAATTCCTTGGAACAAGAAGGCTGTGACTGTGTTTGGGAAGTAGCTGGCGCATCTGGCTTGCACCACTGATCAGAGGGAATAGGCAGTATGGTTCACTGTGGTTTCAGTCAGTAAGTTTCCTTCATCATGGAGATAGGTAAAGTCAAGAAACAAATTTTGAGGTCGTTTTTACAAGCGACTGAAATGAGCAGTTAGTTTAAAGACTCTGTGTGTATGTTTCTCTGTGTGTGTGTGTGTGTGTATGTGAAGCATGTGGTTTTGCAAAAAATGCTAACGTAAGTCTATGTTTACCTATTGAAAATATAATTGCCAATTCAGTAGTCCACAGAGATCTAGCAAATCCAGTAAATGTAGCAAATCACATCCTTTGTATCTCAGGAACAATTTAAGTGTAGTTTGCCAACTGTAACATGGTTGACCATATTGGAAAGTACTTAGCTGGAGGCTGCTCGAGTATCACGATCTTTTCTTTATTTGTAGATATCCATGTAAGGGAGAACTCTCTTCTCTTTTGTTCTTTGGAGTTAGATACTGAGTGCAAGGTGATAAAATATATTTGCATACTTCCCCCACAGATTCTGTGATTAGGAAAACATTAGCACATCTCAACTGTTACCAACCTTTCCTTTCTGACGATGGAAAAAGATCAAATTCTGATAGATTAAAATTAGATTTTCAAAAATTGGACTGTGGGAAAAATGGGAAAACAATTACATGGAAAAAACTAATGTAGAAACATTTATGTGGCTTGATCTGCTTTTCCCAGTTACATTTGTGTTAGAATGTGGACAGATATACCTATATCACTTCTTTACAGACACACTTGGCACTAAAGTTCTGTATATAATGAAGTCTTGAAAAATTAGTCATCTGGTTATTTGTAGGAACAAAAATGGATACCTAATGAAGTGGCACAAGAATAGAAATTATCTACCATGCATCACAGTTGTTAATCAATAAATACCTGCAGAGTTTATTTCTCTATTTAACGATATCTGGAATATCTTGGATATCTTGGCCCAAATCTGATTGGTGTTCACAACAGGTAAAATCTTTGAACCATTCTGTGAAATTCAGACAAGGCTCTCAGTTATGCTGGAGGAAATAATCTATACTCTAATACTAATTATTCTTCCTTAATTGCTATAACTGAGAAACTGTACGGAAGTCACTACCCTTCCCCCCACCTTTCCTTTTGGTGAGGAATTATTGCACTATTTACTAGAAAACACTTTTCCTGCATCTTGAAACTTCATGAAACATAACATTTTTTTGTAGATACTGGCAGGAAGAGTAACTCTCAGATAATCTGGTCTGAGGACTGCAAGAGCCTGGAACAGAGTGTATGGATAAGTACAATGCATTCCAGATAGATTAGATTCAGTATGCACACCTGTAGGTGGGTGTAGGGTTTAATATAATAAATGTTAATGAGAAATATGAAAACTCATTAAGAGGGCATGATGAGGAGCGAAGGTGGTGGAAAAGGCAGTGATGTCAATAGTGTCCAACATTCATTAATTACAATCATAGTTTTACCTTACCAGTTGTGTCTCACTAAAACTACAGTGCGCATTTCAAGGTGAGTTTGGAGTTACCAAAAGGTTTCTCTCGGTCTCTCCATAGTTAGTTGCTTGTTGGGCAAGTCCTCACCTTCCCTAAATGCTTTTTTTTTTCAAGGGAAGTGCCTGTGGCAACCTGTAATTTAACACCTCTCATTACTCATTAGCAAAGGCATCCAGGTTTACGTTGCAGGTTTTCCTTTAGTCAGGCTTCACTTAAGAGAGGTGGTTGAGATTTGTGGCTTTCTTTGCAACTAATATTAGTTTACTTATTGACATATGGGAATTTTCATTCATGACATATTTTCTGTTTTCATCTGGAAAATCTCTTAATTATTATATCATAGAAAAGTAAATGTTTTTATTAATCTTTCTCTGCTGCACATATTCTTTAGGATTAGTCTGTATCTGCTGTAGGGAGGTAGGGGAATAATTATAAGGGAGGAATGCTGTTTGTGGCAGAGTTTGTCTTTCAGGAAGGGGAAGATCTGGTAGGGGATTTCTTGTGTTTATTCCTGAGGAAAGACTGAACACTGATTCAAAGTTACATGGGTTGGATGCTTACCAGACTCTGTACTAGTTCTACAAAGCAGTAGTTAAATGAATACAATTTTTTCTGTTAGCAAAACCTTCCTTACACATTTGAGAAAGTAGTGAAAGGGGATTTCACTCCTGTGAGTCTGTATCTATCAGTCAACTACAAGTGAAGCTGTATTACAACAGTTCTCATTCAAGTAGCTGAGTTTCTTGGCTCCAGCAGGAGTATTGTGAAAATAATTTTCTTGTTGTGAAGTAAACTAGGAAAGTATTGGTGAGATTAGTTACATTCTTCATATTGTATCCAGCTGGCAAATCTGCACCATCCTTGGACTTTAGGTGGGATTTTGAAACTCAAAGAACCTGCAAGGCAAGTGTTTAAACATAGGGGAAAAAAAGTGCTAAGCAATAGGTCTTAGACAACACAAGTTAGGCATGTCTTTGGGTTGTTGCAAAGCGTAGCAGACAGGTTTCGTTATGAGTGCAGGATCCTGCATCTACTGCATCTGTATGAAAATTAAATGTTGAATAAATTAAGCCTGCAAAGATAAATAAATACATACCAGAATGAAAATGCAGTTAGATACTAACACGTGCGGTGACAATGAAGCTGGAGGTGTCTGACATGTCCAGCTGAACGTATCACTTGTTTGTTAATGTGGTGGCTCATTAATATAGAAGCAGTGACTTAATGGAAGTACTATATGTCCAGGGACATCTGTATCTGATGTGTCTGTCTAAAAGCACCTCAGCTGACAGAGCAGGTATTGAATATTACACCTCACCACTTCAGCATGCTGCCAGCTGCAGCACTGGCCTACAGAAGGCACCTCTACTTTTGGAGGAGATGTATGAGAGATGTGGAAGCACATGATGCATGGGTGCTCATCTCTCTGGTCTCTGGTTTTGGTGTTTGATGCTTCCTCTCACTTTTAGGTGGGATTCACATTTCTGTTTGTGGTTCTGTTTAGTTGTTTGGGGTTTTTTTTCAGATGCCTGTTGTGCTCATTACATTTTGGCTTCTAGTAGTCTTTATTTATCTATAAATAGCTATAAATATTATATATAAATATATATATATATTCAGATAGATGAGACTATATCTCAGATTTTCTGACCCATATCAGTGGTAGGATTTTGCCCTTCTGAATGCTGAAGACTTTTCGGGTTGTAGTGGTTTCTATGTAGGTTCAAGGTCTTTGATGGCTGTTAGCCAGAGGAGTAAGAGTATTAACAGACTGAATGCCTCAGATCAGCAGAGTTCTGATACTGAGCACTTGGATTTTTGCCTTCATATTTTTGCAGTGGGTTTCTGCTATCAGACCACCAGACTCGCTTCTCCATCTGGCTCTTTCCAGCTGGCTTGTTGCTGGGAAGCCGCAGTATAAAGTCTTCTGTGATCCTGTGCACACGCAAGATCCTGGCAAAAGCAGTGTGTCCTTTTGTCCTGTTTCCCAGGACCCTGTGCCACATGTGATAAGGAGTGACATCCTTGCAGCAACTGTAGATGTGAGGGAGGCTGGGGGAGAAAAAGATGCCATCACCATGTAGAAGTCCAGTGTTTGGATGGTGGGTATGTGGAAGACGGGGATGCTGGTGAAGGAGCTTCCCAGCTGCTATTCCTCAGGTAGCTGAACTGCACCAGAGACACAGAACACCAAAACTGGCTGGATTAGTGCAAAGGTAGACCTGTGACATTTTTCTGGCCTGTTTCGAGTACAATTTTTCACTCCAGACTAGTTGTATGCAGTGTCAACAAAGATCCTGTGTGGTGGTGGTCTGTGGCTATTCCCTGTGGCTGTTTTGTGCCTGTCCCCAGGCACAGGCACCTGGACATGGAGAGGCACTTACTGGTGAATTTCACCTCATGGTATCCAGAATTTGCCAGACAAGATGCATTCTGACCACATCAAGTTCAGTAAAGCATGATGTTGTGGCCTTTGGCTTCCCGGGGTCATTCCTGAAGTCACCCCAAGCAGGGAAAACACTTGGGCAGTTATGAATGAAACAGTCTATTAAAGAGTTATTAATTCTAATTTTTGCTCTTTCCTGACTTGGTAGAGTCTCAACACTCTCACTAGAGCTTGCTTTTCATTGCAAAGTTGTAATAATTAGAAAAATTCTTGCATAATAAAAACCAGAGCATGAAGAAAAGATGAGAACCTAATCCTGATATTTAGCAAAACTGTTATTCTGATTTACAGGATTATGCTTTTAGTTCTTGCAGTGGTTTTGGACACCTATTCATTTTCTGACTGTTCCATCTACAGTGGCAGCTGGGCTCTTGCCAGACTAATTCAGCTTGTCTTCCTTCTGGACAGTGTGTGTGTGTGTCATGTATTCTGCAGAGGGACATTTATCTCAGATTAGCATTGGCGAATAGAGCCAGCACTCTTCCATAAAAGCAAGAATTGGTTTGCAGACTCTACTTATTGGTAATGCATTCCCTGTATGAATTAATAGTGGTTTAGTAAGATTAAAAATGGGAAGAAGCACCTCAACTCTAATACCTTTCTAGAGGTTGGGTGTTGCACACAGAGGAACTCCAAAAGATGTAGCTTGTACAAGACTGAAAATATGTTATTTGAATTGATCTTTCCCGTGGAGAGGAGAGAGAAAGGAATTAAGCACATAAATGTCAGGAGGCAGGAACCAAATCTTCTTTGAAGAAATTCTGAAGTAAATGATGCTTGACACTCTTAAGATATCTTAAAAAAATAAGATAGAAGTTAGTGAAATAGTTTTGATAGTACTGACATGCAGATATAGCAGAAGAGGAAATACTCACACTGCAACAGTAAGACATCAAAGAAATGAAGACAAGGAATCTATTTGAGACACTCTATCTCTGCATTCCTAAAATAAGAAACCAGTTTGAGGACATTGCCTATCTCTGTCATGGAAGAATCACCAAGCCTCCATTTAAGGGGGCTGGCCCTGATTAATTCTTCACTGGGAGACGTCCAAGGCAAGCCATGGTGCTGGAGGAAGCACTGTGCGCAGTGCTGTAGGTGGCACCCTTCCCTTTGCGATGGTTCTGAACCAGTGCCAGAAGGCAGGAAGGAGTTGGGGGTACTCTGCGCCGGAGAGCTCTGGACTAGTTCCTCGACTGGTGAAAAGCCACACAGATCTGCCAGGGTGCCTGCTTTACCCCAGCTGAAAAATTTGTCCTCTCCCTTAGAAACACCAGGTGAAAGCAGGGGTTCACCTACTTGTCATCAGTAGAGGTTTTCTGACTGATGCTCTATGGGATCTGCTGTGTAGGCAGAGCCCATGCCAGGCCATGGCTGCTGCCCCTCCAAACGCATCCCTCTACCCCCTTGGGCAGCCTTGGCCGGCTGTGGTGCACGGCCATAGCACTGTCTGTGTTTCTGTGGTGCAGGCACTAGGTTTGTTCTGGGCTTTGCGAGGGAGTCGCAGCTTTACAGAAACTTAAAGATACTATTACCGTTGTTGTTTGTAACATTTTATTTGGCTAATGTGTTTAAAAGATGGTCATTAAATCACAGCATTGCTTCTCTTTAAAGTAATTCTGCCATGAATGCTGAAGGTTATTTCAAATGCGTGCTTCAGCTACATCAGGACTGAGGGTCCTCAGCCCTGTTTGTGTTCTTGTAAGTACAGACCAAAAAAGACTGACTTTTTATTTACCTTGTGGTTTGGGAGTTGAGAGTCAAGACTCTGGGGCCCAAGCTACAGTGGGGTTACTGTGTCAGCTGAGCCAGGATAACCCTGTATGGCAAATGCAAGTAATATGCTGTGAATGAAGCTTTCATTTCCTGGTGCCAATGCTGTGGCCTAAAGCATCCTACTAAAAATATGTCTCTAAAATGGGCAGTCATCTGACATTTTATTTACTTGTGTGGTTTGGACATGGGTGGATGAAACATTTTAATAAATTATTGTATCTTTTTGTCTGTCTGTTCCTGATTTATCACCATTTACTAATTCAAGGGGTATTTATTACATGCCTAATAAATTGGAGCTTTGATGTGCTGACTGATTTGCATGAAGGTGCTTGGAGGAGAAGGAAGGATTGGGACATGGAGTATCAAGCAGAAAGCAAAGCTTCTCATTTATTATGGATGTGTCCTGATCCTCCAGCACGAAATTCTGTGCCAGAAGGTGTTGTATTTGTATCTACTACAGGATGAGAGTCCAGGTACTTGCAGTCCAACCGTTGCCATAGATCAAAATAGGTGCTGCTGGTCTGTATCATGGCTGGGTTCCCTCTGTCTTCTCAGTTCTCTACAAGGCAGGGAAGTCATGTCCCTATTTTACAGGTGCAAACTGTATATCATTTTACCCTGATCTCCATTCTAATTATGTATGTGGCTATAGACAAAGGAATAACATTTTGGCATTTTCTGCCAGCGATGGAGGGAATGCAGTGATTCCTTAGGGACAGGGATCAGAAAGGGTAGAATTCTGAAGCTTTGCCCTGCAGTTCTGCTTTAAAAATAAAAAGTGAAGGGATAGTCTGTTACAGAGGGTGGAGAGGAGGAGCTGCTGCTCTGCTGTCTCAGACTCAGGGTTCCCTCTGTCTGCAGTGACATGATCATCTAAAGAGCCATGCTGTTTGCTGAGGCTGCTGCTACTGCACAGTGCAGCATAGTGCTTAGAAGAAGTTTTCCAGGAAGGGGAGGGGAAAAGAGGGCAGCTAATATCCTCTCTTCACCTTCAGTGCAAAACCAAAAGGATCTTAAGTGATGCTCTATGAACAGAAGAGAAATTTTCATTTATCCCTCTTAGTGGTTGGTACATTCCCCTGCTTCTGATTAGTCCTCCAGCACTGCGAAGAGCCAGTTTGCTCACACTGCTGCATTTTTCTATCAGGCACAGACTTGCTTTTCACTCTTTCTCTCCCTTCCAAACCCACTTAAGGTTTCTTTTGAGGTTTATTTTCCATGTTTTTTTTTTTTTTGCAAAGCAGCCATGTGAGAGGAATAAAATAATTTTGAAGAGCATTATATGGTGAGAATTTTGACAATGAGTGGAAGATTGTAATTACTCTTTTCCATTAGACTCTGTGACTTTGGACAGATAAGCTGTATTGAAACGTGTGACCAGGGCATGGGATCATGGATTGTCTTTCACTGTTGTCATGGCGACAGTGATGCAGGTGGCCTATAACTGCCTGGCTGTCAGATCTTATACATCAAACTGGTGCTAAGTGAAAATATGTTAGAGGCATGGGGGGAAAATTGCCAGCAGTGTTTATAGGATCAGGTGGAAGAGAGCTAGACAGCTTTAAAAGCAGCTTTTTGTGAAAGCTGTGGATGGCTCTTTAGAGATGCTTCTTTAGATTGTTTATGCCTTCATATGAGCAAAATCAGTTTTAAAGGGGGAAAATATATACAAATATCCATCATTTTTATGTCTTTGCTGCTTTCTCAAAGTCAAAATGATGGTGGTGTTAGCTGAATTGGAAAAGAAATGGGAAGAACATCAAATACTTCTAGCTGACAGCTGAAGCAGGCTTTAGAGCCAAATAATAACTGAGGAAAAGATGATGATTCACTATTGTACCTCAGAGTTGCTAATAGAAAATTGTTCAGATTTAGAGATGTTAAAAAACCTAAAATTGTTAAATAGCACCTCAAAGTTGAGACGTCTTATAGAAATGTTTGTTAGATTTGCTATAATTTCTTTTCCAGAGCTGTTCTTTCTCATGGTTTTGTGGCCTATATTCTGTGAAGTTTCAAATAGATTCTGACTCTTATCCCCTCCCCTTTCCAGCTGACGGTACCTTTAAACTGCTGAGATTTACAGTAGTTCCTGACACTAAAATTAATCTGTGTCATTTTAGCAAGTCTCTCTTGCCTTGTACTAGCTATTGAAGTACCTTCCCTCTCTAATGGAGACAAACTCTTTGTGAAGACAGTAGTGAAAGTGATGGTGAAAAAATTAACTTCTATTTTTTTCAAATGTGAAGTGTTTGTTTCCTGCAGTTCTTTGTCTATGCGCATTTAGTTGGGTTTTGTAATTTACTTTGATCGGAAGTGCTACTTCATCTACTTCTGGGAGAGCCTATGGGAGACTTGCTTACCTCTTGTAGGTTTTAATTTCACCCTTGTAATTATTAATTGCATGCAATTGTGAGTTGAAGAACATCAGCCAAACAATGTAAATGTTTTATCAGTTGAAGTTTATGATCCATATGATGTGGCTACAATTTTAAATAGGAAAAAAAAATACATATTTTTTAACTTCCTGGCTTAGTTCTTTCTAACCTGGTATTCAGCTTCTCTGCACTCCAGAACCCAGCGTTACATGTTTTGGTTTGATGTATTTCTGGGTTTGTAGATGATACAAATGTTTTTATTGCTAGTAGGAGGAACTTTTATTTTCATCAAAGTTCCCTACAGAGCATTTAACTGGAGTCAAATACTTACTTATGGATCTGTCAAGGATACTATTGATGTAGGGAGTTTTTTGATATTTATAATGCATTGGCAAAATTAAAACCTTTATACCATGTGTCTGGTAAAGATATATTGTATAAAGGGAAGTCTTGATCTGGATGAGAGTGGAGGAGCTTCTGGATTTGTTCTATTTTTCATCTCTGTGATTTTTTGGCCATTTTTTTGGCCAAGTTTTGACCAAGGTTAGGTCTTTATCCTTGTTCTAAATGTTTCAGTGTTTTAGACAAAAAATGAAGGCTAGGGTGGGAAAGGTCCTGCAGTTTAACAGTTTGCCCTGGCCAAGCAATCTCTTCCTTCTCTTAAATGGCCAGTATGTTTGCAAGAATTTTGGGGGGTTTGCCTGATTTTTCACTTTACTGATGGAAAGCATTACGTAAGGTAGATACTATGCACAAATGCAAGAACTGAGCAAGAAAGATTGGTATAGTAATGAGGGAGCAGTGTCAGATGGTTAGAGCACATGAAAAGAAATTGAGTACTGAGGTTTCCATTTCAAGATTTGCTGTTGGTGAATAGTGCAGGATGGAGAAGGAAATCAGCCTTTCCTATGCCTTAAACTGGAGAAGAAACAAAACCTGTAAAGATTATTTATTAGTGTTACTAAAACTTTGAGACTCTTGCCTCAGAAGTGTTATGAAAGTGCATCTTTACCACTGACTGCTTAAGTATGTTAAGTATGAAAGCGTGCAGTGGTGTTGTATACCAAATGCTGGATGTTAGGTAATGGTACTCAAGTAACTCAACAGGCATCCCAGTAATCCATGAGAATTGCCTTCAGGGGGTGTTTACTGACAGAAAATAATCTTAGCTGAGATTTTGGCTTCATTTGTAGTTGTCTTTAAAAGTACTATGGTGTCTTTAGATTTCATTCAGACCTCAAATGCATTAGACCAGCGTACATAAAGATTTACATCTTTAATACAGCTTTGAGATCATTGAGAGCAAGAAAAGGCCCAGATGTGTGTGTATATATGAATTTTCTAGCTTAAGATAAAAAGACCATGTTTAAGATGATGCCTTAATTCATGCGCTTGAGGTACTTCATTGTTTTTTTAATCATAGGTTGTTGGTACCAAATTAGCATTTTGTAATAGTTTTAGCATTAGTATTCAGGACAAGTCTGGGTAGGAGTGGGTTATTTTTTTCAGTGTTTTTTGTTGTTTTTTTTTTTTTTTTTTTTTTTTTTGTTGTTCTTCTTTTCCTCTTGAAGCTGGAACATAGAAATGGTTTGATGTGTATGTTTACAGTAGCCATACACAATTTTAAAGTGCAAAAATAGATGGAGAAATGTAGCTGCTCTAACCATTTCCTGACTAAAAAGTTGGTCTGACTGGTGAACTGGACTTTTGTTTCTGGTGTTGTGAATCACATAACGCAGTTTAGATGTTAATTTGGAAGTAACCAGAGAGTCTGGAGGCTGGAGGTTGGGAAGTGTTATTACCTCATTATCCATTGCTCAGGGTTAGCTGTAAGGTTTTGACCATCTGTACACACACACAGAGGAGAAAGGAAATGGACAATACAGATTACATATTTCAAGCCACTATGGATACCGATTAAGTTTGCCATTCATCACAGCAGGACAGAGCTCTCTGGTTCTGTCTCATCTTTACAGCTCAGAATAGTGGCTGCAGCTATTGCTTGCTGTAAACCCTTGCCTTTTAATGGGTGTTTTTACTAGGTGCTGACATCATGCTTTCTGTTTTGACGGTAAGCGATGTTTTCTCATCCCAGTTTTGCTGAAAAATTGGGACTTCTGACTTTTGAACAGTTTAATAATACTCTGTGTGGGAAATAATAAGTAAGAATACTATTATTCCATCCTCGAGTTTTTTAAAATACAATGCTATACCTAAATAATTAATAAGAAACCATTTCAGTCCTGGCACAAACAGGCTGTAGTGACATTGTGGTCATTGCAGCTACCCCAGTGCATGTTGTTCTACATTATTAGCAAAAACAATATGGCAGAAGCCATATGGTGGCATATGATGAGTTTTGTATTATGCTGTTTGCTGTGCTAACTCACGGGAAATATGTTTTTGTAATATCTTGTTCACTGTCAGCCATTTAAATTAGAGCAGATTGTTTGTTGGGTGAGTTGAAAGATGCTGCATCCCCGAGATGTTTCACATTTCAGCTGCTGTGCGCCGCGTTCCAGCAGCTCTCCTTCCGCTCCTGCAGTAAAGGGAGAAGCAAACCGCAAGTACTGGAAGGTGCCTCCGAGAATCCAGCGCTACAGAACGGGGCGGGGGAGTTTCCTGTTGTAACAACAAAGCAAACAATCATCAGGGTGCTTGTCTGCCATAGAGGAGTGTCTCTGTTTGGGTGTGAGCTGTGTTTCCTGCCTCCCTTTGAATCAAGAATCGTTTATTTTGGATCTCTGAGGGTTTCTTTTCCCCTCTCTGTTAAAGCCTCCCTCCCCTTTCCTCCCTCCCCCTCCTTCCTGTCCCCCCCTTCCCAACATATCTCTCAGTGGGCAGGCTTTATCTAATGAAATCCTATGTCTAAGAACAATGGCATCTGCAAGAGTCACTTGCACAGCTTCAGTACAGCTGACAAGGACGTCTCTTGCTGCACGAACAAATAAATGCAGCAATGTACTTCTTTTAATTGGGTGAGTTGAAGGAAGTTTGGGCTCTGAAGCTGTGCAAAGGGAGAGACTGAAGTGGCACATCAGTCCCCTCTGCATATCCTTAATTTGTGAACTGCTTGGGATGTAGATACAGCCTTTTGTCTCCCTGGAAATGTCCCTTGCATGTTAGGTAGTACTGGAAATAAATGCAGATCAGGGTATGTTTAGAGGTGATGCCACTGGGCACTCCTGAGTTGGAAATGGGGGAGAAGAGCAGAGATTTAATACCCCAGGGTGTATTTTTAGCTCTCAGATTTCCTATGTTACAATATTGGAGCACACACAATTTCCTGCGTTAAACTCAGTGCTAAGCAGAGCGTGCCTGCCACATCCATTTGCAACTGCTTAGCATGAGCCTTAATACTGAGACACGTGCCACTTAAACCAAGTGGCTGTGTCTACTGCCAAGAGCCTTAAATCCACTCGTGGTTAGTGTACTTTCTTGCGCAGTTAGCCTGGCCTAGTTTAGCTTGTTTACAAAGAGATAAGGCAGTTCAGGCATTGCTAGGGCTGTAGGGGCATAGGAGGTAGCCCTCTGGACCAGTCTCTATTCACCAAGTCCATGTTCCCTTGCACAAAACAGTAAGAAAAGGCAGGACTTATGAATGGTGAGCCCTCCACACATGGCAGATGGGCAGAGCTTCCTCCTTTAAAAATTGCTTCTGGTCCAGGTGTGTCCTTTTCCTAGAGTTTGCTTTTTGTTGTTTTGGGGGTTTTTGGTTTTTTTTTTTTAATATTGCTGCTCTTCAGGAGCCTAACAAAGTTTCCCTCTCTTGTGTCAGCCTTTGTCTCCTTTGTTCTGCCAGTGATGCCAACCCTGACATGCTGTCAGTTCCAGTGCAGCTGTGGCACAAAACAAAGGGAACCAGAGCTTGTGCTTTTACATGACCATCATTCACCTGATCAACATGTGCCCTGGAGCAGGCAGAGGAAAGCCAAAACTTTTCACATGTTACCAAGAAGCTGTAGCTGTGGTGATTTATCCTGGCTTTAAGATGGGTAAAAATTGCAGTGAAGGTGGAGCAGTTACATAGTCCATTCTCAGGACTGACAGACATTCTGTGTCTCAGAGTTTCAGCTCTCTTTGAGAGCACATCCCAAAGCTTGGGCTTTATCAGGCCATGACTGTCATGCCAGCTTGATGGGTACGCCACATGCCTTTAGATTACCATGTGCCAGTGAGAGGAACTCTTCTTTCTGTCTGCCTGGAAATGCCCTTGCACAGTAGAGGCAATAATAAATATGCTCAAGAAGAAAACATGCCTGCCCTCGGGAGCCAGGGTGAAGAACTTCCGCAACTGAGGGTTTTTTGATTCCTTCTAGCAGTAATGGAAGAATCACGGAATCAATTAGATTGGAAAAGACCTCTGAGATCATTGAGTACAACCTACGACCTAACACCTAACCAGACCATGGTGCTAAGTGCCATATCCAGTCCTTCCTTAAACACCTCCAGGGGCGGTGATTCTACCACCTCCCTGGAAAGTCCATTCCAACTTTCACCCTTTCTGTGAATAAATTCTTCCTAACATCCAACCTAAAACTCCCTTGGTGCAGCTTAAGACTGTGTCCTCTCATCCTGTCCCTAAAGAAAAGAAAGGTAAAAAAGCCACTGCCTAAGTAGCAGAGGAGGTGATGATGATAGTGGTGATTTACAAAGCTTTTGTGCAACTATTTTTGATGGAAGTCAGCACATGTAAAGGGACTGGTATGTGCCCCTATGGGTTAGTATTGTGAGTAGTCGAATCTATTAAACCTTACTGCAGCTTCCCTGTTGCTGATGCTCTCAACTTTCTTGTATGCCAGAGTATCAAGAGCTTAGCTAAAGCCTACGGCTCTCTTGTATCAGGTGCTATACAAAAAGACGGTTGTGTTCCAGGTATAAGAGCACATCCCAGATGGACAGCAGGCAGAAAACGAAGTGGCTGTGGCTGGGTATTAACCAACATGATAGCAACGGTCTCTCAGTACATTCTCCATCCCAACACTGGAGGAATTTGGGCAAAAATGAGGGTTTATGGGGAGCATGGAAAGATTTGTTTGACAGTTTAAAAAGTAGAGAGGGGTCAGTGTTTGCCATGGGCTGATCAGAGGTGGAAGTCTAAATGTGATTTGGAAGAGACAAAGAGAGGCTATGAAGAACCTTGAATGGGAAGAGAAGTAGCTTCCTGGAGAAGTGAATGTAATCAGTGAGGCAGTAAAATAATCAGTCCAGAACTTAACACAATCTCTTTGCAGTGCATTTTGGATGGGTGTAGTGATGCCTGTTTGTTGAGGCGAGAGAAAAGAATGCTGGACTTGGACTCCCCCTGCTTCTAAAGTGGAGGATACTTTTTCCATCCAAATGGCTTCTTTTAAGTGCTGAAGTACACTTCTGGAAGCAAAACTTCAGGCATGCAAATATTACTGAATGCAATATAGTAGTATATCAGTGCTGGAATTGTGCTTCTGTAATAAAAGCAAGTTGGTGCAGCATATATGGTTGATTTGTAAGTTCTTATGGAGCTCTGTTTGCTATGAAAAAATAGTTTTCTTGAGTACCTTTTGGAAAGGGAAATAGATGATGAGAAGCAGGAGCATGCTCTCATGAACTCTACATTTGGAAGAAACAGAAGCTTTAAAAAGGTGTATTTGATGCTATTACTACTTCACAGATTTGGTAACCAAGTATTGTATGAGTTGGCAAGAAAATTGCCTTTTTCATCCTTTCCCATGGTTTGATTTTACATTCTTAATTTTCTTTTATTAGAGTTTGCAGTGTACAGTGAAATACTTCTTTGCTTATGGGATTTGGCGTTATTAAGGCATCTCTCATTCATTTATTAGTGTTCATTAACTATTGAGATAGAATAAATGTTTCATGTAGTAAGTACTTCTTGAACTGAACACATTGGCAGTGGGGGACCAGACCCTGCCCAGGCTTGGGGGGGATACCTTTCTATGCAAATTAGTTACCATGTGCAGTGCATTCCTCTGGTCCTTACTGGAAATGGGTTGGAGGGCTTTGGAGTCTTGGGTGGTCTTGCCCCCCCCCCCATACACTGTCATGATCCAGTTATTAAAGTTCTTAGAAATGCCTCTGCCCAAATTAAGGTGCAGACAAGACCATATACCAGTGACAATAGTATGTATTTTATTTAATAGTTGTACTAGTTGGAAAACAATCCAGTGAGAGGCATCAAGTCAGAATAACTATTTAATAGGGAAGTTAAAGAAAAAAAAAAGGAAAAACCAAAAAAGAGCACTAATTCAAACTGACAGAGTCAGGATACAACCTGACCCCCTGTTAGTCAGGGTGGTGGCTGCAGTCCATTAAGATGGTGGCTGCAGTCCTCCTGAAGTGGTGAATGTGGTTCTGTTGAAGTGGTGATCCTGTAGAAAGCGGCTGCTCCTCCTCGGAAGGTCCAGCAGTGGCTGTGTAGTTCCTGTCCTCTGGGAATCCAGTGGAAAGGTGTCTGTGGTGTTCAGAATCTCAGATTATATGCAGGATGGAATGCTTGGTTCTTCTTCCTGGGTGGAGCATCTCACAATGGGATGATGAGTCATGAGGCCAGGTGTTGATGGGCCATTAACAGAAAGATAGTCTAGAGGGAGTTATCTCTGAGTCATGCAACAGAGCATTGATGGGCCATTAACAGAAAGATAGGGAGGAGGCCAGGAAACACTGCCCACCTGGATTCAACAGCTCATGAGGATGGTAATAGAATATACTGCAACCCAGGACAATAGTAAATATGACAGAGAGAGAAAAAAAGAGTAAAAGGAAGAGAAAGAAATAGGAGAAAGAGGAAGGGGGGACAGAAGGAGAGTGATAGAGACAGAATAAGGGAAGTATCACCATCCATGGATCCCAGCGATGTTCTGTTGATCCTCTTCAGCTGGTCTTCATGGTGAAGGTCCCCTCAAAAAGCATAGAATGTGATGGGTTTATATACACTCAGGCTAGGTAGGAAAACTCAGGCACCAGTCTGGAGGGGGATAAAGCTTGCCATTGTCTCTTACAACAGACTGGATCTGTTGTGTCACATGCAGTCCTGTGGTGCAAGGCCCATGGGAGTGTTTGATGGATTATGACACCACCTTAGCTGCCTCTCATATGAGTATCCTGTGGATGTGGCCTGTGAGGTTGGGGGTTTCACAGCTGGGCTGGTTTGTGTAAAGGAGTGTGGGTGTTCACTGCCTCTGACCAGAGGTTACACCTGAAACATCCTCCCCACCTCATTTCTGGGAGAGTAAACCTGACTTCTGTGGGCTGTGGTCTCCCCCACCCCAAACTTAGCCAGGGAAGAATCTCTGCCATGTTTGGCTCTCTTGTGGATGCATTCTTCTCCTTTGGCCTTGTTTGTTTCTCCCTAGACCGGAGATAATTAAACAATAGTGTGCTCTTTATCTTATCTAGGGGGCTTAACTCACAGTCCAAAGTTCTTCAGGGAGGTGTTTGTGGTTGTAGCTTCTTTACACAGTTTTTGCTATAATGGGCAAAACTTCATAACAATGTTTAAGACATGAACCATTTTGGTCCCTGATATACACTCAATGTCCATTTTTCAACCTCATTCCTGCACTTGTGCAGTACCGTGCTGTGCTTATGTCCAGGAGCTAGAACAAGGAAAAGTACTGCCCTACCTCTGCATGGCCCCTTCTCCAGGCGTATCTTGTTCTTTTTCATGGTGTGTCATGACCAACAATCCTTGGTCAGCTCTGCAGCCATCCAGCTGTTGGTATTTGAGATATACACATTAGCCCCTTCTGTGACAGAGATACACCAGGCTGTGGCACAAACATCAATATGGTCTTGGTGAAAAGTCACATTCTTTGAAAAGGGAAAAGATGAGAAAGGCTATAGAATGCATGTGCCCCTTTCTCCCTCTACTCCTTGGGGGTGTGCTAGTTTGAAAACAAACCAGTGGGAAAACACAAGTCAGAATTATAACTTAATAGGAAGATTAAAAAAAATGCAATAGCACAAGAACATTGACAGAGTCAGGATACAACCTGACATCCTGTTAGTCAGGGTGGTGATAGCAGTCCAGATAAAGTAGTCCTGTTGAAGCAGTGATCCTGTAGAAAAGGGTCTTGAGCTTCACTTGAAGGTCCAGTGGTAGCTCCTGTCCTCTGAGAATCCCATAGGTAAGGGCTGCTCCTGCTGTTCCAAAACCCAGATTATATCCAGGTGGGAATGCTTGGCTCCTCCCCCTGGGTGGAGCATCTCACAATTACATAGATGTAATTCTGTGAGTCACGCGGTGGGTCCTCGATTTCCCATTAAACATAGATAGCCCCCAGAGGGAGTTATCAGGGATGAGTCATGGTAGGAGATAACAAACACTGCCCCACCTGCTTTAATAGTTTGTGAAGATGATAATAGAATAGCTTTTGGTTACATAGATAATAGCTTTTGGTTACATTGTAACCTAGGACAGGGAGTAATCTCTCTATAATCCTTTGCAACTTGATGTACAATGCGATTATAAAAATGAAAAGCAGAAAAGTTAATATTAAAAGTACAATCATAGGATGCAATACCATGTTAAAAACTTGTATTGCTGTCTGCAACCATCCAAATAACATGTCCCAACAATGTTGTTCTTCATCTTTTTTGATCCATTCCATCACCTGGATTTCTTTCACATCCTGAGGAGCAGTAATCAGCCTTTTGTCCATTTTCTTGTGCTTGCTTTAGTAGCAGCTTTTTCAAGCTGAGATTCATTTCAATGGGTGTAGGATTTAGGTCTTAAATCAGTGTTAAATCATAACAATTGATAAGATGTAACAGAAGCTCAATAACTAAAATAAGATTCCATGATTTCAATACAGTTACAGACACAAATACAAGGGTGATTGCTTGTATCTACAACAAGGTTGTCTACAAGAATAAAATCTCAAGGAGATGTTATGCAGACACATCCGTTCCATTGGACCCTTACTCTGTGCTCCAGGTAACAGAGTACAGCTCTGTTGGGATTGAATCCTGACACAATGATTGGCTATGTAGCATGTACCAAAGCACTGCATATTGTTAAAACAAAATTTTTGTCTTTACTCTTGGTTGAGTCATAAGTGAAATTAATTAGGTACCACCAATAGTGGAATTCCCTTTCAAATTTGGTTGCATTATCTCAGACTACCTTTTGAATTTCAGTGGGTAAATTACTTTCATCTCCTTCCTTTATAAATGCTGCCATAGTAAATTGCCCCCACAGCTGAGAAACGTGTGCAGAATGTGCTATTGTTACCATGAATAAAGAACAGAGAATCTCCAGCCTGTGGGTTCAGCTTGTTGGTGTGTGAACCAAATTTGGTTCATGCTGGCAGTCATTGCTCGTGCAAGAAGGATAAGCAGTCCTTCCATGGTTAACTTGATCTTCAGTGGGGGTATGCTGACATCATTCCGAGTATCCTTCCTGGGAGGAGAAAATAATACAAGTCCTGGTGGAGTTTGTCTGGACAGGTTACCCCTTAGTGGCTCAAGTTGTTTAATGGCTCAGGCTGATGACAAAAATGCTTTTTCTCCATTTAGAATATCTGTCTCTCTAAAAATGTAGTTGGGTTGAATACTAAAGATCTCTTTGGTCTGTCAGGGCCAGATTAGCCTTGATGTTCCTCAGGTGGAATCTCAACTACTTCATGGAGTGCTTGCTGTACTGCTGTTGCTGCTTCCCCCACCCTTTTGGGAGGCCCTCTTGTGGTTCAAGATGCCCCCACAAGTGGGATGCTCTCTGAATTTGAGTTACTATTAGAAATGTTATTACTTGTTGACAAGAACCTACCGGAATCTAAATGGATGGGCCATGCATGTATGCAATAGGATTCCACCTGCTGGATTTCCATCTCATCTGGCTTGTGACCATAATGCTCTTGGCAAATGAGCCACCAGAAAAAAATAGAATAGGGGGAGGGGGCAGGTGGGTAATTTTTTGTGTGAATTTTCCGCTCTAGCCTGGGGTCTAGTAGATTCAGTGGGACTTGAAGCTAAAGAAGCATCTTTTCCCTTCTCATTGCTGTTGGGATCAGCCCATACATTTCCATTCTATGCAAGTCTGTCACTCTAGGACACGAGAGAGAACCCATGTACACGAGAGATTTCAGAAGGGCTAAAAAGGACCTATGTTTATTAACTTCCAAATTTATAGATTTCTTAACCAGGACAAGGATTGGGTGAACAAGGTCACTTCCTCTACAAACACATTGGCTACAAGAGATGCTCATCAGGGCACCCTTGTCACAGTGCAGGTATGTAAACATTCTTACAGTTAGGAAAACATAGCTATTGTTTACATGAAAGTCTGTGAGAACTCTGACTCCAAAAGTAAAACATCAGAAAGCTGAGAGAACTAATCAACAGCAAATCTGCTATACTTTTTCTGGAACTCTGGTATCCGAGTTGCTGTATACAACACTGTTTTGGTAGCAGTTTGCTGACCCTGACCATTGTAGTTTCAGTTTTAATTAGGGGTCCTAATGTTAATTCCTCATCATCAGACGACAATGCAAACATTACATCTCACTTTGTCAGAAAAAGACCTATCTACTGTCTTCCAGCTTCTTCATTGGATACAAAAAGTCAGTGTTATGAGTGGTGTTTCTGCAAGTGGTCGAAATACTGAATCCTGCAATTCCTCCTATAATATCTCATCCGCATCCCAAAGCTCCACCTGAAGCCTCCTCGTATGCTCACGCTCAGCAACAAACATTTTCTCCCAAAGCATACTTTCTCTCGTCTCATTTAACTGGTCCTGCAATCTTTTCACCAAATCTGGCAGACATCTAGTAATTTTTTCCCCTCTATTCATTTGTTGGCATACCTTTCCTTTTGGGCAGTAGTAAAATCCGCTCCCAAAATTGCACATAAAATTGCTTTACCTTTTCTCTCTTGTACCTTTTTTTCTCTTAACACCGCATTTATGGATTTAACCACCATCTCAGGCTTATACCAATTTTCATTTGCTTATTCTGTGTCCATGGGAATTGGGAAGGCACTATATTCTCTCAACTTTTCCAAAATCAGGGAGCAGTCAAGCACTGACATTTCTTAAACAGTCTCGGCTTGCAGCTGCTTGGATCCTTCCTTGCTGTTAACAAGCAACAGATCACTTCCCAGCATGCCCTGCCCAGAACTCAGGGGTAGTGGTGGTACCCCAAATGGACTTTTTCAACCACAGCATCCTGCCCATGACACCAAAAATGTGATGTCACACCCTTAAGGGGAAAGGAGCACACAAGATTCATAAATGCCCATGGCCAAAAGGAAGAACAAAATCCAGAGGGTCCACAAAAACTCACAAAGCATTATTAGCAAATTACACTCTTGGCATGGAAATTGGTGCATTAGTCCCTGTCCTACTATATAATCTCACAACAGTGGGTTTTGGATGAAGGGGTAAGATGAAAAGGAAGAAAGGAAGAGAAAAGGAGAGAAAGAAAGGAAGAAAGAGGGCAAAAAGAGATCACCAGTCCTGATTCCAAAGCCAAGCACCCAAACTTCAGTTAGGTTCCAAGATCAGTGAGTGCTGTCTGCCTCTGGAAATCTGGCTGATGGCTTGTTGTCAAGACGTAAATTATAGTCAGGTTACTTCTGCCTGCTGTAGCAATTAAATATTGCTATTAATTAAACTGACTGACCATTAGGAGAGAACCTGAAATGTATACCCTCTCAGCTGTTTGGATGATTTATGCTCATGCATGCACAAGAGAGCTCTGCCTCTGATGCAACACTAAATCTCAGTCCCAAAAAGTTTTTTGTCCTCTTTGGGTTTAAAAAGATGTAGCTATTTGTTGCAGTTCTGCCTGTGCTTTCCTTTTTGAGAACCTCTGGAAGACTATATGCACTATTAATCTTAGACCTATTTTGTTCATACTGTTTGACTCTTTGTATTTGCTTGGAGATGTGGGGCAGGCAGAAAAGAAGCTGATGTAGTGTGCGTCCTACTTGAAAGTGGTCCAGGATTTCAGTGCAATTTGTCTTGCTTTTTGTAGTTTAACATTTCAAATAATTACTGCCACTCAGCCAAAGGTCCCATGTTGTGGAGGATGAAATAGAGAAACCTTATAAACACGACTGCTTGGCAAAAGATTCTGAAAATATGAAGTGAAATAGAAATGAAAGCTAGCTTTGAGATATAGAATACCAAGCTGTTAGTTACTGAACAACCAAAAACCAATGGGCTAGCCAGCTGAAGGAGAATCCCTCTTGATTGAACAATGTCCTTAGCAGAGAAGAGAATGCTTCAGCAAGCAGAAAAGTCCAAGGGTCAGAGAAACCCTGCCAGCGTGGCAGGAAGACAAAAGTAGTTTTAGAAAGTAGTTTTTAGGAGTTAAAATGTAACACAGTATGGTAATGTAGTAGTTTTGATAGGTTGTATGTAAATTCTAGAAGGATTTTTGTCTTCTACTGATTGGATGTTGTATTATTACCATATTCAGTATAGGAAGAGATATAATATCATGTAACCAGACTTTAGCTCTCTCTAGGTTTAGATTTTAGCTCTCTCGATCTGGCTCTCTCTATCTAGCTCTCTATCTCTCTCTCTACCTCTCCAGATCTATTGATCCCTCTATCTATCTTGCTCTCTCTCGCTCTCTCTGGGGCATGCTCTAAGCTGTGGCTGGCAGCTTAAGCAGAGCTCCTGCACCCACGACCCTTGCAAATAATCTGCACGTTTCAGGAGCTGCCTTGAACTGCAGAGATCATGTGTACTGCTCTGTCCCGTACTCGTTTTACTTTCTACAGTCCCAGTCTGTCACAATGAGGAGGACCTAATGTACAGTCTCAATCTAACCAGTCAAGCTATTGTTGTCTCTTGTTGATTCTTTCTGGTGTTCAGATAACATAATCCTCTAAGTATTCAGTATGAAAGGGTATTGGACATGTGAAGATGGTGGTGATGATCCCTAATCAATGAGAGAAGATCTAAGATCCTTCTAGAAAATTACATGTAGAGAGTGCTTCACACCTACTAGTACATGGAGTGTAGATACTAGGTGTCGTTAAGGAAGCAGCCTCTCTATGTGGGATGGGAGTGTGCACATCCTTCAGTTGGTATGACTGGGACAGCAAAATGAGGAGCAGCAGCAGGTTTTAGTCAAAGCTTCATAAAAACTGATAAAGGCTTCCACAAATGTGCACTAATTCAGCCGCTCTAATGGGAAGCTAAGTCCTCCATGGCGAAGATCCTTTGGATGAGAGCTGATTGGACCAGTCGCTAAAGGCAGAAGTAACAGGATAAACTTGAGATGGGGCATTTGGGAAGTCATCTCTCCTTAGTCCAAACACTAAAAGAGCCCCCCTCAGTCTTTACCTACTGTCCTTGCTGTGTCACTTTAAGAAGCAGTAACAGTTAGTGAATGCATCCCAAATGATTCCAGCAGGCTGTTCTTCCCAAGCTGTCATTCAATTTAAGAAATTCCCTCTGTGGAACTTCTTTTCCACCTAACATATTCAATGCCTGGATCACTGTTCCACTTTTAAAAGTGTGGAAAAAATTTACTTCATAAATGCAGATTCTGAGTTTGGCAGAACCAGATTGGTAAACCAAGTAACAAAAGACTGTTATATTTTATAGGAGGAAAAATCATAAATAATATAGAATTACAGGACACCAAGAGGTCAGTCAAGCCAGCATGAACTGAAACAGTGTGCCATGGTGGTGTTCAGAGGGAGAATGCCTGAGTCAGGAGTTGTGAGGACTGTAGTGGTAGTAGTTTTTGTTCTGAAGACCCTGTTTCAAACCCTTCTTTGCTATCTGGCTTAGCATTTTTGTTCCTGGTGATAAATATATGGTTTTCAAATTACCATTGTGTTGTGACTCAGTGCCGGGAGAGGGAGAAGACTTATTTCCCATACAAATTTCTTTTGGCTTGGAGACAAAAGAGAAAAGAGCAGGGTTTTTGGCTCAGGTTAGCAGATAGAGAGCCAGTAACTGATCAGCTTATTAATACAAGGGATTTCAAATACACAGTCAGCCAAAAAAAAAAACAAAAAACCCAACATTTAAAAACAATTAAAAAGAAACAAAAGAAAGGGCAAATTACTTTTCTGTTGGTCTTCAATTAACCATAGTCCAGTCTCTGGCTACTTTTTTGAAGCTGCTTCAGCTTATTTGTTTAATCATCCTTTATTTTTTTCCAACAAGAGAGGTCATGATGGCAGGGGAAAATAAGCTCTGTGTGAGCTTTACATGCAGGTGCTTTTTTAAACTTGAAGTGGCAATCTAGGTGTCACAGCAAATCCTAATCTTCCATCACTTTTCTGGTGGCTAGTTGAGAAGGAAATGAAAGCAATGTGTTTTGTTTTGGTTTGACCTGATCTCCGATTTTCCTTGGTTAGCGTGGAGCTAAAATGCTTCTCAGATATGCCAGGGACAGTTCATAGCCTCTGATTGCAGCTCATCAGTGACAAACAACCTGTCCCTAGCACAATCCTAAGTAGGAGGTAGCATTTGTTCTGCACTTGCTGGCTATTTGTATCCCACTCCATTTGGGCAGTGGGTGGACAGTCTGAGTTGCCCACAGAATTTTAAAAAATTCTTTAATGGGAAAACCCATGGAAATGCATCTTGTCAGTAAATAAAACTGATGGTTCTGTACCCCTGATTCTTTTTGGCTGCAGATATCAGAAGAAATACTATTTTCAGTGACAGAGGCCATGTTGAATTAGATCTAGCTGAAGTGGTTCTTCCCTCTCAGAGGTCTCTGCTGCACCTCGTGTGGTGATGAGGTGTCACAGAGCAGGCTGACAAATGCACGCACCACAGATGTTTATGTCAGTGAGGAAGAGTGATCCCCGAGCTCCAAATACTATTAAGTAAATGGATTGTTTAAAGAGCTGATAAAACTGGTGGTAAATTTTTGTTGTGATACTTAGCAAATAGACAGGCTTCAACCTTCAGTGAAGGTAATCCATTAAGTGTCAATGAATTTTTACATGTTATTGTACTAGCTGCACTGTTAAGAAAGCAAAGCAGTAGATGTGAGCAGCTGTAGGTGCTGTGTTTTCATCTTACCTCCACAGAGTATGCAGTCAGCAGTTGTCCTCTGGAATTCCAGCCTTCCCACACTCATCCTAGACCCTCTTGCATCCATTCCTAGCTCTGCAGTCAGGTAATAGCACACCACCAATATGTATCATATTCTCTATCTGAGAAGCTGAGAATCCTTGTTTTATCCATGCTCCTCTTTGACCAATCCAGTATTTTCAACCTGCTCAAGTACACAACATAAGTATCCAGCATTGTGGGCCCCAATGTGCAGCTTCTGCATGTCGGTGCTACAGGAGTACAGCTACTGGTGCCCTGTACCCACACCCTGGTGAGACCTCACATGGCATAGTGTCCAGTTTTTGGTCCTTAGTACCAGAGAAATGGAGTTCCTGAAGGCCTGTGAAGATGATTATGGGGCTGGAGCATTCCTCTTCTGGAGAAAAGGCTGAGGGAACTGGGCCAGTTCAACCTGGAGAAGACCGAGAGGGAACCTTATCAATGTTAATAAATATCTGAAGAGGATATGTCAATAGGATGGACCAGGCTCTTCTTGGTGGTGCTGGGCAATGGGATGAGAGGCAACAGGCTGAAACTGGAAGTTCCACGTGAACATGAAGAAGAACTTCTTTACTGTGCATGTGACCAAGCACTGGAACAGGCTGCCAGAGAGGTTACAGAGTCTCCTTCCCAGGAGATATTCAATATTCGCTTGGACACAATCCAAGTTCATGAATTTTAGGAGACCCTGCTTGAGCAGGGAAGTTGGACTAGACGTCAGTGGTTGTGGTCGTCTCAACCATACCATTCTGTGTGAAGTACTAAAGAATAGTCACACTGAAGTACACCAACTCTGCCTACTGTGCAGCTTTGCAGTGCAGATGGATTTGGAGTAGAAAATGCAACCCGGGATGATGTAATTATCGGGAGATTCATCAGAAACAAAACGTGTACCATTGGTATCCAGTGTATCTCCTGAAAAACTGCTCTGTGGCCTCTTGCAGGCTCTCAGTTGGGCTTGGCATGTCTTTCCCATCCCTGGCCATGGCAGTTCTCTGATTCCCCCTTGGAGCACAGCGTGGTGTCGAGGGGTGGGGTGGGGGCGACGGTCCTGGACCTCAAGGACATGGCTAGAATGGCTTGAGGAATGGCTTGACTTTGCTGTATCACCATGGCTGGTGCCTGTGCCTTGGCTCCTGATGGCACACGTTGAAATGCAAATGACTGCAGTAATTGGCTAGAGATAAACCCAGCTGGGAGGGAGTCGGGCAGCAGAGAGTGAAGTGCTTAAGTGACAATTACTGCTCTGCATCCCCCAGCATCCCCAGCAGCAGTCGCCTTTGGTCTCTGTTTTAGAGGAGCTGTAACACGTTAATTGGAGTGCTTCTCTGTTAACATGTCTCACTTAGTTTCTTGTCTGATGCTGCTTTAGTGGGGAGGTGGAGGAAGGCTTCTCTTTGTTGAGGTGGCTGTTTATTGTTAAATCCTATTGAAATGTGTGTCATTTGGTTTGTCCTGTTGTCTCCTAAGATTGACTAGCTGCCTTTTTTTTTGAGATTAGAAGCTGCAAGGAGAGAAATAATACAAGCTAGATGTAGTATAAGGTGCAAGTTTGAAATAGGATTTAGTATTACAAATTAAAAACGTACATTTCACACTTACCAGCTTAGGGGATAACATACTTCCTTCACATCTGAAGAAAAACACTGGTAGCAATAACTTAAATGGATAGATAATATATACATTTATTTTACTCAATAGTTATTTTCAGTCTATACATAATTTATCTTTAATTTGAAAATTATTTTTACAGCTTGCAATTCAACACTAGCCATAGTTTGGAAGACTCTGACTGGGCTTCCTGCCTTGCAGTATTAACCAGTGAAAGTAGTTAATTCAATAACATTTGTAAGTGACAACCAAAACTTCCTTCTTTTAGATTTTAAAGACTGAGGAGAAGAGAGTCCCAAGAGGCAGATATTCATGCTATGACAAAACAGGCTGGCTTGGCATGTCTGAGGCACAGTGTGGGCAATGAATATTGTAATGCTTGAGACATAACAAACTCCAGAGAAAACACAGGTTGCTTTCACCCATGGAAAGATAATGCATTACATAAAAAATTCCAGGAGGTCCCTTGCAGGAGTGTTTCAGCTTGAAAGCCTATAAAGTAGAGAAATGGCAGGGATAAAAATTCCAAGACAGATAGTAAAGCTGCAGCAATAAGTAGTGTGCTGTCAGCCTCTGGATCAAAGCAGTGATAACAAGTGCAGCAGCTCAAGAAGGGTTTAAAGACCTGGGGAAATCAGCCAGAAGGGCAGTAATGGCTCCATCTGCCCACTAATGTGAATAGGTTGTAAATGATAGAGGACATAGCTTGTAGGAGTGTGTAAGGACCACAATGTTTTGAAATGGGGTTGGTGTTAGTTTTCTAAAATATTCAAGAGGAAGACTGTTTTCTTTCTAGGAGTAAATATGTCTGGCCCCTTTCAGCAGCTAGTTTTATGTCTACCAGTAGTTATTCTCTTAAAAGAATATGGTTGCACTGTACGGTGAAATGCTGTCTCATCTCATCTTTTAAGTTACCAGATTGGGCAGGTCACTGTTTGGTGGGAGACACTAGTATGACTAATTGTAGAGGGAGAGGGAAAGGTGATAATTTTACTGAAAAACATGACACTCCTGCACAGCCAAAGACTCAAGTACCTACAGCTTAAATGCCTTGATTCCATGCTCAGGTATTGTTAGCTGCATGATGAAGAATAAAGGGAAAACATAGCTTACATGAAATGTGTGCTTTCAAGAAGGGTACAGGATGTAGCAGGATAGAACTGCTCTTGCATGCTCCTGATCTAGGGCTGATCTGCAGCTTGAAGCAACTTCAACATTATTTATGCACCCTAGTGGTCTGACACACAGGTAGAGGTGACTTACATTAGGGTAACCGGCCAAGCTATCACCCTAAGCTATCTGCTGACTTCTGCTATATAGGTGGCAGAGCTGCTCATGGTTGCTTTTGAATACATGGTTTGCAGCCTGATGTCTTAGGGATACTGAATCTGGTGTCTGCCAACCTAAAAATGGGGTGGTTGTTACAAGCCAGGATTGGCTATAAAGCACACAGCTGTCCATGGGGCAATTAATTTGATCAGCTGTCCCAAGTAAGCCAAAATGTGCTCATGAGTGAGTGTGTGCCCTGAGGTCCTGTGCATTGGCCACAGGACCCTTGCAGGTCTGCAGTCCTGTCTGATAGGGGCCCACTGTAATGTAGTTCTGGGGATTCTTGTTTCATGCATGGTTTAATGGTGAACATGGTGAGGGTGCTGGTTGGATGGTTGAACTTGATGATCTAAAACATTTTTTCCAACCTTCATGATTCCGTGATTCTATAATGCTGCTTGGAAACTTTTCCAGGGAAGACCATAAAGTTAGCTGTAGAGCTAGCTCTCATTTTTGCCACTTACCATGGGAGCTTTTATGTTGCTCTTCCCTTCCTTGTTTCAGCACACAAGTACTGAAGTAAGAGTTGAAATTCCACCTTGCGTATTTTGGATGAAGTGTTTACTCAAGAATTTGAAAATTGTTATTAGTAGTTATCCCATGACACTTTTCCTAGAAAAAGGGTGTTAACAGTAACGTTTAACCCAATTACAGGTTTTTTTGCTCACCTAGCTTCTTGCTACGTTGTCAATCTGCAACACTCTTCCTATTGTGCTCCGTGTTTCCATGTGTTGATAAACAGCTGCTGCATATCCTCCTCCTGTTCATGGATGAGTGTAGTGGGTTGAATCTGAGTTGATAGACAGATTTTTAGACCAATAATGCTTCTCACAATTTACACATCTAAATCGCACAGAAAGGTGGGAGTTCCTCTTGTTCCAGCTCGCCTGAGGGAAGCTGGGAGGCCTTGGAGCCTCTGGGCCCCGCCAGGCCAGGCCGGGCTGGGCTGAAGCCCCAGCCTCCTTCCCTTCTCTCTGATGCCGCAGCACAGATCCTGGGTCGCTGGGGAAGGAACCATCCTAGAGCCCAGGCAGCTAAACTCAGCCGTGGACTGCTAAACTCAGCTATAGACTGCCAAACAGCTAAACCCAGCCATGGACTGCTACGCAGCTAAAATCTTTCTGGCGGGTCCCCCCTGTTCTCCACATGGAGCCAGCGGGAGCCGGCGGGAGCCTCCTGTCTGCAGCCAGCACACTTCACGCTGAACTGAAGAAAACACCATGAAGCCAGCAGCACAAAGGGAGTGAGGCTTTCTTCACCATAAAGCCTGAACAAGAACACTCTTCAACATAGGGGTTTTGAAGTCAGAGAGAGAGTGAGCCATGTGAGACAGAGCAGGAAATGGCGACGGAGAAAAGGGGCAGTGCCGTGTTCCTCGCGCGTAGCTTAAAAATACTTCATGCATGCCGTGGTAAGAAACTGTAATATCTCAAACTGTTTGTCTCTTTAATCCATTTGAAGTGCATGGGGGGATGGAAGACTCACGTGTGGCCCGTGAAGATTGTGAAGAGTGCCTATGCCAGGATAAATAGAAGCAGTGAGAGGCTTTTAAAGATTTGTAGCAGAAAAAGCCTTTGTGTTCAGGCCAAAATAACCCATCCTTAAAAAGATTGATAACCCCATGTGATGGCCCAGGTGTGGCAGTGTGAAAAAACTGATATTTTTTCATAGAAGAGATGTATTATACCACAGCAGATTGTTTCTTTCTGGGCGGGTCTGTTGTTGGGGGCAGTTTGAGAAACCACAGGAAGCAAGAAGAAACCCTTTTTTCCTTAAGCATGTGAGAGACTTTTCAAGAACTGTAACACTGACTAGAATCCTATGTTGTGTTATATTTTGTGTCAGTTAAAAAAAGAGTAAAGTGCTGAGAACAAGGAGTGTGTGTGTTTGTTTTAATTTCTTGTTATATCTTTTAACTTTTAATTCTGTTAGTAATAAAACTTTCTCCTTGTACTGCAGTTGTTTAAGTTTGAACCTGTTTTGCCTCGCAGCTATCTAGTTTTCCTCAATATTTTCTTATTTTGTTTTCCTTATAAAATAACTGATATTTTAGATGCTTGATGCTTAGTTGTGTCTAAACCACAACAATGAGTTGCTTCGGTCAATGAAACTGTGTAGGGTTTCCAAAGCTCCTTGGGTTTCTTTTAGATAACAAACACTATGTACACTGAAGTAATTAGTGTTAATGTGATGCCTCGCATCAAGGAACGATTATTTTCAGGAAAGAGGAATGAAAGAATCATCAGGTTGTAATTACCAGAAAAGAAGACTGAGGAAACTAATTAAAAAGAGCCTGAAACAAGGTGGAGTACTCCTTTGACTTAATATGAGGAAGATCGATTTCTCTCCTAGTCTTTGGCTGGACTGAACATGTCTATTTTAGAACATTTTGAGGATCTAGCCCTGAAAAAAAAAATTAAGAACCTAATTGTTTACTGCATGAATATGATGACCGCAAGGTGTCTCTGAATCCGTCAGCTTGGTGCTACTGAATGTGATTAGATGTTTGAACGAATAAAAGAGTCACACAGAATGATGACACAATTTTATAGTGCAATGGGAGAGAAAGGAGTATAAGGAGAGAAAAAAAATACTTAAATGATAAGAGACAAATACTAATGCAGGGCAGAGCAATAGTTGGTGAGGGGAAAATAAACTCGATATGAGTCATGCAAGTAGTCATGCAAGTAGTGAAGTGTATGCTTTTGTAAGAAGGCTAGAGACCAAGATGAATGGAAGGAAGTTAAAAGTACAAATATATATCAAAAAGAAAAAGAGTAATTTTCTTTCAGAATTGTATTAGAAATCCACTAGAGAGCTGATGAGCCTGAATAGCTCTGGAGGCTCAAGGGACATTTAAGAAGAGAAATTTAGAATATAAAATACTTTTTACATTGGTCTTCTATATAGAGGAATACCTGGTGAGCTTAACCTTACCTTTTGGTAAAGAGCTGGCAGGAGTAGAGATACTTTTATAGTTAATAAGCCCTTACTGAATCTCATGATTTAGCAGACAATGATACAAATAAGAGACTTGGACTCTATTTGTGGCTTTGTGCCATAATGTCCTTGTCTGTGCTTCATTTTCCTGGTTTTCAAAATGGAGATAAAGATAGTGGCTTTGTTGTTAAAGCAGTGTGAGATTGACTGACATGTATATGTAAATGTAGAGAGTATTAATATTATTAATATTTGGACTACATTAATGTATTAAGTCAGCAGTTAATTTCTTTAGTATTAGCTGAATTACCTCCTAGGAAAAAACAACCTCAAAATAAATTTGATTTAATTTATCGTTACAGCTATAATAAGAATCTGGAAGATTGCCAGTGCTCTTTTTATTGAGGTGGGAGAGATGATAAAGGTGATCCAGGGAATTATAAACTCATGACCCTCATTTAAGTGCTAAGAAAATTGTTGAGAAAGTCATTGTAGATGTCATTATGAAGTACCTGAGGTGCAAACCAGCACAACTTTCTCTAAGTGTAAACTTGCTCTAGTTTATTCTATTAGAATTCTTTCAAAAAGTTAAGGTAGTGCACAGTGGGAGAAATGTTAGATATATTGTAACTTATTTACACTCCTAAAAATCTTTTGTTGAAGTTTCTCAGAGGAGGCTGTTAGGGAGAGCTGGTAATCAAGGGGTGAGTCTTACAGTCATACTGGAGGTTTAATAACTATCTTAAATAGGAAGCAAAGAAATTACAAATTTGTACTAGGGGAAATGGCTGGTTTGTCATAGTGGGAAAATGTTAATAGCAGAGCACCTCGGGGTATGGAATGATGACAGTACTAATGGTCTGGGAGAGAGGCGAAGCAGCTTGATTACCAACGCTTAAAAGAGATACAACATTGGTGTTGTCAATCAAGCGTACATAGATGAACTGGGAAACCTTCCAAGAGGAGTTTTCAAAGTGCTGAGTCCAGCTGAACCCTCCGTGTGAGGAAACCTCCCCTGGAGCATTAAGGACTTTGGTGGTGCCCAAAGATAAGAAAAACCCAGGCATATAATAAATATTTGTCAATACTTTCAAGTGTTTGTGGCAAAGTCAGGTGAAGGCCTCTTCAAGAGGCTCAATGGTGAAATAGTCAACTTTGCATGAAGAGGTCAGCCGGGGTTATGTCCAGCTCTGATCCAAGCTTGGAAAATAGCCTTGTTCTGGAAACAGAACAAGTTGGCTAATGCAGTCTTGGCCTCATTGGTTGGGACAGAACCAGTTAAAACCAGTGTCTTCTTGGGATGGTTTTGTGCCAAATTGTATTTATTCTGATTTTTGGTAGTGGCCATTAGCAGAACCCAAGAAGGCTGAGAGCGATCCTTCTTAAATCTTGCCTTTAAGCCTTCCAGTTTGTGATAATCAGTTGCCAAGGAAATTTCTCAACCAAAGACCTCCATGTTTAGAAACAATTCTAAGGACAGCAAAGGGAATCTACAGTCTATTAACTTGTTTTAATCCCTAGTTGAGCCCCTTCCTAGTTTTGGTCTGCATTCACAATTGCCCGGTTTTCTGCAGTTGCATAGCCAACAGCTTTTTCCTGTTAGTTTCAAACCTTTTCTGAAAGGCTCAGAGATGGCTTGCTGCAAAACCTGGAAAGAGAATAAATACTTTTCTGTGTGCGACTTTCACTACACACAATTTCCAGCTTCTGGTATCTACTTCCTCACTGTTTTGTCAATTGTCAGGCTGTCTCAGGAGATTGTTTTTGTTTATTTTGTTTGTTAAAACTCCCTAAACAACTGGAAATTCATGTAGCTTTCTTGCTGTCCGCTCCCTATGCTTTGTACCCTTTTAACATACTAAAATGGCTCATTGGCAGATATGACAAGGATCAGTGCAACAGAGTAATCTTTGTGGCTGGGAGTAGTGAGAGAGAGGAGGCAGAAAGAGAATATGGGAGCTCTTCTTTTTTGGTACCTGTGAGTTAAGGGGTTTTGTGCCCTAAGCATGATTTTACATCTCCTAAATACTCATCCATACTTCTCTGTGTTTGTACATTCTCACGTTCAAAAGACTTGTTCCAAAAACTAGAGGATTTCTGCAGCTTGTGAGTAGTTCTTAAGAAAACATGCACGATGCTGAAAACCTGTAGTCAGATTTTATCTGTTTGGAAGTGAACATGCATTATTTTCCCTTTTATTGCGGGGTTCCCCTGGATACCTGCATGCCTTTGGATACACTTTTTTCTTTAGTGAAGAAATGGAGACATATGGGCTTATGCAAAACTGAACCCATGTCTCCAGATGTGAAAAGCTAATACATTAAGAGACTGTTTTCATGCACTCTTGAATATAAAGGAGACACACTGAGGAAAACACAGCAGGAATTCTTATGTTCTGTGGCTTCCTGGCCTGTTCCTTAAGCTCACACAGCAAACCTCATTGGACTACTCTCAGACTATTTTTTTTCCTGTGGGAGCTGTCACTTCAGTTTAGCCCTTTGTTGCCATGGCTTCTCCTGTAACTTTACTACTCTTAGATTTCTTAGAGCAGCCCTTCAAAGTCAAACTTCCCTTTTTCCAGAAAGGCACGTGGCAGTAAACTAGGGGAAGGTTAGTGTGGGAAATGTAAATCTGATTGAAGGAGTGATAATTTAAACAAACTGCAGCCCCATTCCAAAAGGGCCTTTGATGTTCATGATGTGCCCTGTTTATTAAGGTGGAAAGGGCACATGCTGCCCACTTCTGGGACTGCAGAATTTAATTGCTCTGTTTTAGGCTTCTGTGTAGGTGAAATGGCAAATACATGCCCTGTTTACTAAAGCAGTGATGAAATATGATCTGCCAGAATTTTGTGGGTACTTCTATCAAGCCAGAAGCATTATGGTTTTAATCCCCTTCCTGCTTTGCCCTGCTGGGGTGGGGATGTTCACTGAGGTGGAGCTGGTTCCTCTCTGCCCCCACTGTCTGTGATAGCACTAGCAGAAGTTTGTGTCGATGTATGGCTGTAGCCACTTTAGCCCAAACAAGCGAATACGTTCTCAGAGCAAAGAGTCAGCTGTTTACATTGTAGCAGAGAGCTTTCATTACCCCAAATCCTTTTCTCTGTTGTTCCCTCTGTGCCACTGCTCACCCTCTGGGGTCTCAGTTACCATCGTGATTCCAACAGTGAGAATTTTTTATGCGTGAGTTGGAACATGTGTATTTTCTTATCATAGTAGAAGGGGAAAATGTTACATTGCACTGAAAAGAGATTACTTGGGCAAAAGAAGTTTTCAGAAGTGATGTTTATTTCACCATCACTTCTTAAAAACTTGATAGCTATCTTTCATAATTAAAGTTTGTTCATTATCTGGTTTTACATCAGGCAGAATTAAAAAAAAATAAAGGGTGTGGGGCGCCTATCTATTCTCAACTGAACAGTTCTTTTGAAGTCTGTAAAATATTTAATGAGTGGTTTGAGGATTTTGTTGGTTTGCTTTTGATTTTTTTTTTATTTTTTTCTTTTAAACACATTCCTATCAGTAGGTTTTCTTCACACAGCTGGGAAGATAGTTCTAACACTTACAATCTTTTTAAATGTTTTCAGTTCTGGTAAATTAGTAAACTCTATGTAGGATGATCTTAAAGATCTTTTTTAACCTAAATGGTTCTATGATTATAGAAAAAGTGAAGCCAGAGCATGTTAAATAAATAAGACAAAAGGAAAAGATAAACAAGCTGACAACCATGGTCTTTGCAGAAGACATAGTTGACATGAAAACTTGTGAACTGTATTTTGAAAAAGAAATAGTTATAATAAGTAGTAAAAGTTGTTTTGGAGACAACACCTGCCCAAAGTTGCCTGCCAATTAGTGTTTTGTAGCAAGTGTCACTACATGGTAGCTGGATGTCTCTGTGCAGTGTGTCGGCAGTTACAGAAGTTGTGAATCAACAACTTCACTGGGAAAACAGCCAGAAATTTTTCTTCTCCAATGTTTTCCCTTATGGAGCTTATAGATGTTAATTGTAAGAATAGCAAGTGTGGACCAGGGAAAAAAAAGAAGCACACAACATAGATCTTAAAAAGGAAAAAATCTCACTACCTTGAGGTACAACTGTGTTGGAGTTTTGCCTGATTAAAGTCAGAAAGATGAACTGCTTTGTTTTTTGAGTTGCTTAGTTCTGCTCTGTCTTATTCTTCAGTTTCATAATACATATTTTGCTTTATCTGAGAAGGAAACCAACTGTGATTTTGAATCACTAGGCTAAATTCATCTTGATCGATCCAAGTGGAATTGAGGAAGTTTGGCCCAGGCTTTCTGAATATACTGAAAGAGCAATTATAATCTAACCTGCAAGGAAAGCATGGAAAAATCTGAAAGAGCACACTGTTACCAACAGCATTTCTAAAGCACTTTTATTTGTCTTCCTATTATTTTATGCTCATTACAGTTGTGCTAATTACATATGTTCTGTTCTTCTTTGCTGTAGGTTAACCATGGAAGGAGAAATGTATTTGCACACAAATATATTTACAATAGAAAACTTTGTCATACTTTTAAAAGAAAAATCTATGTGTTGCTTACAACTACTATTTTATCAGATCTTAAACATTTGTAAATTGAAAGAAAAAAATATTTGAACTACTAGATTTGCTTTCAGCTTAGGAAGAACTTAGATAATAAAAATATACTATGTTTGTTTGTCTCTTCTATGCATATCCCATATTAAAAAACCACAACAGTATATAAAGTTCAGATAATGTCTCCTATCTTCTGTAAGGAACTCAGTAGTTCTTATCTTCTCTCTACTGGCTTTTATAGGTTTGGACATGTTATTTAGATTCTTGGTGCATCAGGTCGTATCATCAGTGGGATCTGTAGAATGAATATAAATGTATCTTCCTGGAGGGTGTTTTAAACATCTGGATCAAGTTGAAAATCTCTAGTACCAGTGTAAGTCCATATCTGGAGCATCTCTGTTGTACAGGGGTGCTCTAGAGTCTCTCTAGCACGACTGAGAGGAAAAGCCATTCCACTGGGCTCCATCTAAGAACTGCTGGATTTGATTCACCTTGCGCTTGCTCTAACCATGTTACCTCTGTGGAAGTTATGACAGTATAAAATTAGTGTTCTAGAATGAGTTCTATGCCATGAAACACTGCTTATTGGCAGTGCATACATTCAGTTTGGCCTGGCCAATGAGTGCTAAGGTTTGACATTCCCAGAGAGAGTTGCGGATGTCAGCTGCTGTCCTTGCATAATGGTCCCAGCCCTAGCCGAACTGAGCAACAACTGCATCCCCTTAGCAGGTTAAACTGCACTCACAAGTTCTTCAACCAAAAAAACCCCACACGCACATAAAAAACCCAAACCCAGCAAAGTAAACCTGAACTGCTATAGTAAAATGTTAGAGTAGCAAAATCTTTTTAAAATACTGCTTCAAAAGGAAAAAAAGATCTGACTTCATTAACAGTATATGACAGAAATTACATCTGTTAGTAAGAATTTAGGCAATTGATGGTTTCAGGGCCCACTCAGAAGTGAGACTTTTGCTGTCATCCTTTTAGCTAAGCTAAACCAAACGTGATCAAGATGTTCTTGTTCCACAGCTGCAGTTGTTCAGGATCCACAGTTGTGCTTTAGTTTCACATCCTGCCTTAATCTGAATTAGTGTTCAAGTCCAGGCAAGTACTTTCCTTGGAGGAAACAGACCCTGTTAAACCAGACAGAAAACCTACTATGTGCTGTATATGATTAAACATAAATTTCAACATAAATCCACCCACACAGTGATCTTGCTGTTACCCAGAGTTCATAAGACTTATCATTAGAAAGTGGAAACGTTGCTATCCCAGCCCTGCTTGTTGAGGGACACAGCTTCATGTCTCAGCCTGATCCCAGCCCTACCCAAGCTCCTTCATGACCACAGCCAAGCCTTGGCAGCAAAAAACCACCACTCCAGCACACAGATTTGAGATGCAGCAGCTACCAAAACAAATAGTGACACTCTGCTTTCTGCAGCTGTGCCCCTTCCTCCGCAAGCCCCATCACTGTCTTCCTAATGTGCAAGGTGCAAGAGCCCCACAACGCCTGCTTGCCTCTGTACCTGAAATGCTCCCTTCCTCTCCCTCTCCCGCCTTGATGTGGTGTCAGAGCACGCTGCAGCACTGCTCTGAACTTGTTCTATCCAGTTTATGTAGCCAGCCTGTTCCTAGAGATAGATTCCTGTGGCTGCCTGAAGTTTCACAGAAGAAAAAACCTTCTTGAGCTCCCCCCATGCCTCTCAAGCTGTTTTATAGGCAAAGGTCAGATCATCATTTCTTCTTCTGCTTGTTCCCCAGTTTCACACTGTCTCTTGTGGCATGACTCAGGGGGGAAAAGAACCCAACACCTTTTATTTAAATGTGTGTTTATAAGGGAAGCTGTAGAATGAGAAAGAGCAGAATTAATCTCCCTAATTTTTAGAAATGTTTCCTTTCCCTAATTAAACTTTTTTAGATAACCAAACCAAATAATCAGAATAAGAGGTGAGCAGAAGATTTTACAACTTCATTTATAACTTAATTTAAGAATGCAGAATTTCTTTTGAGTTCTGTGCTTTGTTAGCTTAGGTTGCTGACAAAAGCAAAACTGTATTTATAGCACACAATCCAGGATAAGCAGATGTCAGCTTCATTAACTAGCAGCACAAACGGCCAGGGACATGACTAACCAACAAGGGATCATGCTCCCTAGTAGCCCTCCTGGAGGACAGCTGGTGGAGGCAGCAATGCTGACCAGACCTGTCAGGGCTGGGGGGAAGGTGGTTTTATCCTCCATTCCTCCTTGTTTTCAGGCAGTCAGGTCATGATGATAAAGCACCCCTCGTTTCTTCATGTTGAGATTATTCTTTTAGTCTGAACTGCTGTGGAACTGCTTACACTGCACTCATGGTGGGCTATGAAAATTTGTGCCTACAGAAAAATAAAGATAGTGACTCAGCAGGCCTTGGTGCAGATTATTGGAAAAATTATGTACCGTGTTCACAGCTCCATGAGAATAAATGGCTTGAGAGGTGTCTGTATCCCAGAATTAGGGCTGCTGGGTGTTTCAAGGCAACCATAGACAGGTAGCTGGAAATACTTGCTCAGGGAGATTGTGTATGAAGATCAGTCAGTGCTGATGAACGAATACAGTTAAAGTGGTGACAGCTGTGTTCTCTGGTAAGAAAGCTGCTGAGAATTGTAATTGTGGAAATGATGCACAGATGCCCAGTGCCAGGGCTTAATGCTGCTCTGAAGCCTGCAGAATTCAGGTCCTGCTCCTGGACATGCTCCTGCTGGTGGCTCACTTTGTCTGCAAAAGTACCTCACTGAGGGACCAAACCCTGTTCCCCTTAGTCACTGACCTGGCAGAATTGCTGCAATGAGGAAAGGTAGAGGGAAGGGAGACTCTGGGAATCTCCACCCTATAGGGAGCAGAGTTGGAAGTATGGGGGTCAGATGGGATGTAGCTCAGCCGGCTGTTTACTCCTGTAGGAATGGAAGAATTGGGGCTCTAGGACATTGCTACGGAGGCTGCAAAAAGCTCTGCTCTGTGGCATGGGGAGGGAAGGTGTGTCGAGTAGCCTTGGGGAGGGAAGATGTTTTGAGCACCTGTGTGTCTACTTGCCCAGCTGTCCTGGGCTGTGCTTTGGCCACTGGTGCCAGGTTCTAGAGGGACATGTCAAGACAAGATCTTGCTTGGGACTGTGCCAGTAGTGTGCATGTTCCCAAGTACCTGATCCAGTTTCCAAATCATCTGTGGAAGCTCTGGTACCCCAAGAGGGGTTATTTGTTAATTAACTGTAAATGCTTTCCTATTCGGAACACTCCCACATAAGCTTAACAGCATCTGCTTCAGAAATCTTCCTCTTAGTGTCTTTAATGCTTTGGCTGGAAGAGTGTAAATCTAGGAATGTGAGAGGCCTTTTCTTTCTGGGTGATCATCATGATGCTGTCTGGGTGTGGATGACCCTTCTGCAGCAGACAAGTCCTATGGTTGGGGGGGGGCAGCTGGGGTCTGAGGCTCAGACCGAAGAAGCCATGGCCAGCCCAGAGAGATGATCCTGCAAGGAACCAAATCCCAGGGGGTAGTGGCTTCTCTCAGCCGCCGGCCGGGGTTGCCTGCAGAGATGCCTGGCTCAGCAGCCATCAGCTCTTAGTGATTCAGCAAGTGATTTCAGCTCTGCTCTGCAAGTCAGAGGGCCAGACCAGGAAAGAGAGAGGAGAGATCCTTCTGGTGGTTCCACAGAAATAGCTTTATTCTTCCATCTTCCGTGAAGGGGTGACCAGTGATGGATCCTCTGGCCAAGTGGGATAGAGGGGTCTTTTTTATGGGGGTACAGGGGTGGGTGTGAAAGGCCAATAGGTATCAGGGGAATCTGCACATGGTTTCCTAGAGGATCATGGGTCTGTCTTCTCTCACTGTAACCAAAAAGATGCTGGTTTTCCAAAAGGGGAGCCTGTAGGAGATTGTGCAATCTCTTATCTCCATGCCTTCCTGCCAGGGCAGAGGCCTGTCAGACCCCACATCTGGAGATTATGCAGTCTCCTTTCTCTAAACATGGGCTTCCTGCCTTGGCAGGGGCCTGTCAGACCCCACAAGGTCCCTACTTGGTTTGGTGGAAGAGACAGCAATAAGTTGTGTTGGCCACTCACTTGTCTCTCAATGAGATTTCAGTCCACATTTGTCTTAACAGCTTTTCCAAAATGCCTGCACCCCTGAGTAACAGAAATCAGGGTCCTGAAAAGCAAAGTGGTGCCCTGGTATTCAGAAACAGTGACTAGAAACCCAGCTCCTTGCTGCAAGGGGAGATGTGTCCTGCCAGTATGTGGTCAGGATGTCAAAGATGGTTACCCTTGGTTACCCAGTCAAGATCTATCACATACCTTCAGTCTTGGCTTTACAGAGACCCTGTGGCTGGCAGAGCAGCCCAGTGCACCCCTCGATTGTACCTTTGCCCTATTGCAGCATGAGCTCCATCCTTCTCAATGCAGCCACGATGTAAAACCAGGTCAGTAGTTCTGTCCTGAGGCTGAGGCACATTAGTCCTGGATGCAACTCAAGCACAGTGAATAAAAGTTTCCTCTGAAAATAAATTGGATCCTTAATAAGCAGGTGTTTTATGAGCTGATAAAAATGATCTCAAAGGTCAAGAATCAGCCTCACAAGTGGAGAAAACAGAAGTGATTGGTGGCTGTTTTGCCTGCTGTGAGTCAGAAATCAATCTGAGGGTTTAGTGCGAAGAGGGTTAAAATGCTTGTAATTCAGTGTTTGCCAGTTGGAAAGAATAATAAAGCCTGCATTTCTGTGTTGGTGAAGGGCAAATGCTGCAGAAACAGGAATTTTATTATATAACTGTGCCTCCTACATAAAGCTTTGGCAGGGGAGGAAGCTAGCAGGGCTATGCATCATTAAAATGACACAAAATATGCTGCCACAATCAGACCCTTGCATGTGTCCAAGACTGTATGATATGCACATACTCCTTGTGGCCTTGCCACATCCGTTGATTTCAGTTCACTTGGCGCACAACTGGGAGGGAGGAGGCTGCCTGAGCAAAACGTGCCTTGCTTTCTGCCGTGGAAATAGAACATGGGAGCTTGGGACGGTTGTTGTTGTTTGTTATTGTTTCACCAAAGATTTAATTAAATGATTGAAAGGAAAGGGAGGAAAAAAGCAACTCCTAGCTCAAAAAATGCTGAGCTGGGCACACTGCCTCTTAGGAGCAGGGAGGCTTGGGAGTACTGCAGGGTCCATGAAGCCCTTCTAGATCATGTGTGGTTGTTTAGTGGCGGCCCCTTTTCCTTCTGTAGGAGTGCTGCTCACAGACACTGGTGGAAGCTGCATTCAGCTGTTGTCAGGATG
Source organism: Lanius collurio (assembly GCA_020086605.1). NCBI lineage: Eukaryota > Metazoa > Chordata > Aves > Passeriformes > Laniidae > Lanius > Lanius collurio. Next base: position 6,852,368 of record JACBWW010000038.1, read on the forward strand.
AAGTGGTCCACCCACAGTAAGAGACCAGGAATGACACTTGGAGACTTGGGGGGAAAAAAAGAGGTCCTGGTAATTTTAATATTGGAGTAAAGAAGACCCTTTATCTCAAAGCACTGGCTAAGCAACAAATCACATTAATGTCTCTTAGGATAGACTGAGCAGCGCTTTTCCTGTTGTATAAGTGAAAACTCTGACTTTGAATGATTGTAATTTTCTCCCAGAAATGGCAGCTCCATGGATTTTCTCTGAGCATATGCCTAATGGTCTGTCTGATGAGATTTGTAAGTGTTTTCTGTTGTCTGCTTCTTCTTTAAGATCCAAAGCACAAAGTTAAGCGGAAGTGAGAAGATATTTTGTCTGTGCTGTCAGCAATGCAACCATGAAGAACATTCTTCTGACTTTTCAATTCTATGTAAGCCAAAATTAAAGCATTCTTTCTGTTCTGAAGAGCTGACAGTTAAAGGGTTTCATTCAGAAAAGTATTTAAACCATCTGTATTTAAATAGGCATTTAAGCACTTCTTTGGATTGTATCCTAATAAGGATGTTTAATTGAATGGGGCTGAAATATAGAAACTGAAGGCAAGGTGTGCATTATATTAGTGAAACACCTGGGGAAAGCATTTTGCTGCTTCTATTTCAGTTCTGCTTTGTTTTGATTCCATTTTTGTTTAGTGGATTGGAAACAGGCATGCAGACATAGCCCCAGTGGCATAGGGCAGGGAGAGGAAGCAAAAGAGTGATGTGTTATACCCAGGGTTGTTCTACAGGGGAGTGGCAGACATATGAATGAAAATCAACTTCTTTTTTTTGACATACAAAACAAAGATCTAACTATTTTAGTTCCCATATGGTTAGGAGGATTTAAGAGCTGGGTCATTAATATTGGGCTCCTCTAGGTTTTTACTTGGCTGTTGATACCCTGTGGGGGATAATCATGCGTGGCTTCTATCAGTACCGGGGGAAAAAAAAGCCAGCTCAGAAATAATGGGTTAAATTCTGACCCTTACCCATCCAAGCAAAGTTAATAGGTTTGCACTACCTTAATGAGGAATGCAAAGGTTTAGAGGTTGTTTAGTTACTGGGCCTGCAGAGATTTCAGACAGCATGACATAACTTGTATATCCCCCAGGTACATTTTTATCACCACAGTTATGATAACATATGTCATGCTGCCATTCTGCCACTGTAGAGGAAATATTTCAGTTGCTGGTCTGTGTGTTGTGCGAGAGCATGCTTCTGTGTAGCCTCCCACTTTTTTTAGAGGATCATGGAATGGTTTGGGTTGACCGGAACCTTTAAAGTTCATTGAGTTCCAACTTCCCTGCCATGGGCAGGGATACCTCTCTCTAGACCAGGTTGCTGAAAGCTCCATCCAACCTGGCCTTGAACACTTCCAGGGATGAGTCATCTACAGCTTCTGTGGGCAACCTCTTCCAGTGCCTCATGACCCTCACAGTTCTGTTGAAACCTAGCTTTTGTTTTGCCATCTCTATTTTAAGGATCTCTTCCTTCTGTGTGTGTGCAAGGCCCCACAGATGAGCACATCAGAGCATCAGTACAACATGCAAAGTTCCCAGACTGCAGTGCAGCTGCTCACAAGGTGAAACCACAGTCGAGTCCCTCTATTACAGATCTTTTCATTGCACATCCAGCAAGTTGTAATTATTCATTGCAATGACATAACCAAGGCTTTACTCCTATTAGCATTGCTATGTCAGTGGAGCAGCACTGCTGGGTCTCTTTCGCCTGAACGCAACAGTCAGGTGGTTCTAGCACTGCTAAGTCCTTGGTAGTGGCTGTAATGCAAGAGGCAGAGAAAAGAAAATTTTGCAGTGGATCTGATCAGTGCTGAGCTGACAATAGCAGAGGTTGGAATTGATCGAAAATCATTGAGAGAGAACAGAAAGGCTGACTTCATTTTAACCCCATTCTTCAAGTGCTCTCTCTGCCTGTCTTAACATGCAAAATCCCAACAGCCCCACTAAGGTCAGGAACAGGAGTGAATACAGCAGTTTTGTCTGCCTTATCTACAGAAAGCATTTCATGCCTGTCTGACCTGGGTAGACCATGAATTAGTTACTTGATTATAAACCGAGCTTATTAGAGGCAGAGATGTTTTATAAATCTCCCTATAAGTCTGCAGCTGACTTAAAGAAGAGGTCAGCAAAATTTTTTAGCAGCCAAACCGTTTGCACAGCCTGTCCAAGCATAAGCTGCCTTTCTGAAGTCTCTGCCTAAACAAGGCAGGCACAGGAGGCCTGTTCCATGTTCATAATGTTTGCTGAACCTTTCTATTGTAGTGTTAAATATCGAAATTAGCCTGCAGGATTTTGAAGTTGTTAAAAAACTAGCATGGCTGGTATGATGGAAATGGCTCGACAAGAAAATCCTGTGCAAAAGTGAAGTTCTGGTGCTGCTGAAGAAAGTGGCAGGCCTTGTGCTGACTGCAGTGAAAGGCAGTTTTACAGTTTGCAGTGGCTAGCAAGTTGAGAGTCAGGCCTGAGCTTGTCATTGTTTCCTGCTTCCTGTCACCTTCCTTTCAAGGAGACAGATGCAGCTTTATTTGTCTTGCAGTTACTGTGAGCTGAGAGGAACAAGAGAGAGCTGAGGGTACATGAAAATAGCCTCTAAATAATCTGTGCAGTTACATATAGGAAATATATTATGCAAAATACCTATGGCATTATCTACACATTAAAGTCACAACTTGTGGTGGGTTACTAGCTGTTAAAAACTGTATAACTGTGTGCAGTAAACATCTCAAATTACTCTTTGCTAAAGCTTATAATACAGAACACACAAATTCTCTCCGAAGACCCTGAGAGATGGAAGGCTAGAGGAAAACAGGCATGAAGATGTAGGTGTATAAGCCCCAAGCTACAGTGTGTTTGCCATCAAGCTTCACACACTTCTAGTCAAGTGTACCTGTACTGCAGACCATGTCCTATTCTTTGTCTGACACAGCTATGCTTGTCTACATGACAAGTAGACCCCAAGTATTCTGGGGTCAGCCCAGCATCATATGACCCATTCTCAAGCATTTGCTTTTCCTTTGGCAATTAATGAATTTGAGTGACTAATTTCTCAAGTGACAGACTTTCCCAACAGTGAACTTGTTCCCTTCCCCTGGATTATGAAACAGAAGAATAATTTAATCTACAAATATTGAAAGGTGTGGGAGGCTGGGTGGTTCTGTGTTTTGTAAGGCACCCTCTGCTCTGGGATGATGTCCCACTATTTCCAGCCATCATAGAGTTCAGAGATCTTCATTCATTGTGAGGCAAGGTGACTCAGAACTTATCTTCATGCCCAGGACTGCCTGCTTTTTGTTGGTCTTTTGCTTATATGAGAATGCAAAGTGTGAAGGATCCCATTTCCATTCTTTCTTCTGCAATTTTCTGATGGCCAGAATGCAGCCAAATTCCTGAAGGATGATTGAGGTGATAAGGCAGATAAAAATTCCTACAGAGAGAATTGTGACACATGATTCAAAGAATTCCACTGGGCAGAAAAAGGCAGATCAAGTTCAGTTTTCATAGACCAGAGATGTCAGTAAAGTTGAAAAGCAGATTCTGTTTTGCATTATCACCACCCACTTTTTCCAAAGATGTTCTTCTTTTCTAAGCAACCTCCCTATTGCTGTAGCTATAAATAAGTATATAACTGTATGTATGTGAGAGATTCAGGTTTAAGCTTATATTGAAGCTGAAAGGTTATATATAACAGAACTCTATTAAAGATGACAAAAGCCTCATTGTTCTGTTCATGCTTTATCTCAGTGTAGCATGTGTGTTCATGGGTATGCGTGCATACAGACAGATATTAACATATCTGCATGCATATGGACATGCATGTGTCCAAGCCAGTCCAAATTCTCTACTTTATTTCTGTAGTTGGTGTAATTAACTTTCATGATGCAGAGGGAGTAATTCTGTTATAAGGCAACAGATCAAATAGGCAAAACCCTGTCTGTTTGCACACACAGACTAAAATTCAAATATGTGTTAGGTGGCAAAATGTGTAATTACTAAGTTTGGTCATTTCAGGTTCACTTTAAGACTCTCATTTTCTAGGCCTTGCCAAAGGATTTCTGATGCTGGTTTCCTCTTGGTGTCTGGAAAGTAACCATATTTTATCGTCACAGCAAGCTTCATAGTGCTTTTTTTTATTAAATAGAAAGCTTTGTTTTGATCATTGCTAAGAATGGCTGTGCTTTTGGGGTCATGGAAATGTTGGTCAAGTTTATATAGAACAAGGAAAGTTATTGGCATCATAGCTGGGAAATGCTTAGATAGTATGGATCACTTGCCAAAAAGAGCATGAATTTGGGATGCCCATCCTTTGTTTAGAGGAGGCTCTTGGCAACTTGCCAGGAGTGTGCCTAATTTCCACTTGAGAAGCAGCTTAACGGTGTAATACCATAGTACCTGTAGTTCATTTTGTTGGCTACAAAGGTCTCAACACAGAGGTTTTGGAGTGTAGTTTCTTCATTGCTCTTGTTCTCTGCAGGCTATTAAGGAAGCAAACTAAAACAGCTAGAAACTGGGCAGTCACCCCTGTGAAATTGTTGGGGGACATATCCCCTCACCCAGTCTTTGTTCAAAACTGCTTCAACCAGCCTGTTTGTCAAAGGTTCAGAGGGCTCTGTCAGGTCGAATGGAGGGATTCAAATGACTGTAATGAAGTTGGCTGGCATGGAGCTGTGCAGGCAGCCTTTGGTCCCCTGCCACACTGCAGAGTGGTGGCTACTGAGAACGGATTTTCCAAATGGAGGGTGCTTTTGCCTGTGGACATAGTGTTAGTTATTAGCACTCAGCTTAGGGGTCCTGTGCCTGAGGGAAATCCATGCCTTTGAAAGCTTCCTGGCCTCCGTTGAAGAGTTAAATGACTGTGTGTGAGCCCTTAGGAAATACCGGGTATGAAGTGTTAGTTTGTAGCTCCGTGGGAAAGTTGTAAGGTAATGAGCTCTGCCTCCTACTTGCTATGATCCAGCAAAGCACAATTACTTACTGTCTCATCTGAGTCCTGCCAATTTGTTGTGCTTGTAACTTGGCTACTTGTCTGTGAACTCACAGACACTAGTGCAATCGACAGCCTGCCTTATTCTGTGTATCTTCTCTCCTTTTTTTAAAAATTATTTTTATTTTGACTGATTTGACATGCCCAGGGAAGGAGTCTTATTTTTGTTTTCCCTAAAGTTAGAGGTAGCAAACACTTTTTATACTGGGGATGAATAATAGCTGGTTTCACTACTGGTTAAGTGAAGGAGTCACATTTTGTGGGGCGTACTGGTGTTTCTGGAGCCTGAATGGCAAAGAGAATGGTCCCTGTGTATTTGCACGACACTGGATTTCCAAAGGCGTTTCTTTTTGTTAATGCTGTTCGCTTGTTCTTTTCAAATAATCAGTAATGGAGGTATTAGCAAATGAAACCCAGCACAGAATTCACCACCAGCCACTCAACAGTGTGAGGCAGAGGGGCAGGGGAGAGAGGGTTCCTCACAAGCATGCCAGGAGGGATCAGCTGAAGGGTGGCAGGCTTTCAGTATTCTGCTGGAGTGTGAAGCCTGGAAATGGGATTACAAACCAGTCACAACTCTGATGGCTGCTATTATGTGGACAACTGTTCACCCAGTGCTGGACACAGGCTAGCATCCATACAGGATGCTGAGCAGTCACCAGGTGGTGATGGCTTTGGGTTGTTATGCATTTTTTCTAGAGTTGATTCAGCAATTCAAGCTAGGTCCTCTCAGCTAGCAAAACAGCACTAGAAAGGACATGTAGGTCTCAAAGGAGTTCAGATAAAAAGGTTTGCTAATGAACCACAAAATCACTATGTGGAATATGTTTAGATTATTGTCACTGAAATTTAATTATGTGCCAAGGTCTAAGGTAGCCACTAAATAAATGGTTCCATCATCTAGTCATTAATGTCATTGTGTTACTACTGCTTTTGTTGGTGTGGTTTACAAGTTGTTTCTTTCAAGTCTAGTGGTAATTATTTTTCTTGCCAAAAGACTATGTTAATTTTACTGGACAAAATTCGGGCCCTGATGTGGACCCATCCAGGCAGGATGGGTGGAGATGAGTTTGAGTGTGAAAGGAGGAGTCTGCTGACTTTCTTCTTCCAGTGGTTAGTGTGTCTGTATGGCCTCCTGTTGAACAATGAGCTGTGTAGTGTCCAGGGAAGTCCCAGGGTCCAAAAGTAGGGAGAGTGGAGAGGGGAAGAAGCTCTTCCAGTGGCCTAGACTTAACAGAGCTCCTCCAAAGTCACTGGAGCATGGCCTTTGCTGGCAGAAACTGCTCTGGCTTCATTAGCATTTTACACTATTATCCTTGGAGATGTAAATCAGCGTAGCTCACTCTGGGCCTGAGAATGTTCGAGGTCATTGTGAAATCCACAATGACCTTTTTAAATGGTAAAGACGTAGTTTATAAGACCCAAAATATACCCCCACTTATGTCTGCTCATAAATCTCTGCTGCTTAGGTATGATGCTCCTGTTCTATCTCTGTTCTTTAAAGTGCCCCATTTGGTGCTCAGTTCACAATAATTCTCATAATTTTGGCCATTTATTGCCCTCTCAGTCCCATTTCAGATTTTCTTTTGGATTTCTCGTGATTTTATCCTAGATTTGCTACTGCAATGTCTCTGTTCCTTGGTGTCATGTGATTAGCACATTAAGGTGAATATCTGTCATGTTTCACTTCCAAACTGTACTAAGGATTTGCTATACAGGGGAACTTTTTATATTCATGCTTTCAAACATTTTGCACGTCTTCTACCTTGTGGATTTTCCCCCATAATTATTGTGTTCTTCATTTGGATTTCCTTGCATGTAGATGACATCTTAAATTTTACATTACATCACCAGCTGGTTGCAGAAGGACACGTCAAACTTGAGAAGAAAATGTTGAGCTGTTAGAACAACATTTACAAGATCCACACTGCAGTTGTCCTTTATCTCAGTGTTTTATCCCTGTTTTACAGAAAAGAACAGCTGTACTTGCATGGCTAAAGAGAATTACTGGCCTGGCTGCTAATTATCTTCTCTGGTGGGTCAGACTTTCCAAGAATCAGTTTATTACAATGAGAACTAACTGTCTCTCTCATCTCTCTCTTCATTATCTCTCTCTTCTTTTCCCCCCCTAGGAAAATATTTCAGAGGATGTGCAAAACCTGCTTTATTGTTTGAAGAGGAATAGTTTTTGAATTTTAGGTGAAAAAATAGTTTGTGAATTTCTCCTTGGGGATTTATTAATGAAAGGTTTTGCCTGTATCACTAAAATGGATATATGAGTGTTACGTGGATAGTTGTTCCTCTTCCTTCATTGTATTTCTATTGGAAAGTGGAGTCCAGCCCCCTTGATACTGGGGATAGTTTTTAGCTAGTGATATATACACGAAGTGTTTAGTTCCATCTCTAGTTCCTGTATCCCTAGTCTGTGTGTTTTTCTTGTTTGTGTCTTTGTGTTACCTCCACTTGATAGTAAATGGCAGAGAGGAAGTTTTCCTCTTCAGTGACTATGATATTGTTTGGTGGTGGGGTGATTAACGTTCAGTTCATATTTTGTAGTGTAGAATATGACTGTTCCTGCATGCTTTCCCATTGATCACTTGCTTTAGATTTTTCCAGTTTCAATTACTACTCAGTAATTTTAGACTAGTGAAATATGTAATTGTAAATGCTGTTTGGGTGCCCTAGTCAATTCTTTCCTTTCCAAACTTAAAAGGCTGACAATTGAATTGTTGCAGTTGTCACTAGAGTCACATTTTGGGCTTGCAGGAAGACACCATGCACATCTCTTTGTAAGACTTAAATCTTCTGACTGTCATTTGTGGGTGTTGTTTTGTTTCATGTGAAGTTGATTTGGGGGGCACTCCTTTCATCTTCTGTGCTACTGCTGTGGGTGTCAGAACCCCAGGGCTGCCTGGGGTACCTGCATCTGTGGCCAGGGTGTAGAACCCTGTGAGGGTAGTCCAGCCTCAGGTGGGCAGAATTTTCTGTCAGGTAGTGGAGGATGTCACACTTGTCTAGCACCCTGATTTATTGTTTTGGTTCCCTTGAAGTACTTGGGCTGTTTCACATCCTGAGTTTTATTATCTGAGGAATATTATCAGTGACAGATAATTTCTCTCAGTCATGGAGATGGATTTCAATTCATGCTTTCTTGAATTTGAGACTGGGTTATTTGATTCTATCTGCCTCCACCCTTTAACTATTGTAAGCAAAATCTAAAAGCTGCAGCAAGGCTTCTGCTAAAAATCAGCTTTTCAGAACAGAAGTCTTTAGTGTTCTGTGTTCAGTGGTGTGTCAGTTGTAAACTCTTCGTGGTGATTTATAAAGCTTTGCATGGCCTTCAACTGTCTGATGAAACTGTCTTGATAACCACCCACCGGTGCTGCCTTCCTGACTGTCTGTGGGACTGGATTTCATTCTGCCACTCACAGAGCATTTCACCATTATTCTCTGCCTCGTGAAATTCTCTTTCCATGATAAGAACTATTATTCCACTGAAGCTTTGTAAAAGAAGCCTGTTTTTTGGTGGAACTACTTGACACCAAAAGCAAGATTCTCAGCTGGCATTCTGTTACCAGTGATGCAAGCAACATATAGCTTCAGCAGCTTTACCAAATGGGTCATGATAGTTTAGAAATGTGTTTTTACTGTAATTTTGAAAGAGTTTTTTTTAAAGAGACAATTAATGATGCAGTCAGAAAAAAATTATGGCCAGGAGTTGACTACTTGAGCTTTTCATTGTCATGCTGCTGTTTTTATACTGTTGTGTGATTGAGCAGTTATGTCAGCTGCCTCAGTTCTCATCTGTAGGAGGAAAGGGAGTATGTATCCTACATTCTCTGCCCTAGACATCCTGTAAATGTGCTGTGAGAATTGGTCAAACAGGAAAATGTTTTGGGCTGAGTAGGGTCTGATGACTCCTTTGGGAAAGAAAGGTGTGACCCCACTGAAACATCTTGAGTTGCTCTGATAAAAGGAGGCAGAGGAAAGGCCTCCCACATGAAGAAGAGAATCCATTATAAAAGCAATGGTTTAGTGCCAGGTCGTGTTTACTGAGGAGTCCTCAGAAACAGTGTATATAGGGTGTGCTAGTTAGCAGCATCACATCATGGTGTTTTGCTTTCCAGATATTTGTCTGTCAGCAGAACACCTTCATTCTGTTATTGCCTTAATTTCTGTTCTCCCAATCAGCAATGACATTTTAATAATGACCTGTTGCTTAAAGAGGATGTATATAAAATATAACTAAGCCACCATTTTAGAAGCAGTGGGGAACTCCTTTGGCTGCTAGGAATTCCAGACTGTTTACATTAAGAAAACCTATATAAGTAAACTTTTCCATTTAGGCTATAAAACCTAAAATGCTAAAATGAGTGGCACGGTAATGTGGGAGCTTACAGTTTGTGTTTGTCACAACAATTGTATTTGCAACATGGTCAAGGCATGAATGGGACTAGGGATTGGGTGAAGAATGATACCCCCCCACACCACCCCCAAAACAAACCCTCCCAAAACACAGCCAGAACTGAATCACATGCTTAGAGTGAGAATGTGTGCTTTGGTTATTGTTTTATTCTGTTTTCCAGAACTATTCCTCCACAGCTGCTCAGGAAGGACAGAAGATAGCTGGGTATTGAGAGAGAGATCCAGACCATTTCCAAAATGGTTTTCTCCTTTAGGCTTTTTCCTTGTTCTTGGCAATTTTTTCTGCTTTTCGTTGAATGTGTTGGAAGGAGCAAGTTTATTTATTAAAATCTTGTCTATACAGAAAAAACTCTTCCTTCTAAGTGTGCTTACTTTTTATTAACAAAATAGAAACTAGACAAAAAGAAGGTTTGGCTTTTTTTTCTTCTTCCTGTAAAGAATTATGTATTGTTTTCCCTAAGGTAAATTCCCTGTTTTCCCTTACCAAGCGAGAATCTTTAACTCCACAGAGCAGAGTATTGATTTGTCTCCTACACTGAAATTGCTGAAGCATACAGGAAATGTGATGTTTGTGGTGTTAAAAAAAAATTGCTTAATTATTCCCTTTCTCCCTGCTTATTCCAGTAACTTAAGGTACAAATTAAAAGATGGGCTGTTAACAGACATTGTTCTTCTTTGAGTCATGCCAATTCAGAGGTGCGCATGCAACTCAGTCCCTCAAGTTAGAGCTTTTAAACTGTGTATATGTAATGTGGGGACTGTGGGACTTTGAGCAACCCGTGAAAAGTGAAAGGTGTCCCTGCTCATGACAAGTAGTTGGAGTGATGCCTAAAGATTTTTAGCTTTTTCATATATTTGTAGTTTGTAGATTTATAATATATAGTTGTAAAGTTTCTAGCATTTTCTCACCCTTTCTCACACTTTAGAACAGTGGTTAACCTTTTCTCACACATTATGTCCTCAAATCGCTGCTTCTTTCCCTGGAGCTGGGAAGCTATGTCCGTAGTGCCACACATTCAGGCATTGCCAGAGCAGTTCTGCAGAGGGCACGCCTGGGGAAATCACCATGTGCCATGGTGGCTTGGGAGACAATGGCAGACTGCAACCCATGTTTTAGGTAATGTAAAACTGAGGGCCTAGCAGAGTCTGAGGAAATGGAATAAGCCTCTTGTGGTGTCCCTTGAATGCAGGTCACCACATTCACCAACAGAACACAAATTTTAGATGAATACACTGTCATAGACCATCAATGTGACTGGTTTCTATGTCACACCTTTCATACTACTGGTGAAAATGATCGGTATTTCTTTAACATATAGAATCTGAAGAATTTTCAGTAAGAGAGTGTACTAGTTTTAAAGCAAACTAGTGAGGGACTTCAAGTCAGAAATACAATTTAATAAGAAAGAAATAAAATAAATGTAATAGTACAAAAAAACACCTCACAACCCACTGACAGAGTCAGAGTACAAACCTGACCCCCTGACAGTCAGGGGGTTAGCAGCAGTCCAATTTAAATGGTGGCTGCAGTCCTCCTGAAGTGATGGTTCCGTTGAAGCAGTGGCTCTGTAGAGAAGGTCTCGTCTTCCTCTGAACGTCCAGTGGCGATGTAGAAGGGTCTGGTCTTCCTCTGAGAATCCAGTGGAAAGGCTGCCTGTGGTGTTCAAAATCTCCCCTTATATCCAGGCTGGAAGGCTTGGTTCCTCCCTCTGGGCGGAACATCTCACAATGGGTGATATAGTCTTATCAGTCATGCGGTGATGGCCCATTAACAGGAGATAGTATAGGAGAGATAAAGGACTCTGCCCCACCTGGTGTCAACAGCTGGCCCATTAACAGAAGATAGCCTCATGAGCTTATCAGGGATGAGTCATGAGGGAGGTGGGGAACACTGTCCCACCAGTTTTAACAGTCATGAAGATGGTGACAGAATACAGACTTTTGGGTACATTTTACATTGCAACCCAGGACAGAGAGCATTCCCATTCCCACTGGCTTTGGTAAGAGTTTGCCTGAAGCACGGGAGAGGTGGTCATGCTTGGGCCTCGCTTCTCTTAGTCACTTTCAGTCTCTTTGGCCCCGCTCAGCCAGATAAACCTCTTAGGTTTGTTTTCCCCCTTCTTCTTTTTTGTAAATTGTTTTTTCTTTACACCAGACTGTTTCTTATACCAGTGGCCTACTCTCAATAGTCAACTTTTTCCACCTCTGCTCAGTTCCTGTAATCTGTAGATTTTTGTTGGCAAGGTGAAGTCCTTCTATGGAGGAAATAATAGGAGAACTAGGCCTACAATCCACGCTGTAGTTTTGTTGCTTGAAAATATGGGTTCCTCTTTAAGAATTACATGTATGTTTTGGATATATTGAATCTAGGGAAGTACCATTTCCTTTCCTTTATTACATATCCATTGTATTGTTGAATATAAGGAAAATGTAATAGAATTGTCACACAAAAGAGGTGAAAAGGATAAAAAAACACCCTTGCTTGCTTTTAAGCTCCTCATTCTGAATAGAAATTCTGTTGGGTTGGGGTTTTTTGAGCTGATCTGTTTAGAGCTGCTGCATTTCAGTGGGCTTGATTTACAAGATTAGGAGTTCAAAGTTGAAAAGACCAGCAGTGATACACTCCGCATGTAGAGGGACTTACATTTAGTTTTAAAATTAAAATTTTAAATCTACAGAAATGTAAAGCAACTGGGAGAAAGAACAGGGTCAGTGGCATTGGCTCTACGATTACTTTATTTCGGGATGGATGGAGAGGAGGGAGACATGTCTTACATGAAAAAATGATGCTTTCCCTGGTGGTTGCTCAGAGCTCTTCTGTAACAGGGGCAGGAAGGAAAATATGCCAGTTGCATGGGAGGGCCGCAGGCTGTATGTTCCCTGTGGAATGATCTGCATGAAATCTCTTATGTTGCTCTGAGCTTGAAATAATCAGTAATCTGTCAGCACAAGCCTCCTGTGTTTCATAAAGGAACTAAGATCTGCAAAATATGTATTTCTTCTGTCTTAACACCTTCCGCTGCTATTTCTTTCCCTGCTCTGCAAGAAACTGTTCTTCAGAAGCAGCTGAGATACAAGCTCATACTTCTGGAGGTTGAATAATGGTACAGACAGTGTTCAACTGCAGTTGGTTAAGTACTGGCTTTTTTACTAATAGATAGAGGGAGAAAAAGTAGATGAAGGTAAACTCATTTGTCCTTTCTGCATAACCTTATCGCTGGCTTCCTTTCCCATCTTTTTCCTTCTAACACATCACATTTTGCATCCATATTGTTTCATGCACTGAACCTGTGCTTTATGACTTGCATTAAATACAGTCTTTATTGAGATTTCTGTTGTTGTTGCTGTTTGTAGGCTCTAATGCGATATGCTGAGCTCTCAACTGCTTTCAGTGGGATGCAGGGCAAACAGCACCTGTTGCTGCCATCCCTGGAGGAGCCAGCAGTGGTGCAGAGTGGACTCTGCAAGCAGGGGCAGAGAACATCCTCTAAGCCATCCTTCCTATCACTCTCTCCTCCTGTCTCTCACGGGTGCACACACACACACGTCGCCATATGGTTTTGCTGTCTGCTGCTTCTGCCTTCTGTTGCTAAGTGAACAGCTCCAGCTCACACACAGAGCAGAGCCAATAGTATCCTGACCTCCGAAGGCTGCTAAAAGCTGAAGAAAGAGAATCTAACGGTGCCATCTTTTCTTTGCTCTCCTCTCACCCCCCTTTCACAGGGATGTGAGGAGGGCAGAGGGAGTATACAGGATGGTGGAGATAATTCGTAACAGCCACTCATGTTTGGGTGATACATGAAGTAATACCTGGGGAAAGAAATAGAATATTATGCTCCTTTGTATTTATACACACACACAGGCAAACATGTTTTTCCTTGTGCTGTGAGCTCCAAGCTGTGATTAGGAAATGAGTTAACACTGTGAAGTTATTTTGCTGTGCTCTTCACAGTTGTTAATCTTCTACTAATCACTGTCACTGGAATATATTGTGAGGCTCATCTTTCCCTTGAGAAATACTGAGCATTGGTTCAGCCTTCCTGTCACTAGTCATGACACATTTATCACCTTACAGCTATTGTTTCCCTGCTCTCCTTTAGGAGTATTTGGGAAGAGGGAGTTGCTCAGCGCGCTGCAAACACTTGTGTGATGGCTGTAGTCCTGGTAAGCAGACAGCCACATGGTCAGTAGCTATTGGAATTGGCCATTTTATATCGTATTTTGTTAAAAGTAAATTTGTTATGACTGCCCTCTCACAAATGCAGCACAGGATTTTTGTGAATCAAGTAGTAAAATAAAGCATGTGTTTGGTAGCTTAATGTTCTGTGGGAACCTAGTGTAGGTTGTTTTGTAGATGAAGTTTTTCCTGTTTAAAGATGTTTGCATCTTCAGCACGTTTTTTTAGGCAAAGAAATGAGTGAATTTTATCCATAAACCATCAGTGCCAGTGACAGAAAGTACTTGTGTTTGCTCTGTGGCTGGATTGAGTCTGCTGGTGTTATGTGAGGATTATAGCACTCACCTTGCCTCTCAGCAGCAGTGTGGATGATTGCAGTTAGTTCTGGATCTGGAAGGAACCAGATATAAAATAACCTTCTTGCTAAGTGTAAATGAGATCAGCATGTCCAATATTATTGTTTACATGTCACAACCACCAAGATTTCCCAGCTGCAAATCTCAAAGCAAATGGTGGGTAGATAAAAGGTATCTACGGAGGGACAGTGGTTGGTGGGATGAAATGCCCCTCAGAACTGGTGGCTGGACCTGATGAGCAGAGTAAATTAATGAAACTCAAATATTCCTTTAAAGAAATTAGATTTTTAACAAAGATTTTACTCATAAATGACAATTGATTCACTTAAGCCACATCATGATTGTTAACAGCTTATTGATGGCTCTGAGCAGTAGCAGTGAAGGATTTCCTGTGATAATCTGAAAGCATCAGCACAGACCTCTGTCTTCTCTAGTTGCCACCAGAAGATGATGAGCAGTGAAATCCACAGTATATTGTACAATGTAACCCACAGGTTGTAGGGAATGTAATAAATCGCATAGGTTGGACTGAAGCAGAGCTGAGCTTTCCCTGGGGTTAGCATCTCCTCCTGCAGTGGAGAACTGAGGGCAGGGTGGTGTTTGTGGAGGATGACAATGTCCAGTCAAGGATTTGGGGGTAAAGGCTGTTCTGTCTGCTAGGGAAGAGCAGCCTGAAGTTGGAATGAATCTGACTGATGCAATAGTTTAACATGGGGTCAGCAGTGTTTCACTGGACATTTCTTGAAATAAAAGGTTGCTCTGCTTTTTCAGTCAGGTACCATGTAAGTCACTCATGTCATTTGCCTTGACATGTCACAGCTGCCACTGTGCCACTGAGCACAGACACAATACCAGTCCTTTCAAGCCAACAGAGCCCTGCTGTATGTGGCAAACTTGTTTAGTGCTTTGTAGAGCTAATACTGTGCTTGCCTCCTTAGCCCAGCTGACAACTGTAAAAGAGTGATAAAACTTAGAAGAGCTTGCCACAGTCAATAATTTTGCATTGTACAATGAAATATAGTGTTTCGGTTGTCACATTTAATTAACAGATGACACATTGTCAATCTGCAATCAATTGAATTTAATTTTCAGTTTTGAACTCCCTTTGCATTATTACCAGATTAACTGTCCTTACATTAAAAAAAAAATGGCATAAAAGCATGGAATTATACTTGATGAAAAAATTGTTCTGATCCGTAGGTTTCAAGAAAACAAAACAACTCAGGGTGAAGTCTCATTTGTGTCTCTGCTCTTAGAATCCTCTTTCTCCCTTCATGCAAAGTGTCAGCAGATTGTGAAGGGTGTAACAGGTACCTGAGCCTGTAGTCAAGGCTGGAGGAAGTCCTGTTCCTTAAGGGGTCATTTAGGAAAATGCAGCTTGGTAGCTGAGCTCTCTTAGTCTGTTTGCAGCCCTGTTCTTCCTCTGTCTGCTCTTGCCTGTTCCTTGCTACTCCTGCCTGGATGATGCTGCATGAGCCGGTGCAGGGCAGATACCTGTCACCTTCTGCAGATTTTTAAAATTCTCTTGTACAAAATTAACTGCGTACAAATCAATTTGTCTGTCTTGACTGTTGTGTTGAGTGGTGTTCCCGGTGTGCTTATTGCCATGGTATCTAAGCACTTTTTAATATGTTCCATCTGAAATTTGCCATGTGTTTCAAGCTTAACTAAGCTCCAGTGAGAGAAAGGCTTGGACTGAGGAAGAAATGACACTTTGCAAGAGCAGTTAAAGAAGAAAATTACCCTAGTTGTTATGTTATTCCTTCCTTCTCCACAGAAGATTTATACAAATGAAATGTTGGTATGCAAACTAAGGCTGACTTTTGTCAGTTTAATTTATCTTCTCAACCTGGAGTTTATTGATTGCTCTGTCACTTCCCATAACTGCACCATTCACTAATTTCCTCTGCCTTTCGCCTCTTTTTCTGCTCCCACACAGCTCACTTGGGCTTTGTCTGTGTTAGGCAAGCTTTCAGTGTAAATAAATGCATGTATCAGTAGCTGCACCATTGTAGGCTTCTCTTACAAGCACCCTTCTGGCACAACAGGAAACTCAAATAGTTTATTTTCTTTGGCAATTAAATCTAGTAAGGCTAATTGGTATTACAGCCTTGCTGTGTGCCCATTTAAAGATTTTTCTCTGGTGTAACTGAATCTATGCATGTGTCAGTTAGTTTTCTCTCTTTGTGTTGCACAGTCCAGTAGTGGAGATGTGGGTTTTGAACCTCCCCATCAAATGGTTTGGTTGATGAGCTCAGGTTGATGGCAGGTGGGATTGCCCTCACAGTGTTTTAGGGACACCTCAGAGGTGCCTGTGGCTGGTAGCACAGTTGTGGATATGGTGATCCTCAAATGCCCCCCTTGCTGGTGCACAGCCCAGCTGCAGGTACACAGTTACCCCCTTGCTTTATGTTGCAATATGAAGGACTTTGGGGGTTGATCCCATTGAGGTCTGGATGTACCTTTGCACGTGTGCACATCTGTTCACACAGAAAGCATGCTCTGTACCAAAAATCTTATGGGGAAGAACAAATACTGACTCTCCCTTGCTTTGCATGTTACACAGGTGGTTGTTCCTGAGCTGCCAGGTTGGAAGTTAAGCCACTTCCTATAGAGTCAGAAGAATATACTTGAGGTGAAAGTGGAGAAACAGGCTGACTTAGTTTTGTCTTCCAGATGTTTAAAACCACACTGTACAAGGGAGAATCTTACCATTCTGTAACTGCAGCTCCTGATTGCCTGAATTTATATAATTCCTCTTGTCTGGAGAACTGCAAATGCTTTAAAAACTATCCTTGGTGCAGGAGAGTTAATTTCAAGACACAAAATAAGTGTATGTATTAGAATGTAATACAAAATAGTCTGTGGCTCTTAAAATATTTAACAGCATAAAGTGGATAATTCCTCCATGATTTTACACAACTGTGTAGAATTCATATAGTGTCATACATTTGCTATTAATCATACAGATAGAACTGTCATCTTTGTGGGCTTCACTGGAATTGCTAAGGTGCCCTCTGCAGAAGATACTGTGGCTAATGTTCTCATTACCAACTAATTGGCTAAAGAAAATTCTCTCATATTGCATTTAGTCTGATGGATATTTTCTATCACCTGATGGGTGGAATGGACAGCCAAACCAATTATCACAGCAAAGAGTGTTATATACCTGAAAATTTCAGGTAGAGAAAAAAGGCCCTTGTAAGATTATGTCTGGTCAGTGCCAGCTGAGATTTTGTTAAACTATTAAATGGGTTTGGGTTCTTTGGTAAAAGCACAAGTCTGAATACGTTGAAGCTTCTGTAAACCAGGCAGCCCCTTTGCTGATTTTGGGTTGTGGCGTTATGCTTTGACATTGTGACCTTAATGTCAATGTGACATTAAGTGACACTTAAAAACAAGTGGAGGCATCCTGAGGTGTTAACAGACAATATCCTGGAGAGTTTATACCTGAATGAGCCTTGTGATTCAGAAGTGCTGGGGTATGTGCTATTTACAAAGTAACCCTTAGATGCAGGCATTATTCAAATTATTTTTGTGATTATTTTTTTTTCATGTAGCTCTAACATATTTGAAGGAATATTTGTGCAGTAATTGAGATGGAAAGTTGTTTGTTTTTTTTTTCTTTATAGTTAATGCTTCAATATTTGAGATCTTTGCTTGAAATGCAAAAGATAATTTTCTGGAGTAAGGGGAGAACATCATGTACAATTCTCTTGCAGGCCTAGCTTTCAGTGCTTTGGAAACATTCTTTGTTTTTCCAGCATCAGCGGCAAAGCTAAAATTCCTTCTCTTTCAGCAATGGGCTCTGGAGTCTGTCTGCCCTGTGGCCAGCCCATGTACCTCAGCAACCAGAGCCTGTGGTGCTGCTGCTTTGTGAATTCTTCTTTTAGTGACTGGAGACTGGTAAAGGAAGGGAGAGATATGCCATGCAATCTAATTTTGACAAAGAAGGCTGAGGAGAACATGAGAACTGATAAGAATCAATGACCAGGACAGAAGATGGCAGGAAGGCCAGTGCCCCTTTGTGGGGCTGGGAGTAGAAGCCATGTGGGGTTAGTTACTGTCTTCTCCTTATCCCACCCTCTCTAGCCCCAGCATTATTCTCCCAGCCCTTCAGTCCTTGGGGTGTCAGCATGCAGAGCTGCCTTCCTTTTCCTCCAGCACAGCAGAAGCAAGGTGCCCCTCTCAGCCCCTCTTTAATGTTCAGGTGTCTCCTGGAAGCAGAGATCTGCCTCACTGATACTGTCCTCACCATGGATTCTGGAAAAACATGCTCTTAGAGAGTTGGCTAGGAATCTCACTTTTAGTAATGCATTCTTTTTTTTTTTTTTTCTTAAGTCAGTTCATTTGTAGCAGAATAATTTTTAAAAAGCTTTCCTTGCTTCATTAAAACCATAATGAGAACCAGAAGAAAACAAATTTCTCAAATAAGGGCAGGTGACATGGGAGAATGTAGATTCCTTTTCACATACAAAATTAAAAGTGTGTGTGTGCTTGTCTTTCTTTTTTGTTCTTTACTGTATAGTCTGCCTCCTTACTAGAGAGGACTGCACAGTTGGTCAGGTTGAGAGTTTGGGCTCTGTTCCTGGGAGGCTGTAATTCAAATGGATGAAGAGAGAAGGGCAGTGGGGAAAACAGCAGGGGAAAAGGAGAGGCTTTCCATGAGAAAATCATGTGACTGTGCATGCAAGTGCATGGATTGCAGCCTCTCCAAGTGTTTTGTTATTGAGAGGGTATAAGGCAATGCTCTGAAAGAGTACTCCAAGAAGGCTGAGTGGAGCTGAGGGAAAATGCACTGGAGCATTGAATTGTCTTTAAATCTCATCATGTACTTTAGCTCTGCATGGCAAGCCCACAGGTATCTTTGGACCGCTGCAGTAGTGAAGTAAGAGAAGCACTGGGAACTGCTATCTACAGCTATTTTGAAAAAGACAAGTTTTAGGCTAAGCATTTATTTCATCCTTGCTTCTTATTGACTGACAAGGATGATGGAAGCTGGAAGCATTCTTGCCCTTTTTTGGGGTAACAGTAGCTTTGTAGAGAGTCTACACCCTCCTACACACTGGGAAAAGCCAGGGAACATGTAACTCAACTTGACACAAGGGCTTGTTTGTATTACTGAATATGTCCTCTTGCATTAGTATGTAGATTAATCGAGAGCCAGTCTAGGAAACATCATGAATGTGCATGCTAAGTGTTGATGCTTTGTTGTTTCATGAATACTCTAAATAAAGTGGACCAAAGGGGTAAGTGCAGTTAGTAGCCGCAAGAACAACAAATTACTGGTATATTGTGGTGACAAACCACTTAAAAATGCAGCAAGCCTCATCTCTTAATTCCTTAAGCAGTTCATTCCCTTGCATAGACAGGCTTTGTTTCATGCTTCAAAGTTCATTTCAGTTCATTCTTGAATATAATGCAGCTCCTATAGGCTGCTCAATAATAAATACATCAGAATAAAACTTTAATGATAAAATAGACACTATTCTGATCAGAATTAGACCAAAGCATTTGCTGTCAAGCTCAAGTGGGGGAAATTCAGTGTTAAACTTTATGGTTCTATTAGCATTTTAATGAAAATAATTCCCGGGCATTCTCTAAAGGTAAAGAAATGAGCTGTCTCTTAAAAACTGTATTTTATTGAGAGATGCAACCCAAGATGCAATAAGTGCACTCCTGGGTAAGGAAAAGGACAGACTGGGCCAAGACTAAAATTACGGTCAGCAAAGAAGCATACATTTGCTTCTTTCATCTGCTAATAATGTGTGATTTTCTACATAATGGTCATAACCAGCTGAAGTGGGGTTTTATTTGGCATGAACATCTGCTTTTCATTGTTCTGGGTGAACCATCCCAACTTTTTTTCCTTAAAAAATAGAATTGTATTTTAAAAATCTGATTGTAAGTCTCTGTCTACCCTACCTGGATTCTAGCATATGCAGCCCTTGATCGTAGATAGAATTATGCTGCATGTGAAGAATTATTCAAGATTTCTTGGCTTAAGTCTTCCGGGAGATCGCAAAGTGGCAACTGCCCAAATGTCAGGATGATGTTACTCCCTTCAGATAAAGCAGCTGAGGCTGAGTTATTTTTCGCTGCATGGTCTCTGCTTGCCCTAATGTGAATATAATATTTTTCACTTAGTGTGTGTCTTGTAATTGTTAGCTATGTGTATTTTCTGTCAGTTTTAGTTAAAAATTTGTAATTAGTGGAACAGGTAGGATGTCTTCTTTGAGACATTTGGTCTCTGATCCAGTCCTATGAACTCTGCCATTTACTTCAGCATGTCTAGATTGCACTGGATGTAGTTTTTGTTTTAAAGTAAGCATGTTGATGAATTGATTTTTTTATTTAGTCACTTAAACTGAATGTCTATAGGACCTGCCAGTGCCATACAATGTGGTTCTATGCTCTTGGTACCTGTGCCGTATACTGAATGTTTGTGGAACAATGTGAAAATGCCCATCCTTGGGATGCACAGCTCATGTTCAGTACTATTAGAATGAGAAAATATTCTCCTTGATTATTTAGTCAAGTCAGGTGAAAAAAGACCCAACAGAAGTGGGCATGTGAAGAGCTAGAACATACTAGCACTGAAAATTACTTCTAATAATTACCTCTTTCTGAATATTTATGTAATAATTAGATTACCCACCCTTCACATTTGTAGTCAGACTTTTGCTGTCCTCCATCACAAATTCATAACAGTGTTCTTTGCTACAAGACAAGTTCCTTGGGCTTTTGTTTCAGTTGCTCTTTCACTTTCATCTAAGATGAATCTCTGCACAACTGTGAGTAGTGGAGGGTAGTGGAGGTCCCACTTTTGGACACTTGCTCCTGCTGCCTTTTCATATCAGCAGCAAATATTGCACAGTCACAAAATAAACAGACTTGTAGGGCTCATCTAGCAGAAAATAAATTCAAACCCCTGCCCTATTTGTACCTACATGGTGTTATGATGTGTTAAAATGGTTGTCTGCTGGCACCTGAATACTGTAAAAAGAAAGCTATATCTGGGTCCTAGGCTCTGTTTTGGGAAACTTAATTAAGGATTGGCATCACATTCCTAAAATAACCCCCTGATGACAAGTTGCCTTCCCCAGAAAGCTGGCCATCTGAATTACAAAAAGTGTGGGTGATGGGATATAGTCAAAGGCTGTGCAAATATGTAAATAAAACCTGTGTAAACACAAGGCATTCTTATTTTGCTTTCTTCATAATTTTAATAATATTATGTTTTGAGTTATAGGCAAGGCCAGATTGGATGGGGCTTTCAGCAATCTGGTGTAGTGGAAGGTACCTCTGCCCCTGGCAGGGTGATTGGAATGAGATGATCCCTTCTGACTCAAACCATTCTGTGATTCTGTGTGTTTCCTTGTAGGCAAGAGAATGCATAGCTGCAGAAGACTGTAATCAAAAAAGCAGAGTATTAGAAAGACTTCAAAGGCAGGGAAAGGGTGCCCACATAACTTAACTTGCAAAGATTTTTCCAGTCATAAGACACCAAGTGAAATGTGCTGTTATAAGCTGAAAGAAGGATGTTTTATTGATGTCTTGGTTTGAAAGACAGGAGACTGCCAAGGAGGGCAGGAACTTCCCTTGGAATGGAAAATATGACTCCCTACCATCCAAATTATTTTAACTTTGAAATTGTGGAGCTTTCAGGCAAAGATATGGGAAAAGGAATAACAGGTCTTTACCAGAATATACATACGTATACATATACATATACGTATACGTATACGTATACATATACATATAAAACTATATATATAAAACAAGGCTAACAAACAACAGCAGCAGCAGCAGCACCAGACAGAACCAGAAGCCAGTGCCAGCCTCTTTCCCCTTCAGTGCAGTTTCGCTCACAGCCACCAGGGGGCGCTGGGGGCTCCCGGCCAGGCAGGGCAGGTGCGGTGATTCCCCGGTGCCTGCAGGAGGCGCTGTGGCGCAAGTTTAGGGCGCCTCTCTCCACATGGCAATGGCAGCTCTGTCGGCAGAGAGGAGAGACAGACACAGAGAGAGAGAGAGAGAAGGGGCTTTCCTTTGCAAACCCACAGGAAGCAGCCAGTCCCAGTGCCTCTCTGGGTCATGAAATGAACTACAGCAGGAACTTCGGAGCAGCAGGCTGGAACAGCAGAGACAGGAACAGCAGAGACAAGAACAGCCAGGGTGGCAAACACAGTGTAAGAAAAACACCAAGGCCGTGTCAGGAGCCGCGGGGGATGGGGGAACATGAGATGTCAGGTTTAAGTGTAGCAAAAAGCCCGGTGGCAGAAACAGTGAGGTTGGGCAGCAGCAGCCAGGCTCCCACAAGCAGCCAGGAGACACTCCCTCTGGAGGGAGTCAGGGTCCCAGATTTTCCCCTGAAGCACCCAAGCAGATGGTGAGGGTCCTTCCCAGTGAGGTCAGGTGTTGAAAAGGTCGCCATACAATGGCCGCTCTTACGAGCAAAGGCTCACCCGCGGTAGGGGAAGCAGTGAAGGCTAGAACTCTGCCATGGCAGCAAATTCTCCCCACAGGAGCAGCAGCCCAGCACCAAGACCACGACGTCCCCACTCCAGTCCTGAGAGCGAGAGAGCAAGCAACGGCTAAGCCCAGCCCCTCACCCCCAGTTAAAATCTCGAAGTATCTCTGTACTTCCCAAGGGAAAGTGCCCCAGCTAAGAAATGGTAGCAAACTGCACCCCTTCCCCCTCCTTCTCCTCCCAGCCACATCTTTCGTCTCTTAATTATCATCATTGTCATCTCTTAGGCAACAAATGGGAGAAAGTTCCCTGAGAGAAAAGAAAAAAAGGAAAAAAAAATCCTAGCCTCTACTAATTTACTAGATAGAAATGGCAGTAGGTAAATAGAAAATGAGGACAGAGTTGTAAGACAGGCACTCTTCTAACAGTACAGCCTGGTAGTGCAACAGAGTCAAAGCAGCATTTACAGCTCAAAGTGAATACAAAGGCGGTATTAAAAGTGTTTGTGGTTACAGTGGAGCAAACCTTAGAATCCAGACAAGGTCCTGAAAGCCATGTCAGAGTCAAAATTTGAGCATGATCTTGGCAACAGGACAAAAAGGACAGGTAGATCTTCAAAGTAGAATGCGAAGGGATGAAGGCAGAAAGGAAGACAGGGCTTATGCTGCAGCCATCAAGTTTTATAATTAGTTTTAATACATTTTTTTTGGTAAAAAGTCATCGGTCATCTAATAAAAGGATTTATTGCTGTTCCCTGTATGGAGAGTGATAACAAACAAGTGACAGTAGGGATTATCTACTGGGGCTTCTGACCAACCACTCCAAACAACTCTTGTTGCTGTAAGAATTTAATTTGAAAAAAAAGTAAAAGTCTCTCCTAGAAAATATTTTACTTTGCATGTGGCTTAAATCTTTTTCTGCACAGGCAGGGAAGTTATATATGGCGAGAGCAAATATTTAGACTAACATTACCTCTCTTGCAAACTAAAATATGCAGTAGTAAATCAACACCTCTAAAGGATCTCTGCTCAGACCTGCTCAGTGAAGGCTGCTTGATCTTGGAAAATGTATTTCACCTCTTCAAGAATCACAACATTGTTAAGGTAGGAAAAGACCTCTAAAATCATTGAGTCCAACATTAACCCAGCCACTGCCAAGCCCACTGCTAAACCATGTCCCAAGTGTCCCATCTACACATCTTTTACATACATCCAGGAATGGTGACTCCACCAGTTCCCTGAGCAGGCTGTTCCAGTGCCTGACCCCCATTTCAGTAATAAATGTTCCCTAATATGCAGTCTAAACCTCCCCTGGCATGACTTGAGGCTGTTTCCTCTTGTCCTGTTTGCTTTTAATTGGAAGAAGAGACCACCCCCCACATGGCCACAATCTCTTTTAAGGGAGTTGTAGAGTTATAAGGTCTCCCCTAATTCTGTTTCTCCAGACTAAACATCCCCAGTTCCCTCAGCCACTCCTCACTGGACTCATGCTCCAGACCCTTCCCCAGCTCCATTGTCCTTATCTAGACAAGCTCTAGCACTTCCATGTCCTTCCTGAATGGAAGGACCAGAATTGAACACAGGATTTGGGGTGCAGCTTCACTGGTGCTGAGTACAAGGAGTCAGTCACAGCCCTGGTCCTGCTGGCTGATCCAGCTGATCCAGGCCAGGATGCCCATCGGCCTTCTTGGCCCCCTGGGCACAGCTGGCTCTTGTTCAGCTGCTGTTGACCAGCACCCCCAGGTCCTTTTCCACTGGGCAGTTTTCCAGCCATGCTGCCCCAGCCTGTGTTGCTGCCTGGAGTTGTTGCAGCCCAAGAGTAGGACCTGGCACTTGGCCTTGTTGAAAACCTCACACGATTGGTCTCAGCCCATTGATCCAGCATGCCCAGATCCCTCTGCAGAGTCCTCCTACCCTTCATCAGATCAATTTTCTCACCTATGTAGATGTCTGGAAAATGACTGAGGGTGGACTTGATCCCTTTGTCTAGATCATTTATAAAGCTATTCAACTGGCCCAAATACTGAACCCTGGAGAGCTCCCACTAGTAACTGGCCTCCAGCTGGATTTAACTCCATTCACCACCACTCTTTGGGTTTGGCACTCAGCTACTTTTAAACCCGGTGAAGAGTACACTGTCTAGCCATGAGCAGCCCTTTTCTCCAGGAGAATGCTGTGGGAAGCTGTCAAAGGCTTTACTGAAGTCAATGTAAGCAACATCCATAGCCCTTCCTTCACCAACCTCATGCCTCCATTTCCTTTGTCTAAAGACAAAATTGGTGGTTTGTAAAGCTCCCTGCTTTTATAGGAATGGAGTAGTGTTTCCAGCAGTGATGAGTGAGAAAAGGAAGACTGGAAATAAAGCTGGTTGTACTAGCAAGGGAGAGAAAGAATGACCAGGATAACAAGTCCCTGAGCACAAGGGATGCACAGACGGGAGAATGAAGGGGTAAAAGCACAATACAGTGGTCCCCAGACCAAACGGTCACTTGGGATGAGCCCCCAAATATGCAGCATGACTAGCTTTGGGGCTGTGAGGGCAGGGACTGGGCAGCTCCTGCTCTCTCCAAATGAAGGACACCTATCCCTGGGCTGCAGACATCACCTCCAGTGTTCCTCACAGCTAAGGAAGCAAGAGGCAAAGTGACAGAAAAGAGGAGAATGGAGCAGATAGCATTAGAAGCTGTAAGAATGAGTTTCGCAAAAGGATGAATGGAAGAGAAGGGGGGAAGAGGAGTAAGGAATAACATAGTCTTAAAAAGCAAGTTAAACAAGCCTTTTTAATGTCACTTCTTCCTCTGAGCATTCATAGACTGAATAGAATAGGGCAGGAAAGAGCTCCCTAAAAGAGGAGATGGGAAAAGGATGTTTTGTGTAACTTTATGCTGTTCAAAGGAAATAGAAATTCTGGGCTAAAAATCAAGTCTATTGCAAAAGAGATATTTAGATTAATTTATAATTTACAGAAAAAATAAATTGGCGGTTTGCTTATTGCATTTTGTGAGGAACGTGCACAATTCTCTGGCTAATGTAAAAATGGCATTTCACTAATAATTATGGATATCTTGCTTCAGCCTCATCTAGAAATGTGTAATTGAAGTGATAGATGAAGTGCTCATAAATCGTTTAGGTTTCCTAAAGTAATAATGAGCAGTTCTCTCATTCTCTTTAGTTTTTTCCTTTCCTACATGTTTTTGCTTCTGAAACTTCTTTTTTTTTTTTTTTTTTTATGACTCATTTCCCTTCCTTGCTGCTGACCAAGAGCATTCCCAAGGGTGTGCTTTGACACACTTTTATGGTCTTGTGCCCTGGGCGCCCTGTCTCTGTCCCTGTTTCTGTCCCTGTTGCTGGATGGGAGTTCTGGACAGGTGTACACAAACACTGAGTTGTAACAGGCTGGGGAAGGTGGGTGGGTGGAAGTGCAGCTGGCTGAGGGGCTCCTCACTGGTAGTGAACCAGCAGGAGGGAATGAGGACTGGGGAGAGAGAGAGAAAGGGCTGGGGGAGGCAGTGCAGTGTGTCATGGATTAGGAAAATTAGTGTAGCAAATCTCAATAGTGCGAGATAGAACACAGTGGTGATAAATGGCACAAGAGATGAGAAATAAAGGGGTAATCACGTTGTATACTCTTAAGTGCTAATGAAGTCCAGGGAAGGAGGATGAACTAGTAATGAGAAACTATGGGTGCAGTACATAAAGGTACAGTACATATGGGTACTCCCCTGCAAAAGATCCTCTTCAGACAGATGACTTCCCATGTGCAAGTTCTGCCACTCGGCTCTCCCCATATTTTAGGAAACTCCAAGTTCTTTGCACTTGTAAAGTAAGGATAAATTAATACTGAAGGAATGTAAGACCAGCTACAGGCTGGGGAACTGCTAGAAAAGACTGCTTTGGGGGCTGTCCCCAGCATTATCTGAAGGGCTGTCTGGACCTGTAATATCTGAAGATTTTGTTAGTGTTTTCCTGGTGTTTTAAGGGTAGCTGGTGTCTCTTTTCACATGTTTTATGATCTACCAAGGAAGCTCTTCTAACATCTGTCAGGCAGTGACTACTAGCCAGGTATCCATAACCTCTAGTATTGATACTGCAAAACGTTCTTAAAAAAATTCTGGGGACTTCTGCCCAAAAACAAGTTTCTTTGCTCTCAGTGAATTCTGATGGAGTGTTGCCACTTAGTGGTCTTTTATCTTACAAAATCTTCTTCCCACTTGCATCTTTCATTTATGTTCTTGTGCATAGGCAGTGTAGGTGTGAATTGTTGTTATGTGTTTTTTATTTTACTTGAACAAATGTAAACAGCATCCAAACATTAAACTGAAGGACAGAATGAAGCTGAACAAGCTCATAATGCCTGGTAAGGAACATTTGTCTTTGTAGTGAAGTGGTTTGAGGTGCAATCTTTGTGTGGCAATGGCTTCCTGCATTATGTCTGCAAGGAGGATGAAAGATCTTTTTCTTCAGCAGCATAACACCAATGCATTTCCATTTTTTGATGTTGAAATCATTTGTCAGACTGACTTTTGCTCTTCCTTGTCATTGGTGGGGTATGTTTCCAAGTATTGGCAGTGTCTTAGATTCTTTGCTTTGAACTGCAAAACTGGTAGCCTCTCAGAGCTGCTGCCAACATCAAGCATTAACTTAGAGGTCCCTTAGTGAAATATTGAACATGACCCAGCAAAGACAACGAGGCAGTCTCAGGGTAGTCAGTAACAGCAGTGTTTCATGTGTAGTAGATCCTATGATATATGAAAAAAGTTGTTCTAAAATACATATTCTTCTTAATTGCAAAATTGCAAAGAAAAACTTAGAGTCAATAGGATTCGAGTTGTTTTCTGTGATGCCTTTTTTTGGATTGGTTTCACCTACAGGCTTATTGCTTAGTAACTCTGTGTGTGGACACACCAGGATCAGGCATCTGGTGCAACCTCTTTTTGCTCTCACAGAAGAAAATGGAAGTGAAAATTTTCACTGAATTGCCTTTAGAAGGCAGGGGCAAAAAGGAAGTTGGGGAAGAGAAGTCACTATATGTTTTTTTAATAGGTAGATAGCTCATTTATGTGGGGTAGAACAAATAAAGTTGGGACACAGGTCAGCATTTGAGATCCAATTACAGCTGCACTTACCTTAGTACAGTAAATGTGGAAAGTAGGACTTGGTTTCCTCAAGATGTGAAGAGCATCTCCTCGCTTCAGAGTGAGCCGAATAGTTTTCCCAATGCATCAATTTCCCAGCCCAAAGTTGTCAAAGAGAGGTTATAGGTGGGAAAGGACCTAGAGGTTATAGGTGGGAAAGGTGGGTAGAATAGAGTATTTAAAACAGTAGGAAACTGAAAATGTAAACTTAAGAGGCACATGCCTGCCCATAAGGACATTGTAATATTGCAGGGTGGGAAGCTCCCTTAGTGTTAGTGCGTGACTAGTCAGCTTGTAGCTGTGACACCTATGTGTCAACCTGATGAAGGATGGATACATGCAAATGATGTGTCTATGATAATGTGGGATTTAGGGGGTTGTTTTGGAATTTTTGACCTTTTTTGTTTTTTTAAACACACAAGAAGAAGAATACTTCTATGGGATGGCCACCACATCCCTCCTGTATGGGTTATGTGCAAGGCCCTCTGTAAAATAATGAGACACCTTTTATGTATCTTGTTACAGTTTTCCTTTCATTCAGTGAGCAGAGATGGTTATTCAATTTCAGTGTCCACTAAAGCAGTCTCCAAAAGCAGTTAAAATAAAACTCATTACAGTGTGTATGTGATATGGTATGTTTAGAATCCTGAGAATGTGCTGCAATAAAACTTTGCTAGCTTTCCCTCTCCATGGCAGCAGATAACAAAATTTTCACTGTATCTAAGAAACTGAAAAGATGAATCCCCACAGACTGGGGACGATTGTTTCTTTGTCAGCTGAGTAGTAGTTGTTTATTTGTGAGGAAACCCAGAAGTCACCTGCAAAGGTGAAATCTGTATTTCTTGAAGATGAAAATAAGCATTCTGTGACTGTGACTGTGACAAAACAGCTGAGTTTTTTACAAATGTGGATTTATAGTTTTCCCCACCCTTTATTTTTTACCACATGTTTCTTCTGAGCGATATGGAAATACTTTAACTCTTTTTATTCCTGGGATGCACTGTCCTTCACAGAGGTTGGGCTGGTATTTGTATAAAGCTGCTTATGCTGGGAAATCTTGGCTAGTGCAGTTTGGTCATGGCTGAGATAGGCCATATTAATACTTAACATTAAGTAAACAAGGCAGCTCATATCCATTGTTACTACTTACATCCAAAGGCAGTGCAGCATCCTCAGCTGACAAGGTGAGGTGAAAAACAGGTTTGCTCCCTGTGACAGGGAGGGTTTTTTTTTCTGTAAAAGATATAGAAACTCTGCTTCCCAGCTCTTGAGAGTTGCTCTGCAGAGAGGCTATATATAAATATTGGACAAAGTGGGAACCCCCTGTGCCACAGTGCATCCCAGATGCTAGCAACCAGAGGTATTTGGAAGGGGCAGAAGAGGCAAGGGATAGCCTGGCTTGGTTTGGCTGGAATCTTGTTTGGTTTATTGTTACAGTGCTGTTGTTTCTTAAGGGGTCATTAATTTTCCCATGATAATCTTCTTTGTTTTGTTACCTCATGGATAAGGTTGCTGCACCTTGACATCACTTACCTTCTAGAAATGTCAGGTTTTGTTGTGACACTTGGAGAGTTTGTGACAGCTGTTTCAAAAAGAATTTTGCTGAATACGTTAAGTATCTGTAGTGAAGCACATGGGACTGGATTTTTTTTTAATTGCTTGTTTGAGCACATTGAAAGACATACCTCTCTGGTGCTGTTGGCTTCTGTTAGAAATCCAGCCTTGCCCAGTAGAATCTGTTAAAAATACAAAGTAGCTGTTCTCCCTTCCTTATCTAACTCTAAAAGAAACTGCATGCCAACGTCACAACCAGAGACATTGTCCTGGCTACAGGACAGACAAGAAAGAGAAAAATGTTTAACAGAGTCCCATCCCCAAGACAATTTTATAGAAATTATTCCTCTGTTGTGAACCTCCATCTTCATGGAGTAGAAGTTTGATGTATGCAGAAGGACAATGGTTGGGTTAGGGTGGCACTCAGACCAGTTGGGGTTGATAACTAAAACCAAAATGCAGGAACCTGAGGTCTACTTTTGGCACCATGGATCAGAAACACCAGAGAATCCACTTGCATATCCTTTTTGAGCTGTAACACCTCCCAGCACCTCTAGTAGCGCAGGAAACATCTTGCTGAGTGTATTGTATTAATCTCAAAATGCCCCGGGGATGGATTGTATCCAGGAAGTTGTATCCAAATGACATCTATGCAGCCACCAGACATAAGTAGCAAACCACTCTTGTTGCCTTTGTATCAAAATAAGCCTCCAAAACAACTTGGCACCTTACTAGATTTTCAAGTTGTGGACTTTACTAACAAGTGATGATAAGATGAGCAGCTTCACTGGGGCAGCTAACACAGGTGTCACCACCTCATTCTCCCAGTGACCTCCCTCCAGTGCAGAGTGGCTATGAGCACCTGTACATTGGCCAGGGCTGAAGTTCTGCCCAGTGCTGAAATGTTGCTGCCTGCTGTCAGTTGCTTACTGTGTATCTGAAGTGGGAAAATGCCTCTTGCTGGAAGTGTTTCGCACCTACTTTTACAGGTGTCTGGCTTCTTCCAACCTGTAGGCCTATCCCAGGGAAGGAGTGACTGGTAACAAGCATGCAAGATCTAGTCTCGGTCTACCAGAACTTTAGGACCCTTTGAGATAAAGGATACTTTATGTAATTGTTACAAATTATTTGAGTTCTGCACAAAGGCAGCTACATCGAGAGACCAGCAGGTGATTCAGGCTTGACTTGCAGGTTTTCAGAACACTGTTTTCTGTGCTTTCCAGCATAACTGAAAAAGTATTCATTCTCTAGCTTGTGGCTATACACATCATCTTCCAAATGTGAAAGGAATCTAAATTGGCACAGAGCAACTAGTCAGAATCAGCACCGAATCTGCAGCAGGAGCTTGAGAGGGATGTGAACTGCCTTTTTTCTTTGCAGTGGGGGTGTTAATGCTGAAGTCTATGATAATGTACTTGCCAGCATTTTTAATTATTCTGCTGGAAGGAAGGAGAGTCTGCACAGTTTATTTGTCACTAAGGGGCTTGTTTTAGCATTCCAGTTTGGCATCTCAAATAGGGGGTGTCTGGGAGAGTCTGTTTTCTTGGGGGGTATGTGGGGCTGTGGAAAGAGCTCATTTCACTCACTGATTTGTATCTTCATTTCTCCTTGATACAAATAGCATTCTTCTGGAAACTTGGATGAGCAAGCTCTCAATGCTTATGGTCTTAAAGAAATTATTTTTTTCCAGTTGATCCTCATAACTGTGAAGCTCATTAACCTGAATGGCTCAATTAGCCAAATGCTAACATGCTGCCAGCACTTACTGTACTGTCACTGATGTCACTTCAAAAATGTTGTGTTTCATGCATATACCTTAAATGTGTGTTGGGGTTTTGGGAGTTCCCTTTTTTCTCTTGAGGAATTTTCTCCCATATACGTTCTCCCGAGACAACGAATTGCTGGGTACTTGGGAGAAACAAAAGAACTGGCCACGGAGGGGAGGAGGCCATCTGGGGCTACTGTCCTCACCTGAGTGTGTGCCCGGGANGCTCCTACTGCTGTTCCAGCCTGCAAGGACAGGAGAGCCTGGACAGACACCAGGATCAGCTGCCCAGGGAGGTTTGTGAAGCCTTTCTTCCATCCCTTTCCTGGATCCCAGGCCGCCATTACTGCGTGCTCCCCGAGCTCGCTCCGGAGCGCCCCCTGCAGCCGCGGGGGAACCATCGCACCTGCCCTGCTCACCGGGAGCCGCCAGCGCCCCTGCCGGCTGTGACTGGAACTGCACCAAAGGGCAAAGGGCCTGACAGCCGAGAGAGGCTGCACTGGGTTTGTGGTTCTGTTTGTTGTCACCACTGTAGTTATTGTTGTTTGTTTGCCTGTTTATATATCTGTATTTTAGTAAAGAACTGTCATTCCTATTCTTTATATCTTTGCCTGAAAGTCCCCTTAATTTCAAAATTATAATAATTCTGAGAGAAGGGGATTGCATCCTTCACTTCAAGGGAGGCTACTGTCTTCCTTAGCGGACATCTGTCTTTTCAAACCACGACAATGTGCCACTTCTGTTTTTCTCTGGGGGAAAAGATCAAGCATATGCACTGATAATATAGATATATATCCTTGCGGTAGTAACTGAGATAGTACTAAATAGTACCTGTCATAATATAAACTTGTTCAATATCTTGAACAGCAATCTGTTTCTGATGTATCTGGAGTAAGAAACTTTGACTGTAGTGAGAGGGTTACTGCAATTAGCAGAATGAAATACATGTGCTTCTCTTTGTCATGGTGTTAAATAATTTTAGTTTTATTTTAATATCTTAAAGCACATTTTGAAATAGATGTATAGAGGTCAAACTTGTTGGTTTCAGTCATTTTTTTGTCTGTTGTGTGTTGCCATTTAGACTCTCAGCTGAGATATTACGTCTTGTTTACATCATGGTGCCCATGCTAAAGACAGTGTGATCATGTCGGTTCAGGGCAATGATAAAGGAAAGCCTGATTTTGGGCACAGTGCATGACTGTACAGGCTGATTGTGTGCAGTACATTGATGTGGGGTCTGATCAAAACAGGCCTTGCTTTTATCTATTTTCACAACATGATTTTAATGATGGGGGTCTTGCCAATAATTATTGTTGGGTCTGAAGCATTAATTTCTTTAGTTTATACAGTGAAGCTGTAAAATGAGCATAATCAGACAAACTAGCTTGTGTTTCATGTTTCCAAAGACATGGCGTATAATTTGGGTGTTTGATGTGATTTCTCCATACCTGACCAACAAGACAGAATGCATATGATTTGTTTGGATTAGCTTTTCCTCTCTTTTTCTTAAAAGAATAAATAAACCTACCCCCTTTTTGTACCTCAGGGCAATTCTGTTACCAGCCTGTTTCCCAAGTGTTCCAGAATCTCTCTCAATGCAAGCTTTTGTTTTAAAAAGTAAAATAAAAATGGAAAAGAATGTTTATATTCTTTGGGTTATGAAAATAAGACTCCAACTATCATTTGGTACACTGACTGATTCTTCCAAATATTTAGTATGAGCTTTCCAAGTAGCAGAAGTCACATTGTATAAAACACCATCCTGTATAAAATGTAGCTCTTGAGGGCAGAGGAAGATGATTTACCCTAAAGTCGCTGTCCATTTGCATTCATCTGTCTCTAAAAATCGTGGTGCTGGATGAGCCTCTGCTTTTGCCTACCTCTGCTTTGCTGAAGCTTTGCCAACTCTTTTGAAGCCTGACACTGCTCCTACTGTTTCCTGCGGTGAAAGACAAAACATGAAGGCATTTGATGTAGCCAGCAAGCTTACTCTTGTAAACAAAGCTAAGTATCTGAGAGCTTTGCCCAAGAGGTGCATTGTCAGGTAGTTTAAGAAGTAATCAGGTTTGTGTGTGTTAAACCTTCTGCAGTATGTGCTGTAGCAATGATCAGGAGCAGCCAGCCAGACCAGTGTTAGGTGGTACCAGCCACAAAAGGACAGACTCTTGACCCTGCGAGTCGGAGCTGAGCAGTGCAGGAAGAGCAAAGCTGTCTTTGAGCTCTGAATTTCCAAGTCTGCAGTAGCAGTGGCAAGTAGTATTTTTACCTTTAACTTGTCTGGCTCTCTCTTGACCTTACTCTCTTGATGTGCACTCTTGCTAACCATTTAGTTAGCAAGGGCATTGGGGAAACAACAGCACAGTGTTGTTTCCATTCATCTCTCAGTCCAGCTGTGCCACTCTGCAGAACAGTACATGTGGAACACCCTACTGGCCTTTTTTACAAGGTCTGTTGCCATTTAAGTTTACCTCCATCCCATGAACCAGGTTCTGGTATTTCTGCACTGCAACACTTTCTATTAAACAAGGGATAAAAAATACTTTTATGATGTGTCAAAGCATGACACAGACATCGTCTTCTTCCTCATCTATTTCTGTTACAGGGGAACTCTTATTTGGGCTCTTCATAACATGTGTAAAGGACGGAAGCAGTGGGAAGGACTTCCACGTGGTTAGCAGTGACTCAAACCTTTGTGCAGGCTGGTGCATTTGCGGGGCAAATATGGCTGGAGTGAAATTTTGTTTCTTACTTGACTTGGTCCTGTGTTTTGTGTTCCAGTCTCAAGTAATCTGTTTTGTGGGGCAGGATGGAATGTAACGGTTCAGCTATGATGGAACTATTAATACTACACCATCTTAACTTCTTGCCAACTCTGCTGTAGATGATTGGGTGTATGGGTCTCATTTGTTTGTTCCACATTGGTCGGTTTAAAGAAATGAGATTGGGATTTCTTGTTATGTACTTACATTGAAGTTTGCTGGTTTGGGGTCCAGAGGACCCACTGATATCTGAAACATTCAATTTGTATTGCATGTCCCCAGAGAAGGGAGGGACAAAGATGCAGTGCTTGGGTGCAGCACTGCTCTCTGCATAGGTTGTAGCTCCCATTATCTGCTGGAACTGCTGTGAAAAGCCACCAGCCCCTAGCTAGGACACAAGGAGCCACTCAGGGCAGGTAGTTCTCTTGTCCCCCTAGGCCAACTGATGGCTCCATGAAGACTGTAATTAGCCAAAATCCTTGCGAAGGTTGTCTGTGATATTTTGCACGCATTCCTGCCCCACACCCAATCCCTTTTGTGATGTGCTGATTCTGAAATTATCCCATCCAGTGCTATTGCTTCGGGGGATGCCCTCAGCATCAGGCAGAGGCTCAGGTCTTGCAGTGGGTTTCAGTGAAGAGAGCTGGCTGCTTGTCACCCACATGATCCCAGGCTGAGTCAGTAAAATAGCTAATTTATATGTGTTTTCCAGTGCATCTCCCCTCACTCACACCTCTCCTTTCCTTGTGCTTTATTTCACCTCAGCCCAGTAGAGTTACTTATCTAACCAGTTTAGGGGTAGGGAAGATACAGTACTTTGTATTTTCTGGGAAAAGATGGAGAGAGATGTCTAGAACTGAGTTCTGAACATCACATAGAAGTAAAATAAAGGAAGGTAAATGTTCACCTGTCCTCACAAGCTTTAGATTATAAACTGAGCTAAAGAAAATGAGTTGATTCCTTGCCTGGTGGCCAGCTCTGATTTGTTGTAAGGCTGCATACAGAAACATTGCAGCTGAAAGCGTGCCAGGCTTTGTTTGCTGGTTGGTTGGATATTTATGTCAGGTTGCCAGGCAAATTCATATACTGCTATGCTGCAGGCAAGGTCTTGGGAGTGGGGGAGATGAGTAAACATCTTAGAAAGATCTAAAGGTGTAGGAGGAGGTTTAGAGGAAAAGAATGAGGAGCTGGGTTTGCAAGTTGTAAAACTTGCATCTATTTTTGTCTTCTGTTGCTGAAGCAGAGGTATCCAGAGCTGAGCTGTTCTGCAGTGCTGCCAGCTTCACATCTGTGCTGCTTTGTACCCTTGCCCCATGAGCAGGCAGCATCTCATGGAAAACTTCACAAACCAATTGGTCCCTGAGATGTGATTTGAGTTTGTGTCACTGCTTGGACAAGTGCATGTATATGGACTCCTGCATGCTCCAAACCTGTAATAGTTTCAGTTGAAGTTTCTTCTGCCAGCACAAACCACAAAAAAAAGTAATTAAATAGACAATAAATCTTTCTGTGCTACATGAAACAGTTCCCTTTCTCACCCTTAACTGCCTTCTTTCTCCAGCCTCCTCAGGTTCAGACCTGCAGTTTATGATACAGGATGATTTTCTAATCACCATTTGAGTCCCTGGGAAAAGCTGGTGACTCCCTCTGTTTGCAAGTGTGTGCTGTGATTTACTGGGAGACAAAGTGTGCAAGCCAAAGCAGTGATGTTCTGAAAGAAAAGTTAAATCAGGAAACAGAAATAAAGGCCCATATCAATCTTTTATATATTTAGTTACCAAACAGCATCTCAGTTGTCAGCAATACATGTAACAACCACAAAACAGAGCTGCCCCTCGCTTTTAGCTACTGTCTCTGCCACGGCATTCTGTTCTTGTATTCACTCTCAGAAACAGCTGGAATGATTATAAATATTTTTGAGCAAACAGCAGCTTTTTTTTTTTTTTTTTTTTTTCAGCAAGTGTAATTGCTAGATAAACTGCAGGATTGCAAAATGCTGAGGTTTAACACTTTGCTGGACAAGCTGTGTGCATTTTACAGACAACCAGCATATGGGAGATTGTCAGCAAACTACTATCAAAGACATTTTTGACTCACAGCAGTGGAGAGTTTTGAAAGGGAAATCATGTTAGGTAATCATAGCCTTTGCAACACCAGTGAAAGCATATTTTTCAGTTATTGCTTGAGTCCTTTCTCAGACTTGGTTGAAAATCAGTTTGGTTTCATTCTCTTTAGAAATTTGTATTTTCAATCTCCACTTTTAGAAAAAGGAAGAGAGTTTATTTGAAAGGTGGGTTGCAAGAGATTCATGTTCTCTAAGTATGTGAGAAACATTCTTTACATTTTGTTTAAAGTTGTGAAATGCAAGAAAGTTGAATCCTTATATCTATATAACAGATCCTAGGGCAGGTACATGGAGTTAGTTTGCTTTCAGCAGAAATAAAGCAGTTTCTTGTGTGGGAAGACTAGAGGAGCAGGAATTCTTATGGAAACAAATTCTGGAAAGAGCCAGCCCAGGAAAGAGGTAGCTCCCAGTTTATTTAGGAAAGCTCATAATGAAATGGAACGTAACAAGTTGGCATGATGTACAATCTGGAGGGATGAACCTGTACTTGAGATTTGACAACACTACTCTTAAAAATATTTATTGCTGCAATTTAAGTAGAGACTACCAAGAGAAATAATGTTTTATTTCTGTTGCTTGGCCTTCACTATAACATAGAAACAAGTAATTTAAATAGTAAAGATTCCACTGACTATCTTGCACATTAATATTCAACTTAGTGCACACCCAGTGCCTAAGTGTTCTTCCTTGGCCTTGAGTGGAAGGCTGGGTACACGTAGCCCCTGTGCTGTCCCTGTATTTTCTCTGTCCTGCACCTCCAAGGAGTATCCACATGTACCCTTGGATATCTTGGGATGATGTCACTGCTTATGTTCATTGAAAAGGCAGGTAGGTTAGAAGTAGGATTGTTCGGTATCTGGACAAGATGATTTCTGCTATCTTCAGTCTGAATATATACAAATTTACAGATGTATTCTTGCAAAGGAGCAGATCTGTCCTGTGGCAGTAACTAGATTGTAATTACTCAACCCTGCATGTACAGACAGACTGGGGAATGAGAGGCTGGAGAGCAGCACTGTGCAAAGGGACCTGGGGGTCCTGGCTGGTGGAAAGCTGAATGTGAGCCAGCAGTGCCCTGGCAGCCAGGAGGGCCAGCTGTGTCCTGGGAGCATCAGGCACAGCATCGCCAGCCGGGCAAGGGAGGGGATTGTCCTGCTCTGCTCTGCACTGGGGCAGCCTCACCTCGAGTGCTGGGGGCAGTTCTGGGTGCCACGATATGAAAAAGACATTAAGCCATTAGAGAGGGTGCAAAGGAGGGCAGCAAAGATGGGGAATGTTGTAGAGGGGCAGCCATACCAGGACTGGCTGAGGTCTATCCAGCCTGGAGGAGACGGAAGGGAGACCTCATTGCAGTTATAACTTCATCACAAGGGGAAGTGGAGGGACAGGCACTGAAATCTTCACTCTCCTGACCAGGACTCAAGGAAACGGCATGAAGTTGTGTCAGGGGAGGTTTAGGTTGGATATCAGGATTCACCCAAAGGGTGGTTGAGCAGGTTAAACAGGCTCCCCAGGGAAGTGTCACAGCACCAAGCCTGACAGAGTTCAAGAAGTCTTTGTACAGTGCTCTTAGGCACAGAGTGGGATTCTTTGGGATGCTGCTGTGCAGGGCCAGGAGTTGGACTCTATGACCCTGATGGATCCCATCCAACTCAGCATATTCCATGATTCTGTGATAGAAATTCCATCAGTGCAGTAACAGGTATGCTTGTCAAAGGGCAAAACTTGACTTTAAAGGCTTTTTTGTTTTCCTTTCTTCTTTTCTTTTTATTTCTTTCCTGTTGAAGGTAGTGGTTAAAAATCTTCATTGGAAACAGTGTCTCCTTTATTTTAAGCTGCTGATGAAATAAAATAGTATTTTTCTTGTGACCTGAAAGTGGGCATTGATAAAATTGTACATATTAGTTGCTTTTAATGACTTTATACTTTTGGATACTTTTTCTTTCCTTTTCTTTGTTCTCCCTCATTAATAAGGACTAAACAAAGTATTTTGCTTTACTGACAGAGCTTCTGATCCTGCAGTATTTCTTTTGTAAGGAGACTTGCTTTGTAGCTGTTGGCATAGGACTGCATTAGTCAATCACAAATAAGTTTGCTTCCCATAGTTCCATTTGAGTCCAGAACAGAAAGCAGTCAGTGTGGGTCAAGATCAAGAAGTGGAGAAATGAGAAATTGCGCCATTTCTCAGGTCCAGATGAAAGCATTGTCAGAGGCCAAGACGAGATATTATTTGATGGTACAGCCAAGTGCCAGGGAATCCCCATGGGGAGGAGATGGGGTCAGGGACAGGTGATAGGGAGAGCATCCAGAGTGCTACTGCAGCAGGAACAATCTTCCCTCAGACACCAAGCTGAGCGAGGCACTTGGGCACAGAACCTGCCAAGGTGCTTTGAGAATGCAAAGCTGCCAGCAGTGCTGTGGTTTAAGCCCAGTGTGTCTGAGGCTAAAAGGCTGAAAGTGAGCTTCTGGTGTATAACCTTCCATTTGAAACAACTGTGTGTGGCAAAACGTGAAGTATTCTGAAGCCTTAGATCCCGTAATTCTAAATGCAGAGCTTGGGGTTGCTCCCTAAAATTACCTGAGATGGTAATTTTTTTTATTTACTGTCATTTTTAAAATTCTTTCCAGGAAAAAACTTTAGAAACCAAGAGCTGACTAGTTGAATTTTAAAATATGAAGCTATGTCTTTCCATGTGGTTTCCCAGCAGTAGTCCAGTAACATAACAGGTCCGATTGCCAAGCTCCTGCCTCAGTTTTACATGATGGAATCAGCAGTCTCTCATACTCCCACTTCCCAGATAGGCAAAGGATTTAGTAAAACTCTAGCTACCTCCTTGGCTGCTTCAAGTCTGTTCTTGTCACAGTTCTGCTTAATATGTTGGCATTATAAAAAAATCTAAACAAGTTTGCTCCTTGGTGTGACTGCAAGTTCTTCCATCTGGTTTTTAGCTTTTGCTGTCTGTCCTGTCTCACAAATGTGGGCCTTGCAATCATATAGAACAAAACTCTCACAAGAAGGAGAAAATTCAGCAGGGAAGTGAGTCTTCAACTACTGAAAACAGCGAACAGTGAACTGTTCTTAATTGGGTTTGTGGGGAGAAGAAAAAAATCTTTTCTGGCTACTCTTTTTTTCAGGTCAGTAAGACATTTTGTCAGGCTTGTTCCCTTTTGTTCTATGTACACAGGCAAAGAAATTCCTAGGAGTCTCCCTAAATGAAACACTGCATCACCTGAAGGCACTGGTCTCGGACAGGGATGTCTAATAATGCAAATTTGTATTGGAGCAAATTTCATCTTCATTTAGGTAAAGGATAGCTCTCTCATGTTTGAAAGAGTAAATCTAGTAAAACATTCCAAAATAAGTAACACTGCAGTTGCTCTTTAGTATGGGCTTCATTTTGGAGTCCCTCTCTAAGTCTGTTCTTGACAGTAAACAAAAAACCGACTCTCAGTCCAGAGCTACAAAAAAGGCTGCTATCACCTAAAGCTGCCTCAGTCCTGCTCACTTTCTTAGTAGTCCTCATCTGAGCTCCTCTCCTCTCCTCTCTCTTATGAGTTACCTGCCGGAGGGTCTCTGGTCTTTAGTAGAAACACCTGGTTCAGCACAGCTGTAACTCTTCAAGATCGAGGCTGCCTGCAGCCTGTTCTTGTTCTCCTACACCTTCTAGCACAGCCTTCCAAGAGAGGATGTTCCCACCACAGTACTGAAGGGACTGCTAGGCAGCTGAGCTGGGCAGCTGTTTGAAGTTAATTAAAAATTCATTGCAGAAACAACTGTATATTAAAAAAAACCCCAAAACAAACCAAAACAAAAAACCAAAAAAACAAATGCAAAAAAAGCACGTGGCTCATACAATTTTACAGCTTAGTTATCAGGAGGTGCAGGTTTATGTTCAGAGATCAGGGCAGGACAAGTGGAATCTATCTGGAGAGTAAAGCCACCTTTTAGGCAGGTGTATCTGGAGAGTTGTATAAAAGGTCCTGGTTAAGCCTGGAATTCAAATTGTTCTTTGCAGATAGTTTAAGCAGTGGATGAAGGTTAGATGTGAATTCTCAGCCCCTCCTCTCATTAAGGCAGACTGATTTACTGCATTTTGAATTTGTGTCCAACCAAGAAGGTAAGGTTTTACTGGACTTTCAATTTGTCTCCATCCCAGGGCCCATAGGATGCCGCTTCCCTCCTTCTCATCCCTTCTGGTATCAGAGATATTGAGGAAACATAGAATCAGAGTGATTTGAGTTGGAAGGGATCATGAAGATCACCTTGTTCCAACTCCCCTGTCAAGGGCAGAGAGGGACACCTTCCATTACAGCAAGTTGCTAAAAGCCCCATCCAGCCTGGACTTGAATACTTCCAGGGGTGGATGGGGCATCCCCAGCTGCTCTGGGCAACCTCTTCCAGTGCCTCACCACCCTCACAGTAAAGAATTTCTTCCTAATATCTACTGGAAACCTGCCCTCTGTTAGTATGAAGCCATTCCCACTTGTCCTGTCACTGCATGCCCTAGTAAAAAGTCCCTCTCCAGCTCTCTTCTAGTCAGTGCTTCATCATTTGTGCTGCCATGGACTGAAGCTCAAAGGGAACTTTGTGTTGGAGTAGCTTGGTATCAACAAATACCATGTTGTTCCTGGGGATATCAGACATAAGGTGGGAGAAGTTCTTGCAAGATGGGAAAGTCATTTTGAGGTGAACTGTTTGGAGTTAATTCCTCAAGTAAAGCTCTGTAATTGAAAATTAACAGAAAAATTGGCTGCCCTTGCATTGCTGATTTTGTTACCTCTTTAGCTCTCAGAGAATGAACAGTTTATTGTTCTTTGTGGTTTGACTAGCTTGGACTTTTCAGACAACAGATGAGGTGGGCAGTGTTTGGAAGTGGGGACAGAGGAAGAAGAGTGGCAGGGAATGATCCCATGAGCTTTACCTAGAACTGGGCAGGTAGTAACTGTGTGTGTGACAGCGCTGCCCATGCTTGGTGCCTCCATTTGAAGTTTAAGGCATGTTTAATGGGGACCTCCTACCACCCAGGGAAAGAGAAGTGATAGACCTGTCTGATTTGCATTGTTGTTGATAATTGAATTTAGTTAGAGCAGCACTGCATCTCTGTTGTGAAGTTAAGCAACAACTTCTATTTCAGTCCCATGGTACCAGCATTCATGTTTCAGTCTTCACTGTTCCCTTGTGAGTACCAGGTGTTTTGTGTCTGCAGTGGCTTTTTTGTCTTGCAGGTCTACTATTTAAATTCACTTTCTAATTTCTTTCTCTCCCTTTCTTCTGTCGGTCTCTCCAGGTCTCTGTTAGGTGATGCGTATGTGCAGAAGGGGCTGTTACTAATGAGCTTCTAGGCAGGGAGAAGGCAAAAGAGATCGCTTTTAAAATTGAAAGAGAAGGGTTTGGGTGGGAGTTTACACTGTGGAACACTATTTTTAATAGATTCTTATTTAATTACGGGCACTTCTGGAGGGCTGAAGGTTGATGGTGTCTTTAGTAACACATTAGAGAACAGCAGTGGTTAAGATATTTTTCCCCCAAAATGATTCTGTGATGTTTGTTTTTGAGAGCTGCCTTTGTGCATTTACTTTAAGTGCTATGGTTAATAAAGAAAAGAACACAACCATAAACCCATTGTGAAGTGCCTGTGTTGTCTGAAATGCATTGAAATGAGCTCTTTTTGACATACATGTGAAGTCTGATATCTATCTGATTAAAAATGGGGAGAAGGTTCCGGGCTTATACTGACATTGATTGGCTCAGATACACTCCTTTTAGTAAAGAAAAAGTATTTTTAATTAAAAATTCAGAAATAGAAAAGAAGTATAATCTGAAATTTAGAACTGTCACTCTAATGAATGCAACCAAAATACTAGTTCGACATAGGTCTTTTAGTACAAGCCTTAATGAAAGAAAGAAAGAAAGAAAGAAAGAAAGAAAGAAAGAAAGAGCAATTTGGGGGAAAACCCTACTCCCACCTGTGTTAGTTGTGGGGCTCATTTGATGTCCTTAGTGCCAGGAGCTCGTCCTCAGCGTCTAGCATGATTCCACAGGGTGGGTGGTAAAAAAAGGGGTGTGTGCCACCTAATCTGAGTGCCGCCCAGAAGTGGAAAAGGTGAAGTGAAACTTCACTGTACCCATCTAGAAAATTATTCAAATAGTGCATGCATCTTCAGGTGCATTACACAGGCTTAGTGGCAGAGGCAGGGTTGTCATAAGAGTAAAGGAGTCATAACCCACAGGACTTGGCTGGTTCCTCATCCTTCCCCAGCCAGAGTTCCATACTCCCTCCATACTCTTCAGCTGATCACTGACATGGGGGCTACATCCTCTCCTCCCTCTCCTTATTTCTGTAGCCTGTCTTTTCTAGAAAGCCTAAGACCTTCCATTCCAGTGCTCCAGTCACAGGAGCCATCCCACCAGATCTCTGTGATGCCAGTGATATCATACCCACACAGGTGTGTGCACATCTCTGGTTCCTCCTGTTTGTTCCCCATACTACAGGGGTCTGTGTACAGGCATCTGAGCCAGGTCCTGGGTAAAGCCAACTTGATGGGTGGATGTACTAGTTTGAAAGTAAACCATCAGGATGAATGAACTCCACACAATTACCTTGCAAGAGAGTTCAGGTCAGACTTACAATTTGTTGTGGTTTGACACGGAAGGGGTTTTCTTGCAAAAGGTCCTTCTGGTTCTGATCAGAACCAATCAATTGTCTGGCTTGATTATTGGCAAGTTTTAAGCCACTTAAGAGTTTGACACGCCTCTGTGAATCACATTTTAAGATAGACAGAGCCTGGGAAAGCTCTCTGGACTTCCGGCCATCAAGGAGGCCACTTGGGCCTCCAGGCCCTGCGGCCCTCAGGGCCGGGCCGGGCCCTGCTCGGCCTGGCCTGACCCGGGAGGCAGCCGCCCCCTCCTTGACCCTGTTCCATCTGGGCCCCCCAGCTCTGCCCCATGCAGGTAGAGCTGGGCTGGCAGCGGCCCCCCTTCACCGCCACGGCAGAGCTCAGCTCCAACTCCCCCAGCAGAGAT
The DNA here is from genome assembly GCA_020086605.1 of Lanius collurio. Classification (NCBI taxonomy): domain Eukaryota; kingdom Metazoa; phylum Chordata; class Aves; order Passeriformes; family Laniidae; genus Lanius; species Lanius collurio. Next base: position 6,895,178 of record JACBWW010000038.1, read on the forward strand.
CATGGGACCAAGAGAGATAAGAGAAGTTCCAGCCGTGGCCAGGTGAGACTAACCATGTTAGTGCTGTTAAGATTTCTTCAGAACAGATGGGCCTGAAAATGCTGATCCTCTCCCAGAGAGAAAGCAGAAAGAACATGAAGAGACACCCTAAGGTGTAAGTCAGTAAAGATGGAAGGGCTGAAACCCTGAGGGAAAAGAAAGAGGAGATGCTTCAAACCTGGAAGCTGAAATTCTGTTGCAGGAACCCTTTGGGGATGAACTGGACTATTGGAGTCCCTGCTGTAATTTCATAGAGCATTGGAGGGGGGTAGAGCAATTGGGAGCTAAGGTGCCTCTGCATTTTTCTCTCTTTATTCTTTTGGCTCCAGAGTGTTTGGACTCAGTTTTACCTTCACCTGGAGGGGTGTGCAATACACCCGAAATTGATTCTGCCTAGTGGGTGGGGAGGGGTCCCACCTTCTGGTATGGACTGACACTTAGAATCTTTGGCTGCCTAGTGGGTGGGGGGCATGGTCCCACCCTTTGATGTGGACTGATCCACTGATTGAACCTACCATAGAAAGGAACCAGGAGGGGTGAATGCGAAGATAACCCCAGTTCCTAGAGATGAAGATTGCTCCCAGAGATGAGTAAAGAAGACCTTGCTCCTGAACAGCTCAGCCTTAAATTGACACCCTGTGTTAGCTCAAATTGAAATCCTCGAAAAGCAGCTGTGGGAAAAAGCGGTGATTCGAGGTTAGGGACTTTTTCACTGCAAGCAGAAACCTCCTGGGCGGCTGTTTTGCTGTGATATTGAACCCATAAGAGAGTTGTCTCAAGTGGGAATGTCTCCATAAGGTCAGCAAGAAAGACTCAGAGACTCCTATCTCTTTATGTGAACTGAAAAGATTATAAAGGTGGTAAACTGACTGAAATCTCAAGGGTTGTTTCTACATTATCAGCTTGGAGAAAGTGTGGGGAGGAAAAGTGTTCTAAGGGTTTTAGTCTGATTCTAACTTTTGTTTCCTTCTTTTAGGTCTGCTAATAAACTTCTTAGAGTCTTTTAAGTTTGAGCCTGTTTTGTTTTCTCCTAATTCTTATGTCACAGAGGTAGAATAAGTAAGTAAGAGATGATCTGAACCAAAACCACTACACAATTTAATAAAAAGATTATAATAAATGCAATAATACATAGAAAACTGGCTTAAACCCACAAAGTTAGAATACAAGCTGGCACCCTGTTGTTCCAGGTGGTGTTCACAGTCTGATTAAGCAGTGGTTGCAGTCCTGTTGTAGTGATGGTTGCAGTCTTGTCCTGTGGAAGTTCTGGTCCTCCTCTCAATCCATCAACTGATGGTGGTGATGGTGTCCCAAGTCCCCAGTCATACAAGGTCAGGTGGGAATGTTCCCTAGGGTGGGGAGTTTCACAACGTAGTGATTTCATTCTGTGAGTCATAGGATATTTTTGGGAGTCATTGATGGTCTCAGTCTTTACAGCTGCCCCTTATGCCGGATCCCTGTAGCCATTGTGGCCCATTAGCAGTCATGACACCCTCACGATAGGTGTAACTGTGCTGGTGCTTCCCCGGAATGAGTTATCATGGTCAAGTAATTCGTGAAGACAAAATGAAGAAACACTACCCCTCCTCACAGGGTTTGCCTCTTCTTTATTTTGTTTAACACCCAGCTTGTAGCCTGAGGTGTTGGATGTGCACTGGGCAGCTACTTCGAACTACCCATCATTAACAGTTTGTCAGAAATAGCAGTAGAGGGGAGTAGAATACACAGTTTGGTTACACCCCACATTAACACTTTTCTTCTGCAACCCAGGACAGTGGAGTGTCTTGAATCCCTTTGCACTGTTCCAGGCATTCATTACAGGTTTTGGCATCTGACTGGCAGGACTGGGATGGATAGATGCCCTGATGAATCTAGTTTAAAGCCCTTCACCAGTTTGGCAAGTTCCTGACCCAAGATGTATTTTTCCTTCTTTGTCAGATGGACCAATAACATCCCTGATTCAGGCTCCTGGAAGGCAGCACACTTCCCTTGAGCACAGCTCAGGCTGATAGACTACAGCCTCTGTACCTCTTAGTCATCCAATACTATCACCCACTGCCTTTTCTTGGTTGAACTAGTGGTTAATTTCTGTATTTGTGGTGCAGGTTGGGCTGTTGTGCTTAGCTCTGGCTGTTCTTTCAGTGTGTGGGTGTTGCCTCTTTAGCCTACAGAGCCAGGAAATGGTACTGAGTGGGCATGTCCAGCTGGGTGGGGAATGTCTGGCTGTGAAGGAAGTCCTTCCTTTCCTTCTCCTTTTATGTTGCAGGTTTTTTTCCTCCACTACTTCCCAAGCTGCTGTGTTAATACCCTCCCTTCCTTCTATGTGTACCAGAATGTGAATTTTTGGCTTGTCCTCAGCAGGCTGTGGTTCCCAGCAGAGGGGCTTGGAACCAGCTGTCCAGTTCCCTCTCAGCCTCCACGATGTCTCAGCCTTTTGACTGTCTCCTGCAGCTTGAAACCCTGTTTCTGGAGGTCCTTCACCAGGGCACACCAGCTACAGTTCAGTGAGCTCAGTACTCCCTAATACTCCTTGTCCTCTTCACTACTTCCTTCAGCTATGCTACCAGGCTGAGCAGATTATTTCTTTGTTCACACCTCAAATGGATATTGTCTCTGCTGCCCTCCAGCATCGGTGACAAGCTCAGGCATTCACTGCAGCCAGAGACCTGGACAGCTGCATGTTGATGTGTGAGGTATCTGGGTCATCTTGTTCCTTCTGAAAGTAGCTTTGACCATATTGAAACCATGGTTAGTCTTCTTCCAGACTGCTAGGTGATGACCGACTCTCTAAATTCTTAGCCCTACCTTTCTGACCTGTTGTACCTTGTTTGCCTGTTCATGTTTGCCACACTCCCTGGATACACTTAAATCTCCTTTGGATGCTCCTGGCAATGCCCCCTCACTTGGTTGGCTGCCAAGGGCTGTCAGGTCCTGATGGAACTCTGGGCCTCTGACTGTGTGTCCCTGAGCTCAGGAACCCTCACTTCAGTCAAAAATCAGCTGGCTTCAGTTAACTTAACGAAGTGTTCTGTATTTCCTAAGGATGAGTGGTTTTAACAGAAAAAGATTAGGGAGCTCACAAACAAGGAGTGGAGTGTGGATATGATGGTGCCAGCAGAGATGCCAGACAGCTGGTACCTCCCTGAGCCCAGTCATGCTGGGATGCAGTTTTCCAGCACTGAGTGATGAAGTCTGGGGTTGAGTGTTTCTGTGACACTGGTTTGGGAGCTAGGCACAGTGATTAAATCTACTTTTTATCTGCCCCATGTCCTATTAGCTGTGATTGTGCTATCTACACTATCTTGTTTTCTCTTGTTAAAAAAAAATAACAAAATCTTCCTGCTCTCTGCTGCTGCTGTGTTAAATATAAGTGTAAACCAAGAGAGCATTTGAGAGCAGCAAGAAGTGCCTGCTGCAAAGCACTGTCTGATCCCTTCCCACCATAAAGACACAAAACAGGCTGGTTACTTGTGATGTCACCTCAGAACAGGATGGTTAAGCAGATGCAGGTCATGTAAAATATATGGGAGGTCCTTATAATCACTTTAGGAATACAGGAGTTTGTTTATTTTTGAAGCAATGCTATTAGCTACAGGTCCCATTGTATCCTACCAATTTAGCTGTGTCAAAGATGTGATTAAGCCTCAGCTATGGGACTCAAGTAAAACTGCCAGATCACATTAGTAATACAATTTGTACAGCGGCCATTTCCAGCTTTCTTTTCTATGCAAGGCTTTGCTGCAGATTTGGTTTTCATTCCTCACTCCTATTCATTGAAGGGACACATGGAATTATAAATCAGTAGTTAAAATTCATATTAGTTGGAATTTAGGAATTAAGAAATTTGACTTCTTAATGAAGAAATTTGATTCTTTGCATTCACATTTGAATTATGGTTGATGGCAGAGCTAAGTTGGGGTCAGATGTGTTCTGATTTCCAATGAGTCTTGGTTTTAAAGGCCTTTGGCATATATAATATTGGCACTCCATATAAACCCCATGCATGAAAAGCTGACCTTAAGATTTGGCCTCTGCTGAATTTATATGTGATTCAAGGGAAGGTTTTTCAGAATCATGTAAGGCAGGAACGGCCTTCTTCCCTCTTTCCCTTTTTTCTTTTCAGTGGAAATGAGGTCCTAACCAGTGTATATTCCCAGATTTCTCAAAAGAATCCTAATCTTGTCTGGGACCAAAATGTTCTGTCCAATATTTAAATAGCTTTTTAATTTTTACTATTTTTGTTAAAAAGATTTCTATGGATTCTAACTGGTTTAAATACACCAGTCCAGATCCACTAAGCATAGCAAACACTAGATTCATGGATGAAATCAGTCCATTCATGTAATTTTTCTAGAACTAGTAGTATTTTCTATTTCACCATATATATCCCTTTAAGACTCCCAGTTTTATGCTTGCTGCCTTATCAAGAAACTGGGTTTGTGATTTGCATTCTTGATCACAAGAATTGTGTGATTTTTATTTAGCAGATTGAGAGATGTCATAAAGAAAAAATGTGAGCAGGCATTACTTGGCCCCATGTTTATATTCCTTCAGTCTCACAAGTGCTAAATTCTGGTTTTAATTTCATCATTGAAATTACAGGACCTTCTAAAGATCTGGCTGCGTCCCAAAACATCCTGTTGAAAAATACCTCTAAAGTTGCAGCTGTGCCAAGTAACCTTCTGCAGACAAAAGTCTCAATGTATCATTAATTGCTTGTTTGCAAAGACACCTTAGTATCTCTCACTGGCAGATCTTTTGGGAAATGCAGACAGGGATATATGTGCGCTCTGCTCTCCCTTAGCTACACTGACTGCAGTGAGGTAGATGAAGCATCCAGTCAGACCTGTGACTTGGGCAACACTTCAGAGGAGCTGAGCCTAGAACTGGCTTGGATCCTGGCTGGTTCCATCTGGAAATGACATATGCAGATGATAGTTGATGAACTGTCAGTTTTGACCACATACAAAGATCCACGAAGCACAGGAATTCCCCGGTGTATGCAGTAGCTGCTGTGGGGCTCCTGAATCTTGGAGCAGCTATAGACCAGCCTGAGCAGGTCCTGTGTGTTTCAGGAATGCTGGCCTGAACTAAAACATGCTTCAAAAAGCACTCCTGTCAATGCAAGAAGAGAAATAGCTTCTTAGTTTCTAGTTTTGATTGCTTTAGTGTTTGTATTTGTTGGGAATGCAAGAAGGCTATGTATTCTGGCTGGGTGTACATCACTGCAGGTGACATGCTGCTCCATTTGAGATGAACCTCAACAAAGGCTGTAAATTTTAAATGTAGGAAGTTTTCATCTTCAGTTCAAAAGTGCCACTCAGTAATGCCAAAACTGCAGGCACACTGCAAGCACCAGCTCACAAGGGTGCACACAAACACTTCTGCTTCTACAAGCCTAAGAGAAAGTGTTTTGAATCGTTTTGCTTAATTCTTTTTAAAAAGAGTTGTTTAGGCAGTGTCTTATGAGAACATACAAGCTTAATGGTGTCAGTCAGTGTGCAATTCACAACAGCTCAGGTTTGATATAAGCATTATATTTGTCTTTGCTAGAAAGGATACCCTGGACAATTTTCAAGTGCTGCAGCTGCTTCATCTTCTCACTCATGAAGACAAAGTGTGATAGCAAGGCTTAGCTATGCTGCATTGTATGTTGTGTGCATGAGCCTACACGCAGGGTTTTGTGGCCAGTAATGAACATTCCAGAGTCAGATTTTGATGTCAGCAGAAGCAGTCTCTATAGAAGCCCCAACCCATTACAAGATTCCAGTTAAAGTTTAAATTAACTTCCTTTAGTTTGTTTCCTTTATGCTTCAAAAAGTTACTAGACATGAGTAGTGGAAGAATCTGAAGAGAAAAAGCAATTTCATTTTCAGAAATACTGAAGACATATCACTGCTACTTTCTAATTTGTTTTTCAAGTTAATAATTCCCATGGCAACCAGGAGAGAGAAAAAGGGAGGAAGGGATTGTGTGCTGGTGGTGAAGTGGACCTACGCAAAGCTGCTGTGTATCAACTGTGTTTTCAAAACAATCAATTGTGATTTTCAGATCCCTCAGACCATGTGAGTTATATTTGACAGATTCTGCCAACTACATTCTGTGACGTCTGGGAGTGAGGGCAGTCTAGGCAGTAGCTTTTGAAAACAACATTTATCCTCATCGGTAAGATAAAGGTGTCAGAGGAACCCAGAGACATCCATGGAAACAAATAATGATTCAATATGCAAAACTAGTTTTCTGGTCCTAGGGAAAAGTAAGAGAGGCACATTTTTGAGAGCTGCATTTGAGCATCCATATGAATGAAGGAAGGGAGAATTGCAATGACACGATGAACTGAATATTCTGGAGGACTTAAATGATAGGAATTATTTCTGAAATGTTTGCTCAAAATACCAATTTATCAAAGATAACATTTGTGGCATATCAGGCCCTGATGCATGCATCTCTATGTTATACACCTAATACAATGGAGAAAACACTGATGTTTCTGATATTGTATATTAGCTGGGTGTCTGGAGTAGCCAGGAGAACGAGTAGACTGAATCTGTTACAGGAAAGGATTAGTTTATTGCATTTATATTGAGAGTTGAATTGTTTAATGGAATGCAATAGCAGGTTACTAGTAATTTCCTCAAAGGAGCCCTGAGATGGAACAGGCAGTAAGAACAAGTATCATTTAATGCATGGCATTAGGAAGTTGCATTAAAGTAGCTACCTCTCTGGTGTGTTCTCAGAATTTTGTGGCCAGCTGGCTCACTGGGAAATCATTCCTCATTGGTTTAATGTATTCTCATGAGAATAGGATCTGCTTACCAGATTTTTGCCTTTTAATATACTTTAATTGAGTACAGAGTGGTTGGTTGTTTGGTGTGTTGTTTTTTGGGTTTTGTTTTCCTTGAATGTGTGTGACAGCATATGTTGGAGTGAGTGAATTCTATGTTAGTAAAAAACACCTGACTAACATCCTTCAAGCTGGCAACAAGCTCATGCTTGTTTTGGAAGTGCCTGTAAGCCCTAACCGCATATCAGGATCCACTGTAACAACTGAAGGTATCAACCCCTGTGCACCCCAGAAATAGCAGAAAAAAAAGATACCCTTGTGCCTTCATTATTCACAACTGAAATAATTAATTGAAGTAATGAGAGTTCTTGTTTCTCCATTCTCACCTTCCAGTGCTGTGCTATCCTGCTGCATTCCAGGGCTAAAAGCAAGAAGAAATATCCAGAGTTATGTAGGTTCTTCCCTTAAGACTGGCATTGTGGAATAAGGATCAAGTAGTTGCAGCTCTTGAAGGTCATCCAGCCCAGCCACTGTTAAAGTTGGGCCAGCTGCTTCAGGTTGTTGGGGACTGTATTCACTTTGGCTTTGAGTATCCCCAAGGATGGAGACTCCACAGTTTCTCTGGGCAACCTGCACCAGTGTTTGGCTCCACTCACACTGAACAGCTTTTTGCTGGTATGTAATTGCAGTTTCCTGTGTTGGAATGAATGCCGTGCCCCTCTATCTGCCACTCTGTGGTTCACTAAGTGACTGACTACACCTTCCCATTCCTTGAGGGCAGCAAGAAATCCTCTCTTTTGCCTACAATTTCTAGGGCAAGCCCCAGTTTGCTGTCAATATTGTAGACAGTAGTGGGGACAGAGGGATGTGATTGTTTGAGTTGCAGGTACCTGTGCTGAACCTGCTGCTGCACAAGGTCATTTTGTGCAAACCAAGTTTGATTTTCCCCAGCAGCCTGGCTTTATGTCTTGAACTTGTCAGCCTCAGGCAGCACTTACTGGAAGGCTGGAACATTTGGAGATAGGAGAAGCTCTTTCCCTTCTGGGAAAACAATACCCCTTCTGGAGTATCTTGCGCCCTAGAACTGAGGTTTTGAAAACTGGCAGTTGTGATGGATTCCTGTGCCACTTTCTGCAGGAAGAAGGGAGGGAAAGAACGGATTAACCATCATTGCTGGCATACTTAGCCTTTTCAGTAATGAATAATTACTAACTAAGCAGGGCTGTTAGTATTCTTCTTTTCATTCTATGCACAATGAGCAAATTTTAGCTAAAAATTTCAATAGTTCCTGCATTCTGCCTGTTGAAACTCCCCCCTGCTATTCAAGCAGGTATGAAATACACTGCCTTATGTCCCAGGCTGCTGCTCAGTGATGAGGTAGCCCCAAAATAGATGAGGAGGAATCTTGGCACTCGGTTTGCAAAATCAACTCGGTGATATGATCTGTACTATATTAATTTGCTGGATTATTATTATTTGAAAAGTAAGATGTTTTCTGCAGATAATTTTCTGCATTCAGGGAAAGGGTTGCCAGGGAATACACAGTTATCTGCAGAACTAGCTGCTACAAATTCTCCTCAGATAGTTCTGTTTGGTAATTTCTTCAAAATTTATTTTTCTTGTGATGATTAAATGCAGTGTACTTGTAAAGACATTTTTGAGTATGTTCTATCTTGCTAACTGATCCATATGGTCAGTGTTGCTGTGGGACTGTCTGCCCTACAACAGAAGGAAGGCTGATTCCCCAAGGATGAAAAGTGAGTTTCAAATGCCCAGAATTCCAGTTCTGAGAGCAAAGGACCATCCAGGACATGAAGTCTGGTCTAACTCACTTTAATTGCCAATTAGAGAACTGATTTCCTACTAAACTTTTGGTTTAGCCTCTTGAAGCGGGGGTATAGTCCCCTAAAATTAAGGGTATAATTTTAGAAATTCCTAACGTGGTATTGTATCACTGTGCAATTAATATTTTTTCTGTATAGGAATAGGGAATAAATAATCTCTACAGTTAAAGCAGTAGAACAAGGTCTTAGTTATTTATAAATTAAAATGAAAACTCCAAACCTATACCCCTGTCCCAATCCTTAAAAGGAGGAGTGGTGGTTTAGGATGCCTGAGACAAACTAAGAAACGTTTGCTCCAACCTTACACTCTCTGAAACCTGTGGCAAAATTTTTACTTTCCCTAGTTGTAAATGTTGGGAAGAAATCAACATCTTGAGCTGATGATAATGATGAGGAGGCGGATCACAGGTCAAGCCTGTGAAGTAACGTCAGGAAACAGGTGACCTGTTACACAGACCTCTGGAAGTCAATATGTACAGTGGTAATACGCTTTATTTCCTGTGACAGATCATTCTTGAAGGACTGTGGGGTCTCTCCATGTGAACTGCTGTCCCCACAGATGGCCATAGCATTTCCACGTTGTATTGTTTTATAGGAAAGAATATGCTTACTCTTAAGCAAATCCTTATTTTATAATTTTAGGTAGGGTGGCAAAGAAGGAAGAAGCCAATTTGCTTGTTGACTTTGAGGATTTTGCTGGTACCAGCCTCTTTTCCCCTCTTATCTATGTAGCCTGTAGTATCAGGGTGGTAGCCCTCAAGCTGCCGAGTGCTAAGTGCATTTGATCAGTATCATTAGCAGCCCCAAGAAATTGATTATCATCCACAGCTGAGTGTTCAGAGCAAGCGCACAGCCAATGGCAGTCACTTAATCTGTCATGCCTGCATGTTCTTGTCCTTCTGAGATCTATCAGCTGTGTAGCCTCTCACCCCATCAGCAAAATCACTGATGGCGGCTTCGTATCTACTGTGTACCCATTATGTCACCTGTATTAACCAGCTGAACTGGCTGCAGTGAACATGGGAGAAGGATTTACAGCAGCGATGGCAGTTTGTAGGTCTTATTTTAGTCTTCCTTTTCATGCATATCTAAGCCTGGATTTTTGTGGGAAGAGGGGGTAGTCTTTAAATGTACACTGCTCAATTATTTTTCTGGTGTTAGTATTAATTGCAAGATTCAAAATAGGTTGATTAGAATAAGACCTCACAGGGATGTTTATAATTCAGATTTTGGAGATGTGACTAATGAATAACAACCACAGCTAATCAGTTCTCAAAACTGATGGTAATGAGCAGAAGAGGGGGAGGAAGCCAAGCTGGATCTCTGCTAATGCACTGCAGTGGAAGACAGCAAGGGCTCTTAACATGTGTTTGATTCAGATGGAATTCTTTTTTTTTCACACGAAAAGCCATTTTTTTTTTAAAGCAGAGCTTGAAGATAAATTTTAAATAACCTGTAGTTTGCTACAGCCTTTAAAGTTAGGGTAGTATTTAATTGTTTGATCTGTTTAGAGACTTGAGTATTCTTATGGCATCTTTGGGCTTTTTATTTACAAGTTGAATTTTTCTGCATTCATAACTGCTACAGAAATGACAGCACTGAACACTGGAGTTCTTTATTCACAGAACTGGCACCACAGGGGCATTAACAGTGTGTTTTTTCTCTGTGTTTCCAAGATTTTTGACCTTGACCAAGGTCATTTCTTAACGATGAGATGATGTGGTAAGTCTCCTGCTATAACCTGGCTAGTCCTCTGCCTCTGTGCACATTTCTTTAACCATGTAGTGAATTTGCTGTCCTGAATAAGAAAGAACTTGAAATATATCAGATGCTCCTGAACTGGAACTTCAGTCAGGAATTATCGTGATCCACACAGGAATTGGGATACTGTTAGTTTTGGAAAATGCCTTTAAAATCCTAGGCTGACATCTTCATGTCAAATCTCCCTGTTTCTGCCATGTGCCATATCTTTGTAAGGAGAGAATTTCCTACCAGCCCTTCAGGTTGTACATTTTAGTTTGGGGATTTTTTGACACTGAAGAACACATTTGTTGTCAAAGAGCATTCTCTGAAGTTGAACAAATAATTCCACTTAACACCAGTGAGACTGCTTGTGGAAGGAGGGTGAGAGAAGAAATTGTGTGTTGGCTGGTGAGGTACCTGTACACATTTCAGTGCACCCAGGGAGGCTCTGCAGATGCCTGCTGCCTTTAAGAAAAGAACAAAATGCAATGACCACACGCAATTTCAGTAACTCAGTTTTGCCATTCGACATAAAGCTGAGCTGCTGGTTTGTGTCATTTATCTTTAAATAATACCATAGAACCCAACTCAGTGTGACCATGAGAATGGGGTTCTTCTTTTGACAGTGAGCAGTGTGGTTTCTAAATAAAGCAAATGGTAGAAATTGGTTGTGTTTAATGCTTCAGGTACTGGGGCAAAGGGTACACTAAGGTCAAGGTTATTCCAGTTGCTTATGTCCAGCATGAGTCTTTGGGGAAGTAAGACAGGCACCTCTACATGTCTCCTGCCCTTCACTTTCTGTTCGCACTATTTATCATTCACAAGATCTGACTCAGTAGCAGTTCAGCTGAAAACTTTCCTATTTGGGGGGACAGTGAGTTCAAATCAGGGAGCAGTCCATTGTGCAGCTCCATGAACATTACTGCTGGCATGGGACAAGGAAGTAGAGAGCCAGGGAATACTTCCCTGAGAAACAGGCCTAGTATGTTGATATATGGGTATATGGGTGTTTATGCTTGTCTCCGTTTGGAAGACAGGTGTCTGCCAAGGAAGGCGGGAACCTTCCTTGGAATGGGCAATATGACCTCCTTCTCTCTGAATTATTGTAACTTTGAAATTAAGGGGCTTTCAGGCAAGGATATGGGAAAAGGAATAACAATTCTTTACCAGTTTGTGCATGAATACGGAGGCAAACAAACAGCAGCAGCAGCAGCACCAAACAGAACCAGAAGCCAGTGCCAGCCTCTCTCGGCCGCAGGCCCTTTCCCCTTCGGTGCAGTTCCACTCACAGCCGCCAGGGGCCGCTGGTGGCTCCCAGCCGGGCAGGGCGGCTGCGGTGATTCCCCCGCGCCTGCAGGGGGCGCTGTGACGTGAGCGCAGCTGTGTCTCCCTCACGTGGTAATGGCAGGCGGGCTGGATGGCAAAAGCGGGCTGCAGCAGGAACCTCGGAGTAGTGGCTGGGATGGCCGGGCGGGCTCACCTGGGGTAGCAAGCACAAGGTGGAAGAACCTCGGCAGCTGTGGCAGGAGCTGCTGGGTCTCCTGGCAGGCAGAAGGTGCAGGGCTACAGTGTGGCAAAAAAATGCCCTGGTGCAGTGGCAGAGAAGTAGCAGGGCTGGGCAGCCGCAGGCAGGCTCCCAAAGATGGCCGGGAGAAGCTCCCTCAGAAGAGGAAGGGACTTAGAGTCCTGGGGTTTCCCCTGAGCCACCTGAGTGGATGGTGTGGGTCTTTTGTTTTGTGAGTTAGGGTGTTAAGGTCCCAGTGCCATATCCCAGGTAAATGTCACTCAAAGGGACAGGAGATGAGTTTCCCTCCCCTGTGCATGCTCAGGCACTGAGACCAGGGAGCCCAAGTCTGCTAACCTGCTTTCTGTCCACTGGGAGGGTGAATTGGCTTCTTTCCTCAGAGATTTGAACTTCCATCTTTCTGGAATCCTTTATGAAATGAAGGGAAGGTTTTGGTTGACTGTAAAATGCAAGCTAAAAGGGCGGGCCTGCAAAGTGATCTTATGTGCAGAGCTCCACTCATGGAAGTGGAGTAGAAGACAGCAGGAGATAGAGCCTTGCAGTGGTGGTGAATTCTCCCCACAGTGACCGCAGCCTGTCTCCCCTCCAGTGCCAAGAAGTGAGAGAAAGAGAGCAAGGAGCTGTACCCAGCTCCTTCCCCCAGCCCAAATCTCGAAGTATCTCTTGCCCCTTCAAGAGAAAATGCCCCAGGTAAAGAGAGTAGCCAGCTGTACCCTTCCCCTGAGCTACCTCAACTTCTTTTGTCTCTCTTAAGTACCAGTCATTACTGTCTCTTACCAACATATGGGAGAAAATTCCCTGAGAGAAAGAAACAGAAGGAAAAGTCCTAAACCCCAGCAATGGTCAAGAGAGATAGAGAGTCAGCTTAGAAAATTTTCTGTTGGCAATGAAGTTTTCTGTTTCAAAAGCATTTTAACAGATAATTCTGTTTTCTGCAGAAAGTTGAGCCCTTTGCTGATAAAACAACACTAAGCAACTATCTGTGTCTCTTAAGCATTTCACATGCACAAGTATACATATATCATTAGTCATTATGTAATGGAGATGTAGAATATTCTCAAGTCATGAGAAGTTCTGCAAAAGCCCATAGCTTTTTATGGTTCCCTGCACTTAATAGTTACAGCTCCTTTGGATGACAGTGGCCACTGCAACATCTCGGTTTTTGCCCGGTGTTGATGACGTGATGTGGCTATTGACTCCTGCAGGAGGGTTCATGGCACCTGATGAAAGTTGTATCAGTCTTATAAGACTTATGGGTAACTTTTTTATGGTTCTGACAATCTTCTGCATTATTACACTCCACTAGGGTTCAGAGGCCCTAGCATCAGATCATTGCTTTGGCGCCATTTGCAGTATAGCTTATTTTTGGGTGTGACTGCATGTTCCTAACTTTTCCATAGCCTCAGCTTTAGGGTTTGCAGCAGCAGTAGCGTGACTATGTGAAGACAGCTTCATCAATGCTGGGTTCCTCACTAGCTGATGTTTTTTATGAGAAAAAGGCTCATCAGTCAAAAGGCTTTTGTGGGTATACATCACCTAAGTCTGCATCAGTTCCTGGGCCAGTGCTCCCTATAGAGACGTGCATGTTACATTTGATTTTTTAACTTGTTAGAAATGCCGCTGCCCAAATTAAGATGCAGACAAGCCCATATGCCAAAGTCAATAGTATGGGTTTTATTTATTAGTAAATATGAAAGAGACAGAGAGAGAAAAAGGAAGAGAAAGAAGTAGAAAAAAGGTGGGGGGACAGAAAGAGAGTGACAGAGACAAAATAAAGAAAATATCCCCACTCTGTGGATCCCACTAGCATCCCAATGATCCTTTCCAGATGATCTTCTTGGTGGTGAAGGTCCCCCAAGAAGCACAGAATGGATTAATATACGCTCAGGTTGGGTGGGAATGCCTAGGTACCTCCCCAGGGGGCCGTAGTGGAAGCAGTTTAACACAGTCTCTTATAGCAGACTCTCGATCTGTTGCATCACTTTGCAATATGTGCAGTGCTGTGGTGCAAGGCCTCAGGAATGAGTCTGGGGAGCACTTTGGGGGGGTCTTTGATGGATTATGACACCCCCTCAGTTGCCTCCTACATGCATGTCCCATGGATGTGGCCTGTGGGGCTAGGGGTTTCATAGTGGGGCTGGTTTCTGTAAGGGAGGATGGGTGTTCACTGCCTCCAACCAGAGTTTACACCACACACCCAAAACCTCCTCCCCCCACCCTTGGTTGCAGGGGGGAGGGGTGTCTGTGCAAACCTGGCCTCTGTGGGTCGTGATCTCCCTCACTCCAAACCCAGCCAGGGATGATTCTCCACTGTGTTTGGCTTTCTTGTAGATGTGTTACTTTCCTTCAGCCTTGTTTGTTTCTCCCTAGACCTGAGATGATTAAACAATAGTGTCACCTGTTATTTTATCTAGGCGACTTAACTCACAGTCCAAAGTTCCAGTCAGGCATCTTCAAGGAGGAGTGGGCTTCTGTGGTTATAGCTTCTTTTATAGTTTTTGCTATAATGGGCAAAGCTCCTTCATAACAATGTTTAAGGCATGAACCATTTCAGTCCCTGACAGTGTATGACCTTCATTATTGGAACATGAATATCACATCCTAGGAACTGTAGAGACAGGAATGTGTGTGTTGGGAATAGGAGGAAGAAGGAGCAGTCTTATCTTCTTTTGATTCAGCTGCAGGCTCTGAGGAAGAGAAGGCTTTTCTTCATTCTTTCAACCCCTCCTCTAATTTATTTGTGACCAGTCCTGGCAGAATAATCCTGCTGAACAGTTAAAAGTCATATATTTTATATTGCAGCTGTGATCTTAACAAGAACAGAGGTGTGAGGGACAGAGCAAACTCATGCAGGAAGAACCTTTATAAACACACAGGATTTTCATTTCTTATGTTAGCATTTTGAATGCGTGAACATTGCCTAAAAGGGAGCAGTGCAGCCAGCATTATGCTGTATGCAGGAGGGAGATGGAGCAGAGATGGAGATGCAGGTCATTAGTCATTTATCTGCTCAGCCAGCCTCTTCCTCTGCCAGGGCAGGCAGCTAGTACTGGCAGGAGCAAAGTCCCAGGGCCATGTCATTCATAGAATTGTAGAATGATTTGGATTAGCAGGGATCTTAAAGACCATCTCTTTCCAACACTGCTGTCACAGGCAGTAACACTTCCCACTAGACCAGGTTACTCAAAGCCCCATCCAGCCTGGCCTTGAACACTTCCAGGGATGGGGCATCCACGAATTCTCAGGCAAACTGTTCCAGTGCCTCACCACCCTCACAGCAAAGAATTTCTTCCTAATTTCTGATCTAAACCTATGCTCTTTCAATTTAAAGTATTTGTGTGAAAATTACCTTGCAATTTAGGGACTAAGAACATAAAAAATTAATTCATTAGTGGTTGCAGCCCCATCAGGCTCACACTCATGAGTGTGATATAAACCAGGGGTCTTCCAAGAACAAACCAGCTTAATACAGGCAGAAAAGATATTGATTGTCTAAAGTAGTTACACTTAAAACTGTAGGGAATTAAAGCAATGCAGAGTTTTGCACAGAGCATCTTGGCATGTAACTCTAATATAATTAGTGAATCCTTGCAATCACCACCTTCTTTTAAACTAAGAGTCAATGTAACAAGAAAGAGAAGGGCATTTTTAACACGGCTTTTCACATGCCTGCAGTTAAGCACTTAAATTTGCATCTTTGCACCCAAGTAAGAAGCTGGATGTTTATACAATACATGTAAATAAGCAATAAATGGTGATATTAAAGATGGGATATGTCCCTACAAATAGCTCTCAGCTCAAGCCTAGTAACAAAATAGAGCTTCTTTTATCTCGGGCTCATTTAAGGCCTACCTAATAAAGCCATGTTTGCAATGGTGTTTCAGTCTGTAACATTTAGTGGGCCTGCTAGTATTGGGTGAGAGGTGTTAAATGCTTCTACACTGGCAGTAAAGTGTGATAATCAATCGAATTAAGGCAGTTCACTGGAAACAACATGTGTTCCCTAGTCTAAACAGTCCCGGGGGAGTTTTCTAAAGTTCAGTGTCTGATACTATGCTCTTAAAATGGAGGCAGCACAATCCTGGTTTTTTGTTTGTTTTTTTTTTTTTTTTTTTAATTTCTCCTGTTCCAGGCATGCAGTGAAAGCAGGTTGAATTTGGCCATGCAAGCTGGCCAAGGGAACTGGCTGAGAATAAAGCCAGTATGTGTAGGGGCTTCCCAGTGGCCAGGCAGGACTGAGGTGGAAGGTGGCAGCAGGGCACACAGCAGGGACACCGGGAGGGTTGTGTCCAGCCAAAAGGGTGGCCATGGAATGACACAGGCCACATTCCCGCTGGCACATCACCTCAGGATGGGATGTCACACTAGGCCCTGCTGCTAGAGCCGGAGTATACTTGTGTATGTACCAGCCAGAGAGTCCTTTTCCACGGTTTTCAGCTTGGTTTGAGGAAATGGTCTGTAAACTGCACTTTTAAAATAGCCCTTGGCTGGTGCCTGCATTAGCTCTGCTGGCAGATGCCTTTGTGTGAGTGCACATATCTGGTTAGAGGGAGTCTATTCCACACTGTATTTAGGCAGTATCTTTGTTATCTGCATTTTCTTTTTCTTGCCACTAGCAACAAAGAGACTATGTTTGTTTTGTGCATAAATCCTCTTTATACTCTTTATTCTCTGAAGGAGCTGGATAAAAAAAAAAAAATCTTTGGATGGTAGTTAATCACTGAGCAGATTTTTATTTTGACTAATTCTGTTCAGGTAGCAAAATATGTACTTGGATGACAGGATTAGAGAAACCCTAAATTGAATAGATGGATTTTTACTTTTAAGTGAAAAAAACTTCAGATTCTAAAAGGATATAGGCCTTTGGAATCTGACTACGCCTGGGTTACAGCTGATATTAATGTGCATAACTGGGAGCAGAGGAAAGTGACAGTCTCTGAAGCAGTAGTTTACTGTGCTCCAGCTCTGAAAGAGTTTTATCTGTGTATAAACAGGAAGGCACAGAAAGCTGAAGAACCTTTCAGAAATATTTTTGTTCTACAGCATGACCAAGAAAGAATTTCAATCATTAGGACATATTTTGCTGGAGCTGACAAATTCATTTATGTAAATTGTGGGCTTGCCTTTTAAAGTTTCTTGTGAACAATGTTGTACAGTGATCCCTGTGAATTCCAAATGCATACTGAAGATAGAGAAGTGAGAACACAGCCTCTTGTTTTTCTTTGATAGTGGTTCCCTTCTCTTTTTTTTTTTTTTTTTTTTTTTTTAATTTCCAGCAGAAGAGCAGATTAATTCAGGGTGTTCTAAGAAATGTTAGTGGTTTGACTGATATTGTCCAATTACATGCCTTTGGTATAAGCTTGCTCTTCCTAAATAGGAAACATCAGTAGCTGAAGTATGGCTGAGACAAAAACTTGGACTTTCATTGGTATGCAAAAAGGCAATTCTATATGAACACAAACAAATGCATTTAAATATCTGTTAAATATTCCTGACATTGAGCAGCAAAACTACTATAGAAGATAGTAGGAAGTGCAGAACTGCAGGAAGATTTATTTGTCAGCCTTTTAGTGGGACACTTATAACGAAGAATGTACTTATTTCACTTGTCTATCAAAATATGACTTGCCTTGAATGGATGAGTAAAATTTTGCAGCTCTGCTTTAGAACAGGAACAGACTGATGCTGGGGCTGCCTTGGGAATTGCATTACTTTAATGTAACTTGTGCTGAGGGAGTTGTCTTGTTTATGCTTTGGTTTATTGCTTTTTTGCTGGTGTAAGTAGAAAAAGACACCCGCAAGATGATGATTTACACAGTACTGCTGATGTTATTCCCATTACTTTGCCAGATATTTTTCATCTTTTCACCTCCCACCCCCTGAACTGAAACTTTCTTTGCCATGAGTCAGAGCAGAGCCTGGTGTGCTGAGCAGGTGTGGCTTGCAGTGCAGATGTGCTTTCCAGCTTTGTGCAGACACCCAGGATAAATGGAAAGGAGGAGGGGATAGCTGCTCTGTATGTGTAAATGCAAGGGAGAGACAGAGGGAGAGAGATGGAGGGAGGGAAGGGAGGAAGGGAGGGAGAGAAAAAGAGAGCGCATGTAATTTTCTGGCATGTAAATCCTGGAGAACACTGAGCAATATGGGCTGCTCTTACTCCCAGTCCAAGGGGAAAAATATACAGTGACTGCAGTCACATAGGGCAGAATATTGTCACTGTAGTGGCTTTTGTGCTTCTTGCCACCACCAGTGCCCAGAGTAATAGAAGCCTCTGTCCCCACAACACAGTCTTGGGCTTCAAGGAGAATTTGGTATGTGCTGATTGGCAGCATCACCTCTCCTTCTCCTCGGACAACATGTACAAATCCTTTCAGACTCCCCTGTGGGCGGTGTACGTTGTTCTTGCATATTCCTGAAATGCCCTCAGTATGCATGAGGAGGGCTGTGTTGTGGGTAGCTTGGGCACTCCTGATGAGGCAAATGTCACTCAAAGGGACAGGAGATGAGTTTCCCTCCTCTGTGCATGCTCAGGCACTGAGACCAGGGAGCCCAAGTCTGCTAACCTGCTTTCTGTCCACTGGGAGGGTGAACTGGCTTCTTTCCTCAGAGATTTGAACTTAGTTTTCCATCTTTCTGGAATCCTTTATGAAATGAAGGGAAGGTTTTGGTTGACTGTAAAACCCAAGCTAAAAGGGCGGGCCTGCAAAGTACTCAGCTTGGCAGGAGCAGCCCTGACTAATGGGGAAGGGTCACTGACTTTGCAGAATAAAACTCTCCTGCATGTGTTATTGTTGTCAGCTCAGGCCTGAAAGTGCTGAAGTGGAGCTCAAAGGGGAACTGGCGAACTCTGTCAATGAGTAATTGGGCAAAAGATCGAAAGGATTTGTGATGGGAAGCCATCAGTAGCATTAAAAGGAAACAAACAAGCACATATCAGTGTTTTGGATTTATTTGTGTTAGGAGAAATTCCTTAGGCGAGGAAGCTCCATTTATACATTCTTGTTGTAATTGCACAAACTGTGAGACTGGTTTGTGCAATTTGAAAAACAAAAATAAAACAGAAAACGGGTGGGGGGGGGGGGGGGGGGGGTGCTTGGGAGGGGCAGGCAGGCTTGTCCTTCTCTGGAAAGAGGATTCAGTTCTAAACTTTTGTTCATCTGCAACAATACATAGGGGCTATGCAGTGACTGCCTGAATGTTAGATTATAGCACTTGTTTTACTCTTTATGTCTGTGTCTTGTATGACCCAGTTTGTACCAGCAACATCTGAATGTTTTGGCTTACTTTGAAAGACTAGGAGAGTTAAGGGTCTTTCATGAAGTAAAAGAAAATCCTGAAAATAGCCCTCTGTGATTTCAGAATTGTATTCTTAGCGGTATTAGCATATAGCTGGAGTTAATTCATTTGCATTAGTGAAAAGTCAAAGTGAGAGCAGAATTAGGCCTTTTTGAAAACCAAGCCAGATTCATATGTGATGCAACTCCATCTTCGCTTTGAACGGAAAACCTGTCATGTTGCTTGTGAACCTGGAGACATGGATGTGTCACATTCATCCCAAACAGAAGCTGTATGACATACCAAAGGAGAGGATTTTCCTCAGAGTTGGACTGGGGCCCCTGGCTTTCCAGCCATTCCAGTAGTGGGCAGAGCGCCAGCATAGGATTTGCTGAGGTGATCCAGCCAAGTTTGTTCTGTACAGTGGCTTGGGGCAGAGACCTGTCCCTCCTGTCCTCTGTTCACCATCCACAGAGCCCATGCTGAGCTGGCCTCTCCTACTTTGAAAGCTGTCTGGTTCTCCAGCCTCTATTGCTGCTTGTCTCTGGCCCTATGTAGGCATAGCTTTAGGTGTTTAAATATGTAGGTTTATGTTTTGGAGGGAATGAGGTGGTGGTTAGCAGTACTGTGGGATCTCAGCACATAATTGCCATGGATTTCAGAAGGAACTGGGTGCTCAGCTTCCATAGGCACTTTGGAAGTCCCAAGAGATGCTATCATGAGGCCTTCAAGGAGGAATGTTGGGGTTTTGGGAGTTCCCTTCCTCTTGAGGAATCCTTGAAGAATTTTCTCCCATATATGTTACTGAGGCAACAAATTGCTGGGTACTTGGGAGAAACAAAAGAAGTGGAGAGAAGGAGCCCATTTTGGGCTACTGTCTTCACCTGGGTATGCCCGGGACTCTCAGCTCTTTGTGGAGATGGGGAGAAAGGCTGCCATTCTCATCAGCACTGCAGGCTTCCTGCTGTTTTTCCTTCCTGCTGGAGAAACCCTGTGATCCCAAACCTGTCCTTCCCTGCCCCTCTGGGAGCTGGGCTGCACACCCTGCTGCCTCCAGTCTTCGCTACTCTGTAGCCCTGCCCATCCTGCCTGCCCAGACCTCCGGGGATTCCTACCACCGCTCAGCAGTTCGATATATCTTGCCTGCCACCCGGAATTTGTGCTCCTACTGCTGTTCCAGCCTGCTGTGCAGCCTGCTGTTTCCCAAGAGTCCGGACAGACGCCAGGATCAGCTGTCCAGGGAGGTTTGTGAAGCCTTTGGTTCATCTCCTCCTGAGAGCTAAGCCGCCATTACTGCGTGCTCCCCGAGCTCGCTCCGGAGCGCCCCCTGCAGCCGCGGGGGAACCATCGCACCTGCCCTGCTCACCGGGAGCCGCCAGCGCCCCTGCCGGCTGTGACTGGAACTGCACCAGAGGGGAAAAGGCACCTGACAGCCGAGAGAGGCTGGCACTGGGTTTGTGGTTCTGTTTGTTGTCACCACTATAGTTATTGTTGTTTGTTTGCCTGTTTATATATCTGTATTTTAGTAAAGAACTGTTATTCCTATTCTTTATGTCTTTGTCTGAAAGCCCCTTAATTTCAAAATTATAATAATTCAGAGAGAAGGGGGTTGCATCCTTCACTTCAAGGGAGGCTCCTGCCTTCCTTAACAGATATCTGTCTTTTTTAAACCGAGACAAGGAATTTCTTCCTCTCCTTGGTTTTCCCAGTTATCCTTTGGCTGATGCAGAACGGTTGATAACCCATGCAAACTTGTAGCAAAATTATAAATCTCCTTAGCTGTGAACATGCATTATTTTTGAAATCTTTGAGATTATGACTCAACAAGACATTGAACGTTATTTTTAATCATACTGCCCTTTAGATGTATTTTCATTAAATGACAGGGTCTTCATTTATTTCTGTTTAAGAAAAGAATAAGAAAAAGCGAGTTAGACCTTCCTTAAAGCATATATTATTGGACATAGTTCTCTCTGAACTGAATAATTACGATCTCTAAAATCCTTCCTCAGATGGATTCTCCATACCTGTAATAACATGTATCCTTTTTGAAACGAGATAGCAAGTATTTGAGTGGGGAGTGTTCACGAAGGCTTTACTTACTCCTTTACTTTTTTTTTTTAATTTCCTTGTATTAACACATTCTCCTATCCTGTTGTTGTGGTTTGACACAACTAAGTGTCAAGCTTCTAAAAATATCAGTTATTTTATAAGGAAAACAAAATAAGAAAATATTGAGGAAAACTAGATAGCTGCGAGGCAAAAAACAGGTTCAAACTTAAACAACTGCCATACAAGGAGAAAGTTTTATTACTAACAGAATTAAAAGTTAAAAGATATAACAAGAAATTAAAACACACACACCCTCCCCCCTGCTCCCTTCTTCTCAGCGCTTTACTCTTTTTCTTAACTAGCACAAAAGATAACATAGGATTCTAGTCAGTGTTACAGTTCTTAAAAAGTCACTTTCTTATGCTTAAGGAAAAAAGGGTTTCTTCTTGCTTCATGTGGTTTCTCAAGCTGTCCCCAACAACAGACCTGCCCGGAAAGAAACAATCTGCTGTGGTGTAATACATCTCTTCTATGAAAAAATACCAGTTTTTTCACACTGCCACACCTGGGCCATCACATGGGGTTATCAATCTTTTTAAGGATGAATCATTTTGGGCCTGAACACAAAGGTTTTTTCTGCTACAAATCTTTAAAAGCTTCTCACTGCTTCTATATATATCTTGGCATAGGCACTCTTTCTTCACAAACTTTACGGGCCACACGTGAGTCTTCCATCCCCCCATGTACTTCAAATGGATTAAAGAGACAAACAGTTTGAGATATTACAGTTTCTTACCACCGCATGCAAGAAGTTTTTTTAAGCTACGTGCGAGGAACGCGGCACTGCCCCTTTTCTTTGTCGCCATTTTCAGCTCCGTCTCACATGGCTCTTTCTCTTTGACTCTAAAACCTCTATGTTGAAGAGTGTTCTTGTTCAGGCTTTATGGTGACTTCGCTCTTTTTGTGCTGCTGGCTGCAGAAAGGAGGCTCCCACCAGCTCTCGCCAACTCCTGCCGGCTCCATGCGGAGAACGGGGCAGGGGGGGGCCGCTGGTCCCAAGAAGGTGCTCTGGAAAGATTCCAGCTGTGTAGCAGTCCATGGCTCGGTCTAGCTGTCTAGCAGTCCATGACTAGGTTTAGCTGCCTGGGCTCTGGGATGGCTCTTTCCCCAGCAACCCAGGGTCCCTGCTGCAACATCAGGAAGAGGGGAAGGGGGCCGGGGCTTCGGCCTGGTCTGACCCGTCCCGGCCCCGCGGGGCCTCAGCCCGGCAGGGCCTGGAGGCTCCGAGGCTGCCCCCACCTCCCCCAGGCGGGCTAGAACCAGAGGAACTCCTGCCTTTCTGTGCAGTTTAAATGTGTAAATTGAGAGAAGCGCCATTAGTCTAAAAATCTGTCTATCAACTCAGATTCAACGCACTACACCTGTTGTTTTGTTTCTTTGCCTCTTCTTTGCCACATCTTTGTCCTTCTGTATAGAGCAGGTGTTTTCACTCAGCTGCCTACAGCAATGCTGAAGAATTTTCTGGGCAGGTAAGGTAACATCCATCAGCAGGCATGAGGAAACCACAGTTCTTTATGAGCATTACCTTGCATTTGTCTACACTGAATTTCAGCTGATCATGGAATATTTCCTCAACATCTGTGGAAATTATATAGTTAATGACTGAGGGGAAGAGAGAGGGTAGAAATTAAATGGTCACAACATTTGCTGAATATTTGCTAGCAGAGAGGGAGGGCTCCTTTGAAATGAGACCAGTTTCTCACAATCTCATTCCTCTGTGCTATTCTCTCTCTCTCTCCATATCAAACAGCAGGTTTAGGGAAGTGTACTAGTTTTAAAGCAAACTAGTGAGGGACTTCAAGTCAGAAATACAATTTAATAGGAAAGAAATAAAATAAATGTAATAGTACAAAAAAACACCACAACCCACTGACAGAGTCAGAGTACAAAACCTGACCCCCTGACAGTCAGGGGGTTAGCAGCAGTTCAATTTAAATGGTGGCTGCAGTCCTCCTGAAGTGATGGTTCTGTTGAAGCAGTGGCTCTGTAGAGAAGGTCCTGTCTTCCTCTGAAGGTGCAGTGGCAATGTAGAAGGGTCTGGTCTTCCTCTGAGAATCCAGTGGAAAAGCTGCCTGTGGTGTTCAAAATCTCCCCTTATATCCAGGCTGGAAGGCTTGGTTCCTCCCTCTGGGCGGAGCATCTCACAATGGGTGATATAGTCTTATCAGTCATGCGGTGATGGCCCATTAGCAGGAGATAGTATAGGAGAGATAAAGGACTCTGCCCCACCTGGTGTCAACAGCTGGCCCATTAACAGAAGATAGCCTCATGAGCTTATCAGGGATGAGTCATGAGGGAGGTGGGGAACACTGTCCCACCAGTTTTAACAGTTTATGAAGATGGTGACAGAATACAGACTTTTGGGTACATTTTACATTGCAACCCAGGACAGGAAGGTATGCAAGAAATTTCCTTTAGTTGTCTCCATTTCATGAAGACAGGGCAGTGTGAAGTTGGTGTTGCAGGAGTTGTGTGCAGGGATTGTTTCAGGGCTTCCATTTACTCGGGAAAGGGAAGGTGGATCCCCTGGCCTGGATGGGGTGGGGAGGGTGGAGGAAGCTGCTGGCAAACATTTGCCCCTAAAACCGAGAGCTGTAAGGGCAGAGCTCACAGCAGGCTTTCCAGCACGTAATAAAGCTTCCAGGGTTAGGAGGCTGCTTTTCTGTTCCCTATGCTTATGGGTAGATTCCTCACCAAGGTAAGATTTTGCGAAAGTGTCTTTCTCCTTGAAAGAAAACCAGCTAAAAATAATACACAAGTTCTTAGTTCCAGTGCAGAACAAAGTTATTGTTGCCTCCTCTAGATTTGTGCTTGCCTTATGTTAGGAGGGACACTGATCTATCACTTGAGGTAAAACTGGCTGGTGCTGGGGCACCCATCTGGGGCAAAGGCTGTGTTTGCTACCACAGAGGACTCTGAATCACATTAAATAAAGAGAAAGATGACTGTAACCTACATTGAGTTCAGCTGCCTATAGTTGAGAACACACAATTTGGGAAGTCTTAAAATGATTTTTATAAACAGAAAAGCACTACCTAGAAAGTTCAATTCAATTTTCAATTATACAAGCCAAGATTCAGATCTGTATTCCATCCAAGCACCAGGAACTTCACTGTTGTCACTACTGTTTCTTCTCTACGCTGTGGTACATTTATTGTCCAGGAAGCTCTAGGGCACATGAAAGTTTATTTTCTAAGCAGATTTACACCTGGTCTTGTTGAAACCTCATTGATGCTGTGGAGTGATGCAAGTACATATGTATTTAGGATATGTGTCTGTAGACTTTCTAGGCAGCCTGTGGCAAAAGCAAACAGAATGTTTCAAATGTATTTCTGTCTTTAAAGACCAAACACACCAGCTGAACCATCCACAGTTCCCATTGCCATGCAAGCTCCAGACCCTGCATGCTAAAGCAGTTGGGGTGAACCAGTTTTGAGCACCACCTCTAGCTAAAGATTTGGCATATGAATTATAATTTGTGTGAATGACTTTTAAACAAAACTCTGATCATTCTTTAAAGAAAATTTCTCTTATTTCATACAGGCTGTTCATGTGTTTGATATGACACCCAAAGGTGGTAAAGCACCATTTTAAAAAAAAGCATCTTTCTTGAATGTGAATTTTTGTTCCTACTTATGCTTCTCCCTGAGCACCCATCTGCTCTGGGTTTGTAAATGGCACACATCACTTCACAGGGAAGTACAGCCATGGAAAAGTGCCCGTGACTGCTGCTGAGATCAGGATCATGGGTGCAGAAAGGAAGGTTGATCTTGGCCTCTCTCCATGGAGAACACCATCCTGTCAGAGACCTGTGGATTTCATCTGTGGCCTCAACTCTGGCACTGAGCTTCCAAGGCTTTGGGGGAAACTTAAACATGGTTAATGTCTTTGTGTTGGTTTGCCAAAGCACCTGCTATTGCAGTGTTTCACTATGGCATGTACCGGGCTGAGTGAGTTTTGGAAAGCAGCATAGTGATCAAAATAGTGCAGTGCAATGCTTTCAGTACTTACCATTTTCCCTTCTGATTTAATATTTGTCACAGAATCACTACGGTTTCAAAAGACCTCTAAGATCATTGAGTCTAATTGTTAACACAGCACTGCTGTGGTCATTGCTAAACTGTGTCCCCAACTGCCACATCTACACATCTTTTAAACACTTCCAGGGATAGTGACTCCACCACTTCCCTAGGCAGCCTGTTCCAATGCCTGACCACCCCTCTCAGTGAAGACTTTTCTCCTAATATCCAGTCCTAACCTTCCCTGGCACAACTTGAGGCCATTTCCTCTTTTCCTATCATTTGTTACCTGGGAAAAGAGACTGATCCCCCCACCTCACAGCAGCCTTCTTTCCTGTCTTTTCTTCACAAAGGGCACTCCCCTCTCTCTCAATGAACAACTGTGTAGTCTTGTTACATTTATAAAATGTTCTTTGAGCATGTATCTCCTGGGACTTTTTAAACATGGCATTAAAGTAGTTTTCTGCTTGTAAAATTACACCTGCCTATGGCCCGTTGAGAGTGGGTGTTCAGAATGCAGTCTCTTCACCAGGGAAGGATGAAGCATGTTCACTGCTAGATTGCTCAGGTGTTGTAATTGGAATACCCAAATCATGGGCTGAGTTCCTCCTCCTGGAGTCCTGTTGCAACTTTGAATTACAGACTTTGCTAAAGGTTTTGAAGACAGAAAGCATGACAGGAAGAATAGTAGCAGAACGCGGGGAAGATGAAGATATCAAAGGGAATGGTACTGACAGAGGAGAAGTCTGCAGTGATGAGCCTCCTATGGATCTTTTCCTTTCTCTTCCCAGGGTTCAAGAGCTCTCTCCCCAGTAGAAATTTAAAGGGGAAGCAGTGGGCATTAATACTTCGCACTCATCAAGAGTGGCCCAACAGAGCCCAGGGAAGAGAGAGAGCGAGCTGTAATATACTTCTTTTCTTGCTGACTTCAGTGAACTTGTCTCACTATGGGTCCCTCTCTTGCTCTTTTAGAATACATCTGAGTTTGGTGCAGCATAAATGTGATTAATTTCCGGTCTGTGTTAAAGAGCACAGAGTGGTGTTGTCTTGCTCTTGGGCTTGCTTAGACATACACTTCATGTATCACTTACCTACCATGCAGAATGGTTACAAGGATTAATTAGTTAATGTTTGTACAGCTCTTCGAAAATGTAATGCACTATTAGGCTTTAGTCTCTGTTTGATGCATGAGTAGAACATCCATTAATCTAATAGAAGTTCCATGCATTCCTCAAGCAGGGAATACATAAAAGCTAAATATAATTTTAATTATTATTGTATTTCACAATATTCCTTGATCATGCTTTTGTAATTTAGCTTAACTTTTTTTAATATATAGATTGCAGAAATAAAAAATGTTCTTCATTTTTAATCTTGCTTTCAAGAACTCCTTTGACCTGAAATAAGCAATCATCCTTTGTTCCTCCTATTTCATTGTTTTCTTCCCCCTTTTCTATCTTATGCATGGTCTGACCAGAGGTAGGTTTCTGTGTTCTGCAATTGGCAGAAGTATCTTCCTAGCTAAGGAAGCAGACTCACAACACCTCACACAAATAGTATTTGATTACTCTAATTACAGCGCTGTCACATAGACAGGGGGAAAGAACATTTGCTGGCTTTGTCAAATAGCAATGAAATAACCTGCTGTCTGTCTACTGACTTAATGGCTTTAATTGCCAGCGCATAATCAAGATCTGGTGAATTTGTTTGAACATATCAGCAGGCACCAAATATTTCAATTAAGATCAAATTGTATAGCTAGTGTTGCTTTACCTAGAGCAGAATTCTGGTAAATTCATGTTTTTGAGGCTCACAAAAGGGTATTTGGCAAGAGCCAGCATGCAAACTGACAGATAGGTTGTTTCTTCTTTTTTTCAGACTTTGAGTAACCTTCCCCTCTGATGCTACTGGACCCTTGTAGGTGGTTCCCTTTTATTTTCTTTCAGTCTGTTTTCTTTCTCAGGATGATGTCTCCCAGAAGAGTTCTTGCACTATAAACTTTCTACTGTGAATGAAGTCTGGTTGTGGTAGGCCATTGAGACAACTGCTTTGGCCCAGAGGAGAGTGTCCCAAACTCTTGAAGGAGGCTTGCTGCAGCATTCTGAGTGGTAGTTTAATAGTCCCTGGAAAAAAATCATAAAATCGTACAATATCTGAATTGGAAGGGACCCACAAGGATGAAGTCTAACTCCTAGTCCTGGACAGGACAGCCAAAAAAACCATATGCCTGAGAGCACTGTCCAAAAAGAAAAGAAAAGAAAAAAGGAAAAGCTGTGGCCTGGCACACCAAAGGTGGTCTGTTTCTTCCATGTAAATGTTGATAGAGCTTTTTTTCCCGTTTGTCACTCATCCTCTTGCCAGAACAGTCTTTTTCAAGAAATCAATCCCTTTCCTATAGCCAGTGGATGATACAAGAATTTGGAATAAATGCTTGAATTATGTTCAGCTTTCAGAGATGATTTTGTCCTAAACGGTCAGAAGGCACTTTATTTTCCTCAAAGCCTCAATCAAAGATTTTTGTTCTATCTTTGAAGGATTCTTCCTTCAGGGACTCACACCCATTCAACCAGATCATTAGCAGCTTCTTAAGCACAGAAGAACAGGCCCTTTTGATAAAATCTGCAAGGCCCTGAGCCAGACTTGCCTTTACTCCTTCATTATAGGCTGAAACAGGAGCCTTGCACTTCTCTGAGTCTGCTTTGAGCACTGGATCCCGTAGAATACCCTTACCTGTCCTGTTCATATTTAATCACGACATTTGAAAAGACCCAGCTGGGCCAGGTTATGCCTGTTTACCTCATCAGTTTTATTTTCGCTACATAGTTGAATTTCCTGGTTTATTTGTGTGGTTCCTATGGCTTGTTGCTTGGCAGGTATTACTCTGGATTGGTGGGTGGATTTTCTAGGCACCAAGGCTTCTCACTTAAATGATCGTGTTAGTTTTTGTGTTAAAATTGATGCATCGACACCAAGAGAAATGAGCTTTGCTTGTCTATATGTTGTTATCTATTATGCTCTTTTACCTTCATCCACATACTACTCAATGCAGCTTTGTCACCAAGACATAGCTATGACCTGTCTTCTCCCTGCCTTCATAAGCCATGTAATTTTAGGGATCATGCTCAGCAGACATGCACTCAAAAGATGGAATGCAGAAAATCATAAGTTCCTTCTGTTTGTTCTGAAGGATCTTTAGAAAGTTGTACCCACCCCCTGCTTAGTTCTGGCAAAGCTGGAGTCATTCTGTGTTTAGTGGGAGCTGGCAGCGCTCCACAACTGTCTAGATCAGACCTGGAGCTCGAGAGCTAAAAACAACCAAAATGCAGAGATGATGTATGACATTTATATTTGAAGAACGGCAGAATATTAAGCCAGAGTTTCCTTCATATATAAATGAAGGTTATATATATATATATATATAAAGTTGAAGAGAAGAAACCTAGACCACTAAATGCTGCTACCAGTTTTGTTTCTTTTGGATGTGCGTGTGGACATGCTTCAATAAGTTTACAATATTGTAATGGGTTCTATATATGGATATTTTAAAGGTGGTATCGTAGTAGTAATAATAGGGTAGGGCAGAGATGCTGAGCAAGATCAGTGGGCTTGCACATTGATGAAGTCAAAGAGTAGGAGGAATGAGGAGGGCTTGTGAGAGTACATCCTTTGTGCTTCCTACCCTTGAATAGAAATTTACCTGAATTCAGGAAACTTGAATCACAAAGAAACCAGCATTAAAAAAAAATTAAAATCAGATATTCTTTAAATTTCTTTCTTTTATTTCTTTCCTAGATACTCAATTTCATTGCCCAGCTTAAATAACTTATGTATCAGTCACACAGTTGCACTGTTCTCATTGATATCACACAGAATAATGTGATTAATAATGTGATTATGGACTTTCCATCTCTACCAATGAAGAAGATGCTGGGATAGCAGCTGCCTAACCATTGCACATAAGAGCCACCACCACTGTGATGGACAAGGAACAGTCTGTGATCCCTATTTTGGAAGCAGAAAAATAACAAAAGAAAACAGAGGTTTCCCACTTTGTTCTTTTGCTAGTGCGCTTTCTATTTTCTGTGTTTACTAATATGGTGCTATATAGGTAGCCCAGTAAGAACTTCCATGTTATGAAGTCCATCTTCATTTTCTGCTACATAAATATCTACCCTTTGGAGGATGCTACTTCTATTGGTTTTCCATTTCTCTGTTGGTTTTCCATTTCACTGGTTGACTGTAAGCATCAGTGTTATTAAAAGAACAAGCCAGATGCTTGGAAAGGGTAAAGCAGCACAGTAAAGCAGCTGCTTCTGCTTTTGCCACCTGAGACCCTCTTGTTATCTTTTTTTATTTGTCTACCCTCTGTGCATTTTGTAGTTCTGAGCAAACTTTCTCAATGTTGTTATTGGCAGTTATATCTTCATTAGTTTCTGTCTTGCCTGTAATTGTTTCCAGCATTCCTGCCTTGTTTATTTCTGTTCAAGAGCTGTAAGCTTCAGTAATTTTTCAAGTTGTCATCTCACACTTCCAAAATCACCAGATTTCTTTCATTTGCGAAAGTGCAGTCTTTGAAGTGTCTTTTACTTCCTGCAAAGAGATTACATCCAGCTTTTTAAAAAACTTAAAAGTCCTGTTTCCTTCTAATTATTTTCCCCAATAAGAATTAGTCTGCGCTGGTGCAAGATGTGTGTCTTTGGGAGCTCTGCTAGGTAGTGGTGTAGTTAGAAGCTCTGCTCTCGGTCTGTGTCCTCTTTAATATTAATGAGGTGTAGGGATTGTGGATAGCAGATGTGTGAAATCCTGAATGTTTTTACATTGCCTTTTAAATTCAGTCAAAAATAGTACTGCTGAAATGCTCCTACCATAAAGAATTGTTGGGGATGCATGTGCTTGGGTGGTGAGAAAGGTAGCAGAGAGCTTGCAACAAGTGAGGTGGAACAGAGCAGGGATAGGCACTACCAAGGTCAGATTCTTCAGTGTTCACTCCACTATTTTGATTATTTTTGTAATTCTCATTTTATTTTTGCTGATGAAATTTCTTGTTGGATGCCCTTCCCTGGAAAACTTAGTAATTTTCCTACATAATTAATATTCAGATATAAAAAAAACTATTACAGTCTAAATGATGAATAGATGCTAATTTATACATATATACATATACTCAGAATGCCTAATTAATGATCTTCTGTGTCAGTCACGGATATGCAAATGGTAATATTTTGCGAGTCTTATAATAATTGTGTTGCCCTGCTGGCTTCAGTTCGGAGTAATGTTTTTACTGCAATTTAGGAAGGGATAAAAAAGAGACTGAGCAACAAGGCAGTAAAGAACACAACTGCTGTGCTGATCAATCAAAACCAGGTAGATCCTGGTTGTTTTCAAGGGTGCCAGAGGCATTTCTGGAGCAGGAACTAAGTTAAGAGGATCCAAGTAGCTCTCTGGAGGGCTCACCTATCCCTGTCCACTATAAAGAGGGCTATGTTCAGTATACCTTACTGGACTAATGCCTGAAGTAATGTTTGGAGCTCTTCATGAACCCATCATTTCTCATTTTTCTTTCTCTTTGCCATTGATGCAGATGTTCTTCAAACAGTAAAAGATGCAGTGTATTTTATTAGAGTTTTTGAGTATGTTTTGCTACATAAATAATTCTACTCTCTGTAATTATGGAGGACATTAATAAAAATAATTATTTTCTCCTGTGATACATACAGCACTGAATTGCTCCAAATCTGCAAGTCCCAGGACTGGGACAAAGGAAAGTGGACAATGTTAGTCATTGTTATGTCTGTCTTTTTGGTATTTTGGACTGAAAACAGCTGTGAGGGTGGAAAAATCTAATCCAGAAAAATTTCATACAATTACTAGCCTTGGAAAATATACATTTTTTTTAAAAAATAAATGAAGCAAGCTTGTTTCTAGCCCTCCAGCACTTGTATCAGGGTTCGGTATGGGCTGAGGGTTTTATCACATCCCAGGTACTTTTTAAAGGTCTCCCTTTTGTTCCCTTTATTCCATGGTGAAATTAGTTTGTATTGTTTCACCTGAAGCTGTGTCTGTAAGCAGAAGGTTGTGATTGTGCCACAACCCAGGAAAAAGACGGGCTGAATGTCGCTTTGAGGAAACTCAGATCTTGCCTCCAATAAGGAGAGTTCATCGCTCTGCTATCGGCACAACTCTTAAATCACCGCTGGGATTTGCAAGGAGTTCACAGCAGAATAACTGAAATCATGGCTCTGAATTGATCCTGTGGGCTGGGATGTTGGACTCTGCCTGGAGAAGCTACTGATTCTCAACACACAGCCTCAGAGGATAGGGAGGTGGTGTGAGATGTACTGCTGTGCTTTTTCTTCCCTCACACAGGTTATGACCATTGTGACACAGGGATCCAGTTCTTCTCCATGATAGCTGGGTTACCTTGGTCCTTACTGCTGCAGGATTGCAAAGTTGGAGTCTGCGCCTCCTGACATTTCTACTTCTACTTCTCCTCTTTGCAGGCTTGCATTGGCATTGTGGTCACTTTTAGCCATGTCAGCACATTGAAAATTGCTTACAGTAAACACCAAAGGCATGCGTGCCTGCTACTGAAGAAAAAAGAAACAACCACAAGGAAAACAGCCCTGGGTGAACAGTGGATTTGCTCACTGTTAAATGTTCACAGCTTCCACACACAGCCTGGAGCCTTCTACTAAATAGAAGGCTTGGAATTTTGTTTTTAAAGGACATTGATACAGGCTGTGGCACTGCTCAATTTTCCACGTGACTTTTGGTATATGCAGTAGGAGGGAGGTTCATCCTGCATGGTGCTGTACAGAACAGGAGAAGTATTAAGACTTCCAAGAAGAACAGCAGCTGTAGGCATGCGGGATTCTGGGTGTTATGTCGGGAAATTTGGCTGTCCATCCACAAGATAGCCTGAGGGTCAAAGTGGGACACACAGATCCGATGGTCTGTGCCGTCACTGTCATGTCCACCTTCAGGAAGGTGAATGATGTAGTGTGCAGATCAGCACATTAAATGCTGTGCACTGCAGCAGGCCTGCATTTTGCACAGATTAAATGCTGGGAAAGGGTGGGCAGGAAAAGGTATATCCTTGGGATTATCCAGGGTCACATAGACTGGGGAAACACGCTTCTGTTGTAAGTACCTGAGCACATCCCAATATTTGGTAATATTGCCAGGGTATTCCCATGTTCTTGTAGCTCTCCTGTAGGTTCAGTGTGGCCTGGTTAGCGATCAGGGATGGAGCTGAAGAGCTGGACTCTGCTTCTGCCAAGCTTGCCTGGGTGCTGCACAGGTCTATGGAATTGGCCACAAAGCCCAGAGCCCAGCTTTTACAGAGTGCAAGGAGGAGCAGGCTGGACTCAATCAAAAATGGATTTTTGCTGGGAGCACATTGCTATTTTTATAGTTTACCCAGCTGCTTTGGAGCCATTACAGCTGTCTGAAGCAGTAGCAGTGCACACCCTGAAAACACTCAATCCTGCCTGGTGTTGTCCAACCTCAGAGCTATGTCCACCTCTTCAGAGGGTTTTGTCAGTAGCCACTTACTCACCCACGAGAAGTTCCAGCAACATGGGCATTGCCATGGAGAATGACCCCAGAGCTTCCTTCCTCTTTGTTTTGCACCAGAAATGGTACAGGATGCAAATGAGAAGACCTGCAACCTGGACCAGAAACATATAGATAAAACACAGGCTAGAGTTCCATTTCTCCAAAGTTAAAAGAAAGTTTGTTTGTGGAAATTATTAGTTATTCTGCCATCAGATGATGCAGTTAGGATTTGGAGCTGATCTATATTAATGAAAGGAATGAGAAGGAGGTGTCTTTACAAACAAACTGTAGGCCTGCTGGTAGATAAACACAGATACTAATAGGTGAAAGAAGCAATGCAAGGAACCACAAATTCCATAGGAATTCCACTAATTGACCCAGACTGTTGCTTACCCAAGGCGATGCTAAATTCCTGGACTTCAAGAAAAAGAACAGAGACACAAAGAAAAATAAGGGGGGAGGGATGCACATTAGAAGGGGGTCTGTATTAGGCGATTCAGGAAGCCTAAACCTCTCAAGTACCTCAGCCTATGGGGAAAAAGAGAAGGAAATGTGGCTGGGATATTAGGATAGAACAGAGGCTGCATCCTCTAGCAATTTGAGAGACCCCAGGGGAAATGCCCCATGGCATGTCCCTTTATTCTAATAAAGTTACAGGACTCCTTTGTCTCTTTTTTGGACATAAAACATCTGATATTGTGGTTTATTTTTCCTGACATTAAGAATACCTTAATTAAGAAGATGGTTTCCAAACTCAGTTTAAATTTGGTGTGGTCTCATTCATGCCTGTCAGTCACGTTGCATTTTAGTATGAGCTAGTCCAAGCTGGCTTAAATCTCTGCCTTAGACTGAATTAAAGAAAGACAATCCAAAGCTGATGGAGTCCTTACTGCCTTCCCAGCTCAAGGTAAAACACCATGAATAGCAGTTGCTGGAAGCTGGGCAAAGAGATCAATATTAGGGGAAAAGTCAAGGGTTAGGGGGATTTGTCTTTGTGTTGTGTGTGTGTGACTGCCTTCTTGAGCCAACGGGCCTGGCAGAGGCTGCTATTCCTGCCTGTAAGTAGGGGAGGCTCTGCTCTGAGCACTGTGTAGGAAAGGAATAAACCAACCAACATTATTGACACCAGAGAATACATTAAATCCTTGCTGTAAAGTTCCCTGCACTGGAACCCCAAATATGTCTTAAAGAATCACTAGGTGGAGACAGGCATATACTGACTAATTTTGTAAATCTTGCATTAGAAAGGGGGTTGTACATTGGAGAGCCTTCTGCTATATTTAGAATGAAACTCCATGCTCCCACTGTCAGGATGGGAGCTTAATTACAGTGTGCTGCAAACTTTGCTTTTGTGAAGGATATTTTTCTGTACTGCTTGCTTCAAAAAGCACAGTTTTGCTGCTATTTTTATGATGCTTTTGCAACAGTAGCAGGAGTTTAAATGGGTTAGGTGAAACTTGAGAAGGATTCTCTGACAAAACCAGCGATAGTGTCTGTGGTTCCTAGCGTGGAACTTCTCACCAGCTGAAATGAATCAATGTCAGGAGGAAGCTGTAGCAGGTTGCTGTTGCTTTTTTTCCTTACTTTTTACTTTTTTCCACTTCCTGCAACTTGCAGTTCACCTTTTTATTGCACCCCAAATTATCTGCTCAGATTTTTAACATGGATTCATATTTGCTAGTTATGAGTGGGTAGCTACTAGAGAATTGCAATAGAAAAATAGAACTAATAAGTTTAGCAAGTTTTACATCCAAAAACAATGAAAAGGTGCACATGATTCAGCCTCCCTGCCTTAAGAGATAGCTGCTATTTGCTTACAAGAATTGTCAAACTCTAAGAGGACTTCTGTCCTTATGGAATTGGGATGCATTGTGCAGAGGCCAGCATGTTTTGCTGCAGGGAGTAGTGCTGTGTGGTGTGGTGGTGGTGAAGAGCTTTTGGGGCGGGTGTAAGACATGAACAGCAAAGGATCTTAAGGCTGCAGAGAAAAATGTTTAGAAACAGAAAAGAAGGAAGATTTGGGGGAAATGAGGACTGGGTGGTCTGTGTTTGTTTTTTCTTAAGGACTCTTTCCCTCATTCAGTGGAGTTATCTGTCTTCTTGAGCTGTATGTGCATACAAGGTAACTTGTGGTGGGAAAGAGTTATGGTTTAAGCAGCATAAAAACCTTGACCTCTCCCCAAACAGTCTACGTCGAGGGATACATATTTCTTACTCGAGCAGCACAACTTGCATAATTCTGTGTGTTTCTGAGGGTAAGGATTACAGCCTAAATTATATTGACACCTTTCAGAAAGTTCTCAAATGTGATGCAGGACTGAGTTCCTGTTGGAGTTACTCCAAGAAATCTGCATCGCTGCTGTTAGCATTCTGCTGCAGGAGAAGGTTTCAGTGTTTTGAAACAGTCATATGCTGGGGGAAGTAAAGCAGAGCCAAGGTATGCTGAGCTGTCTGGTCAAACAAAGGAATTTGAAAGTCCAAATTCAGTCTGCACCTAGGAAAAGATTCCCTAAAGAAACAAAGTATTTCAAAGTGAGCAGCATCTGCCCACCTTTTAAAAAAATTATTTTAATATTGATTAAAGCTGTCATAAAGTGGAAAAAACCTCATTTTTTAATGGTAGCAGAGAAGTTTTCTAGAAAATATTAATTTGTCAACATGTTGTACACTAAAAAGTAAATATGACATAACCTGCTAGAAAAAACATTATTTTCACTTCCGCAAATAGTAATGTAAATGTTAAATTTGCTTTTATTTCCCCTTCTTGGTTTTTAAAAGGAAAATAAAATAATTGGCCAGATATCTTTGAGATTTGATGATAGGGTACACAGTACAGAAGCTTGACACCTGCTACAAAGTCTTCTTTCTGCAAAAGCTTTTATAATGTAACAATATAAATTCATCTATCTAGGGTAAACTCTCTTCCATTCCCATGAGACTGTCACATGGTGTAAGGATTCTACTGAGACTGCTCCCCCTATGAGCAGAAAATGTGCGTAAGTGGCATTTGCAAAATCCCAAAAGAGAGAAACTCTAGTTGGAAATAATAATAATTGAAAACATTTTTAATTCAGCCAGAGCCATTCTCAAAGACATTCCACCAATTTACTAGAATATTACTGCTCCATAAGAACCCCAGTGGCTGGGCATGGGTTAAATAATTCAGGATCAGAAGGTGGTATTTTGCCTGTGTGCTGTTTCTTGGCTTTAAGAGTATCATGGCTGCCCTCCTGTGACAAGGGTGCTCATTTCCTACAGAAAGGATAAAAAGCTTCCTCACTTTCTGAAATACTGAAGGTCCCTCAGTTTTCAGAAGCTTGCCTGAGTAGAGCTGCTATCTGAAAGTCAAACAAATAATCCTTACTTGTCCCTGCTTTCCCTGTGATTTGGGCCTCTTAGCTCAAGCAATACTTCGTACAGCGAAGGAAATAATTGGTTGAGTTGCGTTTATTAATTATGGACCAGATTTTGACATTCCAGCTCTTTGCTTATTTACTCTACAACAATGTAAAAACAAAGCCAAAACCTTTATAATCTGGTTTTCTTTATTGACAGTGTGCCAGAACAAAGTGGCATCATCTGGGAAAGTAGAATGAATATTTTGCCTAGAACAATTCTGGTGTGTTTATGTTTTTTAAACATAGCCTGAGATGTTAAAATCTTTTCTGTTAGTGAGATCTAGGCATTAGTCTTTACACAATTCTTGCTGCAGTTAAGAATTACGTAACAATCTGATTGTTATCAATAACAAGGATAAACTAGTAAGGATTAACAGAATATTTGTCCAGAAAAAAGGAGACAAAAAGGTTGTCTTGTCTTTCTGTGCAATGTGTAGAGAAAGCTCTTCCACAGAGACCAAAGCTTTTGGAAGAGAACGGATTGAAGTGGTTGATTTAATGTAGCTTCACAGAATAAATGTTTTGACTAATACCTTCCCCAGGTCATTAAGTATATGGTAAAGCAGAGTTTCTTTGCTATAGTCTGTTCCATTGCCATGAAGGCACTTCCATGAATTTGAGTGCTTGTTGCTGAGAAATACTGACTTACTGAAGCAGTCTGGGCAAAGGGCTTCATACACAGAACATTTTATCTCCTGTTGGTCTCCATCCCATCTCTTCTCTCTAAAGGTCTAACGTCGCTCTGTGCTTTTTCCACGAGCTCTGGCGTACTCTCAGTCCGAGGAAAATGCAGCTTTACTTCTGCAGCG
The DNA here is from genome assembly GCA_020086605.1 of Lanius collurio. NCBI lineage: Eukaryota > Metazoa > Chordata > Aves > Passeriformes > Laniidae > Lanius > Lanius collurio. The sequence continues at coordinate 6,932,283 of JACBWW010000038.1, forward strand.
TCGTGGCTGCAACTTCACCAGCATGAAAAGCACAGGCTGGGCGCACTCATTGGTTCCTCTACAGAAGGAGGCACGGCAGGGATTGATCGTCCAAATCCCCGTTAAACCAGAAGGCAGAGGAAGAGAGAGGGGCTTCTGGTTTGGGTTCCAACAGGTTTATTGTCAGAGGGTCCAGTGACCAGACATGAACCTGACCCCGAGCCAGATTCCAAAGCCCCGGGCTCACCCCTCATCACAGTTTTGTCAGAGTGTAACCAGGCAGGGAAAAGGAAGACAACCAATGAAATACAACCCAGGGGGAGCATACAATTCAACAAGAACCAATGGGGAAAACCAGGAGGCAGGAGATACAGCAGGGAGCTAATGAACAACTGAGTAAAACCCAGCTTTCCAGAACAGGGGTGGCAGTTTGGGTCCGGTTGTCACCCAGGGGGGTGGAGTTTAGGCTTCTGGGCCGCCCACCGACCCATTCTCTGACTCGCTCTCCTGGGGAAACTCAACCCATGGGAGGACTCGGGATTGATTGACATTATGCTGCCTTGGCACAGCCTTGGGCCATGACGTAGCAACTAAGGTCCTGTAACAACTGCATTAGAGGTAGTTTTAAGTGAGGATGCTGTAATTTATTTTTTTTATTGCCTTGCTTCTAGTCCTGATATCGGTATGCTCCTTTACATAGAGCTGTATTAATGGCATTCATTCTCTCTTTAAGGTATTGCTACTTCAATGTAAGGTTACTGCTGGCACCTCCGGGCTTGGTCTAGCAGGAATGGCCAAGAGGAAAACAAACACCTTGAGACCTTCTGTTCTCCAGCTCCGCTGAGAAGTGTAGATGGGTGGAAAGGAGAAGTAGGGAAACGCTGGAGAGAATGTTGCTGTGTCTGCCTCCTTCCTCCTATAAACGGTAGTGCTGGAAACTTCAGTCTGAGCTGTAAATCTTTTCATCTGAGACCAAAATTATGGCAGGTCTGGCTTAAAAGTAGCTTTCTATCATCTTCCCAGACTCACCGTGACAGCCATGCTCTGGTTTCACAACACACCCATCATGGACTTCGGGAAGCAGAGAAGAAGAGACTCTTAATTGAAGGGTCAAGAGTCACCTCTTACTATAGTAAGTTTAGCAGACCCGAAGTTTGACTGGGTAAATTAGATCAGGTGGATATTTAGCTGTCCAGCCTGTAAACATGGAGTCTAAAATGTATAGTATATGAAGGAGTAAGCCACCACTAGCTGGCAAAGATCCAGCAAATGCCATGCAGGGTATTCCCTGCCCTGAGCCACAGGACAACCTCTTGGCAGAGCCCTAGACACAAGACATGAGGTCCAGTTAGGGGCTGCCCATGGGAGCTAAATGAGGAACAGAAGAAAAATTGCATTCTCCTTTCTCTCCCTTCTTAAAATCAGTGCTGGCTGATGTTCCTGATATTACTGACTTGTTTCAGTAATAAACATCAATAGGAACTGGGGATGCAGAGCTAACGTCAGCACAACCTTTGTGTACTTTTGCTCCACAGGGTTTCCAATTCCCTCCTGCCACTTACTCTTCTGAGGAGACTTTTTTGACTAAGACAATATTAGGCTGCTTTGTTACTGGCTCTCTTTTTGTCAGTCCACCAGCAGGAGATGCTTTGTAAGATGGAATGAAGGTTAAGCCCCGGAAGACAAAGTAATCAAAATGAGGCCGGGTGGAGGGGGCTATCCAAAAAGTGCAACTCGAATATTCCCTAACTCTGTGGCATTCACAGCTGGGTTGTGGTTGCAGCTGACACAAGGGACCTGGTTCCTAGTGGATTCGAGTCTTCAACACTGTGTGTTAGTTGCAAAATCTGCCAGCTTCCTGTCCTGAGGTCATTCTGGCCAGCAACGAGCAGGAAAACAGAAGCTGCTGCAGGTATTAGCTGCCAAAATCAGGCAGTCCAAAATGCTGTCTGTTGTGGTTTTGATTTGCAGCTGTCATTCAGGTAGGGGATTTATAAAGTGTGGATCATAATCCAGAATTAAAATAATCACAGGACTGTTTAAATTCTGGAAGTTCTGGTTTGGAGTGATCACTTGTTCAAATTGCAAGAAAATAATCTCTGAACTTTTATTGGAAGAGCATCCAGGAAAGGCTTTGAACAGATTGTTTCTTTCACTCTGTACAACACTGCCGCTGACAGTTTCTATGCTTGCTTCTGAAGGAGAAATGCAGGCCAAACAATGCAAAGCTTGTCACTTCCATAGGCAGAACTATCAGCCTGGCCACTAATACAGAAGTGCCAAGGGAAACATTATATTTTCCTGGATTTCTTTTTTCTTTTCTTCGAGCTTTCTACAAGATTTCCTTGGGTGCAACAGATGCAAACTGGATAATTAGCAGAGACTGAAATGTGTACTGAACTTCCATCACACATCGACATGCATCCACATCAGCACACATCCCTGTGGGCTCAGAGAGAGGAAGGAAGCTGTTATAGAAAAGGAAGTATGTGATAGTGTTTCCTATATAAGAACACTCTCACAGCATGTCTAAAGAAGGATAAGCTGGAGTTCTCTGGGCCACTGTAGAGCTGAAGTGACTTAGAGAGGATTGGATACTTTCCCATGGCTGGGTGAGCTTTCCTGTAGGCATCTGTGTTAACTGTCTATGAATAGCATGGCCTCTGAAAAATTACTTTGAAATCTGAGTTTTAGGTTGACATCTGAGTTTTGATCTCTAAGTTACCCTTGGCAATTACTGGAATTACATTACTCTGATTTATTGATTTATTTGCTTTATTGTTACCATTAATAACCACTCCTCTGATTATATAAATAAGCCATAGAGAAAAGAAAGTATATGCTACTGGATGACCTTAAATCTACATTGTAGGATCTATAAATCCCGGTGTCTTAGGCCAGAGAAGGCAGTTGTTCCATTTTAGTTGGTAGAAAAAAGCCCTGATCAGCCACAATCCTTTTTATAAGTGCCAATCCTTTCAAATTTCTGGCAGTGCTCAAGACACCAGAAGCATGCTGAAAATGGTAATTGGTTTGCCCTGCTGACATGGGCACCAAGAAAAACTACCTTGTAGGCCAGATCCTGTCCTTATGGCACAGGCTGGCCATGCCCTGTCCTTGGCATCACTGCAAGTGAAACACTTTGGCTCTGTCACACACTTTATTTGGGAAAGTACCAGAATCCACTCTGGAAATTATTTCAGTGAGGCATTTTAAGGTGAACCTGGCACTGTTTCCAGTTTGTTTTAAATGCTGTACTACGAGTTGCAGGAATCTGTGGAGATGGTTGAAATACAACACCAAAGGTTCCAGCGTGAGACATGGCAGATGACCAAAAGTGGGGATATTTTCAGCTGTTTGAAACCAAACCAGCCTCCCTTGTCTGTCAGTAACACAAAGCCCATCAATCCCTAGTGTTCTTTCCAAATTCTGCCCCCTGGGTCACTCTCAGGGTGTTCTGCAAAGTGCTTTCCAATAGTATCTAATTTGCCTCTATTCTTCAGGCTTCTTAAAGAGCCCATCCAAAACCTCATGTAGTCAACAGCTTCTGATGTAAGTTTATTAATGCTTCCGCATATCATAACGTTCTCATTAGGTACCTTCAGTGAAGTACAACTTACGACTTGCCATTTTTGTGCACTGTTATGTGGCTGATTTTTGTGTGGTTAGTGACAGTGAATGCCAGTCTTAATGCTGCTGATTTCAAAGCAGGGATTATTGATGTGAACTGGCAGGAACAAGAAACATTTCCAGAAATATCTTTCAGTTTTGGGGTACCTGTTCAAAGTTCCTTACCTGCAAAGGTCTTATGTTCAGAAATCTAATGCTTGGCATTTTTCAATACCTGGCTCCTTTATATGTGTAGATGAGACACACTTAATATTTGAAGTGTTCTGGAAATGTAAATGTAGGTGGTTGCTTTTGGGGTTTTGGGGTTTTTTTTCCTTTGTTGTTTCTGTAACTGAAAACCTGAAATTCCACTTCCCAGGCCAGTAAGTGTATCTTCTATAGTGGAGCTTGTATTTACCCTACTCAGGACCAAGAAACCAAGGCTGGAAGTGACAACCCCCATTCCTTACTCTTCGCATCTCCACTTCAGAGAGGCAGAGCTCAGTCACTGCTGCTTGTAACTGAATGCTTCCCTTGGAGGCCTGAGACTGCAAACAAACCATTTAGTCTACATGTAGTGGTTTAGATTTGTAATGATGAAACCTAGCTCCAGATTCTCCCTGGAGGAAATGAAGCAGGAAATGGCATCTTCTCCATTTCCTTTACCTCAGCGTCATCCTGTGCACTTTCTGATGAGATGATACTATGGTTGAGGAACACTCAGGGGATTTTTTCTTTCCCCTAGATTTTTCTCCTGAGAAATGCAGTCTCTGTCAATCCTCGCATTTATTTCCCGTGAAAGTGTGAATTACAAGAATGGTCAGGTTTTTTTATCTAAACAGATTACAGACAGTGGATGTACAGCGATTTATTACACTTTTCTTCCACAATATTGCTTAATAGGAACCTATCTCCACTGGGTAACCTAGGTTCTAGATTCCTGGAAAAAGCTATTTTATTCTGAGGAATGATCAACTCAAACTGTAAATGTATAGCATGCTGTTATGGTGCATTTTATTCAAAGTGGATGGGAAGGAGGAAATTCTTGTTGCTTTAAACACTGTGTTCTTTGTGCATATCTTTGAGTCATATCTCAAAGATGGGAATCAGTCAGCCCCTTCAGAGGTACCATTTCAAATCAAATTGTGAAATATATTTTAAACAATTAACAAATATTTAATGTATGCCTTCAAGTAACTGAATCTTTAAAAATTGGAAGTAATTTCATTGTGAAATTAAAATCTCCATAGCGATTCATATTCAGTGGCCCTGTCTACACATCTATTTTGTTGCTAGTCTGTGTCAGAGAGCATGTGTGGTGTGGTCCAGGGCCAGCTCAGTGCCCAAGGAGGTTCTAGGCTGAAGAGAAAAAGCGAAAACTGTAAGCGACTGAAATGAGACGGGAGCTGAGCGAGGCAGACCTTGAACAAGCTGAAGGGACCACTGGGTGCCTTCCTTGAATCCCAAGATATCTCCTTAGTGGTTCACCAGCAACATATGGGAAGACAATGGGTGGCAGATCCTCTAGTTGCAGTGCTAGAGTTGAGAATGAAAATAACCTCCAGCACACGTTGTGTTATTTAACAGCCTATTATGTCTTTCATTGTGTAGCTCCCTGTGCATCTCAAAGCTGAGGAATTGAAGATTATCAACTCACCAGCACAGTGAGGTGTCAGGAGTCAGGAAAACTTGTTGAGGAGCTCAAGGATAAGAAGTATACCAGGATGCAAAAGGAGACAGAAAAGAGCTTCATCCCGTGTTGCAGTGGGATGACACACGTGTAGGTGATTGTGAGATTGCAAAGCCCTTCTCTGACTGGAGCAAATGCTGATATTCTTGGTGGGATGCTGCGGCTAGACCTTCCCACATGACTTCATCTGCAACTTCCTCTGACTGCTGAATGTAACCTAGTGTGAAATCTACCTTTCCTGTCAGTCAGAGCTTTCCCAGTAACAGTATGTAGTGGGTTGAATCTGAGTTGATAGACAGATTTTTAGACCAATAACGCTTCTCACAATTTACACATTTAAACCCCACTGAAAGGGGGGAGATACTTCTTGTTCCTGCTCGCCTGCTGGGACGTGGGGGGGCCTCGAAGCTTCCGGGCCCCACCAAGACAGGCCAAGGCCCTGGTCCCTTCCCCTCTCCCTGATGCCGCGGCATGGACCCTGGGTCGCTTGAGAGGGAACCATCCCAGAGCCCAGGCAGCTAAACCCAGCCATGGACTGCTACACAGCTAAAATCTTTCCAGAGCAGCTTCATGGGACTGGTGGGTCCCCCTTGTTCTCCACATGGAGCCAGCGGAAGCCGGCGGGAGCCTCCTTCCTGCAGCCAGCACACTTCGGGCTGAACCGAAGAAAACACCATGCAGCCAACAGCACAAAGGGAGTGAGGCTTTCTTCACCATAAAGCCTGGACAAAAACATTCTTCAACATAGAGGCTTCAGAGTCAGAGAGAGTGAGCCATGTGAGACGGACCTGAAATGGCGGCGGAGAAAAGGGGCGGTGCTGCGTTCCTCCTGCATAGCTTAAAAATACTTCTGGCATGCGGTGGTAAGAAACTGTAATATCTCAAACTGTTTGTCTCTTTAATCCATTTGAGGTACATGGGGGGATGGAAGACTCACGTGTGGCCCGTGAAGATTGTGAAGAGAGAGTGCCTATGCCAGGATATATAGAAGCAGTGAGAGGCTTTTAAGGACTTTGTAGCAGGAAAAAAAAAAAACCTTTGTGTTCAGGCCAAAATAACTCATCTTTAAAAAGATTGATAACCCCATGTGATGGCCCAGGTGTGGCAGTGTGAAAAAAATGGTATTTTTTCATAGAAGGGATGTTAAACCACAGCAGATTGTTTCTTTCTGGGCGGGTCTGTTGTTGGGGGCAGTTTGAGAAACCACGCGAAGCAAGAAGAAACCCTTTTTTCCTTAAGCATAAGAGAGAGACTTTTCGAGAAGTGTAACACTGACTAGAATCCTACGTTGTGTTATCTTTTGTGCTAGTTATGAAAAAAAAAGAGAAAAGTGCTGGGACAAAAGGGGGGGGAGGGTGGGTTGTTTGTTTTAATTTCTTGTTATATCTTTTAACTTTTAATTCTGTTAGTAATAAAACTTTCTCCTTGTACTGCAGTTGTTTAAGTTTGAACCTGTTTTGCCTCGCAGCTATCTAGTTTTCCTCAATATTTTCTTATTCTTTTTTCTCCTTATAAAAAGAACTGATTTTCGCGTGCTTGACGTTTAGTTGTGTCAAACCACAATACAGTGGAAGGACAAAACTGGCAGGATTCTTGGCAGTTTTGCTGCTGCCCGTGGGGTACTGATTATCTTTAATGAGTCTTGTTGATTTCACGGTGCAGCTTCTTGGGAACAGCAGAGGCCTGTCTGCAGATTCAGAAACATAAGCACATCAATGGGTCATATTTGGGAAATTATCTGTGCAATCACAAGGGCTGGGGTTTTTGTTCTTGTGCTGTTTTGTTAAAATTAAAGGCTAGATTCTCCAGCAGTTGATGATTTTACGAGCCACATCCTTCCCCAGTCTCATCAGGAAATCATTCCACTTGCCACTGGTGAGTAGGTGAGTGCGTTTCTCAAGCCCTCACATAAATTGTATTCTCATCTTCAAGAGAGTGAAGGAGTTACAATGTGACCAAGAGCCTCTCAGGGATCTCTGGGTCTGATGCTTTCAAGACAGCCTGGGTTTTGTTTTGGTATTGGTTAGGCTCTGGCTGCTGAATTGCTCCACCCAGGACAATGGTGCTCTTTGCCCTGTCCTCAATCTTTGTTCTAAGGTGTGGAAATTAAATCTCTAGATTCCGAGCCCTAACTGAACAGCAGTGTGTGGAAGGATTCCCCCTTTACCTAGACATTATGTCTCCAGCTCATCCTCCCCCCTGCCCCAGCTCTGTCAGGGAATGCCAGCAAAAACAAGTGCTGTTTGTATGTCTGTGCTTTGCTGTAAACCTGAAAATAGGAAAGTTACTGCGCTTTTAAAAAAATATAGATATAAACAAAACAAATGCTTCCCAGCACTTTTACCCTCTTGATTTAAAGCTCCTAATTTCGATCAGTCACTCTCTAACTAGCTGTACTCAGGCTGCCTGTGGTATCCTGTTGGCGTGCCCTGAGTTTGGAGTCTGCAGGGGGTTTGCAGCTCCAAGAGTAACTCTAAAGCAGGAAAGGTGAGATTTTGGGATTAACTCCATCCTCTCCCCACAAGTTGTTTTCTTAAATTGTAAGAAAATAAATAAAGAAGCAATCTTGCCTGCAGATAACCCTTTTCAAAACTAGGCAATGCTTCTTCTCCCTGCCCTCCTTGCTGCAGTTTCTCCCAGTGGGAGGTGATGTCAGTCAGATGATACTCATCCTTCAGTAATCAGCTAATTGGCACAACCCTCTACCTTTCAGCCTGCACTTCCTAGTATCTCACTGCATTTCTGACCTGTGAGAACTTTGCTTTGAAGGGACAACTTGATCCTTAAGCACATTAGCCAGGTGCCAGCCCTGGCTGGGGCAGTGGTCAGGAACTCTGGGCATGGGCTGGTACCAGTTGTGTTCTGCCGGCTGTGTCCTTCTACAGGGCAAACTTGGCCCACAATATTGGGGACTCAGCTCTGAGGTGGACAGGTTCACCCTCAAAGATTTTTCCCCTGATTCCCAGCTGTACACACAATCCTTTCCCTGCAGCATGGAAGGGAGAGGAAAGTTTTAGCCCCTCAGTCTCGGAGCTGTGGAACACAACTAGGGGCAGGATGCCAAGCTTGCTGGCTTGCTGGCCTCATCTGGTACAGCAAATCCTCTTTTCCTAGGTTTCTGAGGGTAGCTGCAGCCACAAAAAGTGCTTGGAAAAGTTTCCATAGCATTTGCAAAGCTGCCCTCAGAGTGAGGCCATCTTACAGAGTCTGTTTAAAATCTTTCACTTAAAAGTAAAGGAAGTAGAACATTTTAAAGCAGTTTTGTTTCTATGGATTAAATGAATGGAAATGCATCTTCTTTCTCCCTTAACTTTCTGCCCTCAGCAGGTAAAGAGCAGGTTGACTGAAATATTGACTGTCGTTAGTCCAAGATTTTGATGTTTTTTCATCACTCAATGAAGCACAGATCTTTTTTTGGTTACCATCAGCCTGCTATCATAGCTGCTCCTGTGTAACACTTCCCCTTTGATATGACAATGACTTTGTACAGAGGAAAAGACCTTTATCAGGGGAATAATTGTGTCAAGAATTGATGAAGGGTGAAACAAAATTGGCAGCATATAATTTAAAATTACAATAAAAAAAAAATAAGCAGGGTGGAGAGGGTGAGGAAAGAGAGCACACCTTGGCATGTGGATGAAGGGGGAAGGAGCTCTGTGGAGGCAGGAGAGCATCGCTACCAGGCCAGCTTTAAAGCCCTCTTAACTATGTGCAGTTGCTCTCCGTAGCTCACCCATTGACTTCCTCCTGCCCTCCACAGGCCTGGCTGCAGTGAAACCTGGTGTCTTCCTAGCGATGCTGAACTGAATCAGATTTTGCTTTTAGCTGTTCAATCAAATTTTCCTTCCTTGAGCTTAGAAGGCACACTTGGGACTTTATAGTAATTGCCTCCCCAAGCTGAACTGCTGATACCTTTATTGGATTGGCATAGGGTTTCAGAGGACTATGTTTAACATGCAGTGAGCCGCAGCAATGCAAACAGTTCCAGTGTTTAAACAAGCATCCATTAGTCCGGGAAACAAGACAGTGGCAGCCCATTTGGTGCTCTTTAGAGCTGGCAGCTTAAGAGGAAGGGTGCAGCAAGGTTTGCCAGGAGGGGATGCAGGATGGGGTAGTCACAAATGCAGTGTCAGGAAAACAAGCAAAACATCTCTGTAGCTTTATGAGAAATGAGCTGCAGGGGGGGAGAACTCTTGCAACTGGGGACATGTGCAAAGCTCATTAATATCTCATTATGTTTGAATTGCAGTCTCCCAGCAGATTGGCATTAATGTGTGATGTGCTGGAGGAAGGGGGTACAGGAGTGCAGCAGGGATATTTTAAGCAAGCTTTTTTTTTTTTCTCATTTTTCCTTTACATTGAAGAAGCAGAAAAAAATAGTGTGTGCCAGCAAACCATGATGTTTTGTGCATCATCCCAATACAGTGCACTTCATCAAACAAGAACAGTGGTCAGTTGGGCTTATCATAGTACCCACTAGCATCTTTCAATATTTCCAATAAACCTCCTTTATTTTCATCACTGCTTAAGTCACTTGTAAAATTTGGCTCAGTGTGAAACTTCCAACATGTAGCATCTCAGCCCAGGATTAATTCTCTGACCCCTAGCTTGAAGGACTGGGGAGTCCAGGAGGTACTTAGACATTTTTTCCCTCCCATATGATTGTAGGTAGAATGATGACCAAAATACTTTTTCTCATTCTCCTATACTGAAATAGCTTTTGTTTTATCATTAACTGGAGCAGTGCAGTCATTAGCTTATCAACTGACATCAGTGCCTGTACTTGCTTCAGCAGGACCACACAACATTTTTCTGATAAGATCTCGGCTGCCATATTACTATGAAAAGACCCATTCATTTTAGGGCCAGTTAGTCCTTGACTTTCTGTACCTGAACATATAAATTCTCTTAAAAAATAAAAGGCAACTCCCAACAATGGCTTATCCAAAGAAGAACCATCAGACTTCATGTAGCAGGAGAAACTCCCTGTGCTCCCAGTTACTGAGTTGCCTGATTTATCTCTGTAAACTTCCATTGTGAAGACTGGAGTTACAAGAGGGACAGAGAATGTGCTTCTTTTGTACTCTGCAGCACTGGGCTTTCATGCAGAAGTGTTTTACTAACATGTAGCAAGAAAAACAATGGATTTTGCTTTCCTGCAGACACCTACTCATTCTGCAATTGCATACAAAACCCATTTTAATAGGTACTATTATAGGTGTATTGGAGGAGACGTTTGTAGCCAAACTGTAGGAAAATCATTCTTCTTCAACTCCTTTCATGCTAGAAGAGCAAAACAGCAGTTAAATTAGTCCCGACTCTTATGAAATGCATGCAAGCCCATAGATCTTGGTTCAGGCTGAGTATTATGTTTGAACTTTATTGCCCAGGCTATTTATGTGTTTATGCTTCCTAGTAAACTTTCTTTTGCTTTTATGAAACAATATTGGAGCCCTCCAGTGGCCAAACTAATAATTCTGAGGAATGGAGTTCAAGTTCTGCCAACAAAGTTGATTTTTTTTTTCCTTCCCTATTAAAAATTTAATTTGGTGATTTTTTAATATTCAGAATTTATGTGAAGGTAATTTGAGTCACAGCATCACATGTGAAAAGTAAGGAAAACTAGGAAAAAGAAAAAATAGTCCCTTTGCGTTTCTAGGATCTCCATATATTTATTCTTCTGTATTTTCAAAACATTAATTATTTATTGTTTAATTAAATTCTGTAAGATTACATTTCTGGAGAGGATCCCGTTATGCATACAAGACAGAGAAAATGCATTCTGAGTATCATAACAATCAACATTTCCTTAAGTGACTTTTATCAGTTCGGTGACTTTTTATCTATGATGTGACTGGTCTGTTCTGTAGCAAAACCTAATTTTTCAACATAACATCATCATTTATATCAGGGACCTTGGCACATTGAAGATTTTGGCCTCAAGGCTTTCTCGTCTACAGTTCTTACTGGTGTCTTTCACTTTCCATGTGAAATAGAAACACTCTGTATATGAACAAATAGCTTTTAATTGTATTGTATGCTCTGTATATTAGTGAGAGGAGTTCTCTTTACAAAGGATGTTGAGATCCTAACAGCTAAAATTGCTTACTTACATCTCCTCATGTTTGGTGTGGTGGTTATCACACTCCTTCCTTCTTCCAAATGTTAATAACAGTCTTTCAGAACCCAAAATCAGATAGGTCGGTTTTGGTTGTGTTGGAGGCTGCAAGTTTTGGGAGGAGGTGGGGGATGAACAGGGGAAGAAGAGAAAGTATGGTCAGTTGGTTATCTTTCAACAGGATGGCCACAATATGGCAGTCAGTCCATGCTGAAAAAGCAGTAAAGCAAGGGATTAAGGCTGTTACTTTGCACCAACTCCTCTTTATTTAGGGGCTACTAGAAATGAGTTTGTACCACATTGCACTGTATAGCTCCTTCTTTGTAAAATCATACATTATCATCAAAATGGTTCATAACAACAACACTAAAAATCTAGTACAGGGAGGGTTCTGTTTGTTTTATTTTAGTAGAGATCTTCTAAGTAACATTTCTTCTGCAGATGCTGTGGGTATAGGAACTGTACTGAGTAATCTCAAAGGGACATTTAGCATGGTGTCCGTTCACCAGTGAGCAAGTAGAGTGTAAGAAACAGAGCAGGCACACAGTCAGCCTTCCCTGGCACATCTTTCAGCTATCCCAGGTCTAAGAACCTCTTGCTATGCCCATCTGTACACCATTTGCTTTTGCAGCCCCCTGCCTATGTGAAGAAGGTTTCTTGTTCCTGAAGAGTGAGGTGAAATGAGGAAAGCCAAGAAAACAGTTGTAGCAGAAGTTTCTTGTTTGCGCTGAATATGGGGGGCATGTTATGCAAATTCCTCTCACTGGTGGTAGCTGGAATTCCTGGAGCAACCCTTCTCTTTGTATCCTTTCATGTTTTTCATGTGAGTTTGAAGATTGCTGGAGGAGATTAATTCCCTGCTCCAATTGGCTTTTTGAGGAAACTGCTAATAAGGGCAGTTTTCCTCATGGCTTTTTTCAAGACCTGTAAACACCAGCAGAGCTGAGAAGAAAGAAGTCAGAAAGATGAGGAGAGGCTGTTTGCAGCATATGAGTATGCACCAGACAAGCAGGGGCCCTGTCGCTGTCACAAGGAAGGCTTGTGCTCTAAGGCTACCATGCTTTCTGCAGCCACAAAACTTGAGGCTGCAGAAGGCTCACACTGTGAGGCTGTGAGATCTGAACTGGGACAGGAGAGGGAAAAAGATGGGACTGTGCAAGGGGGGAGCAAATGTTTCCCACCTGCCTGATGCACATTTCATATCCAGCTCCCTGTGCAGCCTCACATTACTGCACAGATCTGCAATGGCATCTTGCTACTTGTTTGTCACAGCCTCCTCCAATCACTGCTGCCATCCTGGTGAGAGATCCAGGGCTCCAGTAGAACACTGGGAAAGCAGAGGAGGCAGAGACTGGTTGTAGGTCTTAGCATGAGAGCAGCTTTATCCCCAGTGGGAATTCCTGTGCTATGTGCCTTTTACTAGGAGAGGTTGGAGCCAGGAATGCCAGAGGGCTGCGTGCAGCCCTGCTGTGCTGGGACTGAGAGGAGAATCTCTGCAGTTCTGTGGTTTAGTCTGAATCCTTGTGGTTTGAACCTCTGCTCCACAGTGGCTACCTGGGGAGACAGCATTCCCAAGAAGGGTGCTGTGCCCTGTTGTGTTCCCCTGCAGCTCCTTAAGGAGCCTTTTACCTGGGGCCCTCTTAGTAGTTCTGTGTTTGGTAACATTTCCACACCCTGTATGGAGACAACTTTGTTGGGTCGGTCATGCTGCTGTACAGAGACATTGAGAATACTTAATGGGAAAAATATCTGCCTTAGTTCCAGGCATTGCAGTCCTTACTCATTAGTAGCGAGAGGAGAAGGCTGCCACTACTTTACTGATGAGTCAGGAAAATGCTCTGTGTTTACAGTATTGTATGTTTCTAATATGATTACTGCAGGTCTGAATTTGGAGTTTGGCAATATCAGAAAGCTTTTGAGTTTTGGAAAAAGTAAAGAAAATAGTAATGATTTATGTCACCAGATATAATGAAATCACAGTCCCTGCAAATCCTACAGCCATCAGGGTCCACATTATTCAAGGTTGTTCTTGGCCTTGTGTCATTCACCTGGCATTGGAAAAAAGTCAGGCAGCTGTGCATTTTAAAGCTGGTCCCTTAATGTAATTCTGAAATACGCTAATTGCCAGGCTTTTATTTTCATTTGATTGTTTTGAAAAGCTTAGAAGAAAGGAGGAAAAATAAAGGAATATTGTAAATAGCCCTAAGAAAAACCTCAACCTGCTACCCGTGTAATTTCCTTTAAAAACAAATTTTGTGCTATGGGAAACTATCACACAGCAGATTTGCACACAATCCTATATGCCCAATATCTACATGGTTTTATATAATTTCTTTAGCATGTTTTCTCATTGTTACAGTTGTTACTAAGGTTACTATAACTGTAATTAAAGAAGGAAGAAGTGCTTGCTTACCCCAAACCTTGTCTATGGTTTCCTGTGTGTCTAATTAAAAGTACTTTTTTTTTTTTTGCCTTTCTGTAGGCTTTGCTTAGACCATCATGGTTGTAACACTACTTAATCTGGGATTTAAACTGACAGCTCTTCCTGCTAGTTCTCCCCTTCTCCTTGTCTCTCTTAAATAACCCAGAAGTGACTGAACATGTAAGGTACTTACTAAGGAAGAACTTGGAGCTGCACAACCTTCTTTCCCTTGTCAAGGCAAGAAAGTAACGCTCTTTCCAAGAGCAAATGTAGTATCACTATTATAGGCCAAACTAGGAAAATTTTAAACTTGTTTTCTTAGAGTTTAGAGGAACAAAACTGAAGCCTCTGGAAATGAAATTGGGGGAAATACCCAACCCAGGCAGAAATCTTTATTAAACACAGATGTCAACAGCAGTATCATGTAATTAGTGCCCTAATTGTGGCTGGGCAAAAACTGGGCTTGGGGAGGGCCCAGATGTAGGCATCTGACTGTGGATGAGTCTTTTTCAGCTAATTACCAAGTCTCCCTTTAAGGTCAGTGAAAAGAAAAAGACACTTCTGGAGCATGATTTATCTCATTCCCATCTCAGCCTGGTATAGGGGATATGAATTGCATTCTTAAGACTGGAATGACTTAACCTGGTTTTGCCTGCACCTTTCTTATGGTGCCTACAACAGTTACTAGACTCCATGTCCTGTTCATAGCTCCCTGTACACACCTCTTCTTTTTCCTGAATAATAAAAAAAGGAGACACAAAAGCATATTGATCTGACAAGATACAAGGTATTTTGTATTCCCATTGGCTGGAGACAGGATTTGGGAGATTTGAGTCCAGTTCTAACCCTGCCACTGATTTAATATACATCTTTAGGCAGCTGCCGGCTCTGTTTTCTAAAGTGAAATTTAGAGGTTTAATGTATGTTTGCATCTGAACAACAGCATTTAAGTGATAAATGATGGTCAGGGGGTAGACACACAATTAGGTTTATTTTTCTTTTTAGATTCATCTCATCTATGTTTTTCTGAGACCAAAATCCACATAATTCTGGTAGTAGCCCAAGAGTACTGTGTCTTCAGACTAACAAATCAAAATCACTTAGTACTAGGTGGCTTATTATTCCTACAATAGGAGAAAAAGGAGAGAAGGAGAAGTCTTTTGGAAAGGAAAGTAAGATTAGTGGAAGCCCATGATATGAATTCACACTGGCTTATAATGCATTTCTATGGCTTATCTAATAGCAAACTATGGTGTCTAGTGCTTCAGACCTTCAGGGGGTTTAGGAAAGAATTGTAGTATTCTCTGTGACTTAGTCTTTACCTACTACAACAACAGCAAGTGTTTTTTAGTCTTGCATTTATTTAGTACTCTTAAGGGTCCAAACCTTCAGTGGTGTATGGGACTTGAAGTCTAAATTTAATTTTAATTAGCCGCTAATATATGTTTAGTATGCATAGATTGCTGAGATTAAAACCCATGTGAGTATCATGGGCAGTGACTACATGTGCATGTGTGCACTTGTGTGGAAAAACCAGGGAATTTTTTTTTGACAGCAAAAGGAAAAAAGTAAAAAAACCCCAAAAACTGTGTTGTGTACACTGTGAATGTACAGACATCTATAGCGTTATGAGTTGCAGTTCCTTCCCTTGGAGGGCTGTTTTCAAAATACACAGATGAAAGTGCCTGGTTGTAATGTGGTGCATGGCCTTAATTACCTGGGAACGTGACCTGTTTGGCAGAACACTGCCCCACCTTTATCCTGGTAATCTTTTTGGTTTGTGTGGAGAGATCTTTAAGCCTTACACACCTCTGGGATTTGGGAATCTTCCTGCCGTTGCTGTCATGAGTTCAACACTGTGTAGGTATATCCAGAGTAAGATAGGAGAGAGGAAAAGGTTTATCCTGGGTTGGAGACAGCTGCTGTAGATGAAATGAAGAAGTTAAGACCTGAGCAAAGACCTTGGTCTGATGTCATTCATTGCATAAACCATTCTTTGTATTTTAGGTTGCTTAGTGTACTCAAGGTGAAGCATCTGCTAAATATTGTGCTGAATCAGGGCCTTTGTTTGCTTAAATCTTTTTCTTTACATTTCATCAGTAAACCTAAATAGTACATTTGCAGTAGATGCCACACAGCAGGTCCAGCCTTGAGAGTCTGTGACTCTGGTAATTGCTGGGAGCTGGGAGACCAGACAGTGCTTTTCCATTAGTTGTGCTGTGTGCCTTTGTGGGACCTGAGGTCAGCTTGAGGTGAAGGTACTGAGGCCACAAAGAGCTAAAGTTTGTATGGTTTACTTGGCCATATTTAGGGCAAATCTGCTGTTCAGTGCTGTCTGGTCTTCAACCCTTGGCAAATAGCTCTCAAACTGTGCTCAGAATAATTCAGAACATGTCTGGAGCATCCTATACAGTCCTTTGAGTCCTTGAGTCTTCACAGATCTTCAGTGATCCTGCATTTTATTTTTTTTTACTGTCTATAACTTGAATTGAAGCCAAAAAAATAAATGCAAAGAGGAGTCGTTCCATTAGACATAATGATTTTGGTCCAGAAGAAATTACCCTATCAATGTGCCCCTGATTCCTAGTGAGCTTAAGGGGATTAACCATGGTTGTGATCAAGGCAGGTTAGATGGGGCCCTAAACAACCTGGTCTGGAGTGTTATCCCTGCCCATAATCAGGGGTGTTGGAACAGGATGCTCTTTAAGGTCCCTTCCAACCCAGACCTTTCTACGATGGTTCTGTGACTTGAGGGCTTCAGCATCTTTCAGGATTGAGCCATGGGTTTTGTCCAGAAGTCTTTCAAAACTGCTGCTGCCTGTGTTCTTTTTTGAAGAGATATGTAAAGTCAAGACAAACAACCAGTTCCTGCATTGCTCTTTTTTCCTAGAGATGGATCAAGCTGATTGAGCTGATCAGAGAATTGTTTGACTGAAGGAAAAATCTGTCTCTGACATATTTTCTATTTTGGGATTTTCAGTTATGTAATTTTATTATTTATTTTTTAAATGGTCAGTAGCTGAGCACAAATTTATTTCCAAACTCATCTGTCCCATGTTGGATTTTTTTCCATTCCTCAAAAGATGTCTCAATACTATGCAAACAATTAAAATGTAGAAAAAATACAAGAATTAATTACCATGCAGAGGATTAATTTCCCTCCCCTTCCCCCATGCTTGAGTCTCCTTTGCAATGCTTACTGTATTGTTAATTGTTCAACCTGTACTTAGATAACCTGCACCCTTTTAAAGGTATTTGTCCTTGCAGAAAAATCTTCAGCTGACCTATGTCCTCAGCAAAGCTGCCCATTCAGGCACAGGGAACAGATGGGGAAGAAGAGGCTAAATTCACCATTTTGTTTGCAGCACAGTGTAACTGATTGCCAAGATATTTTCTTTTAATGTGTTAGTTGTGGAAATCTGTTAATTTGATATTTAAATTATTTTCAAGTGGAAGTTTCATTTATGATGTTACCCCAAGAGGGTGACTAAAATGTGTGGGCTTGAATAGGTACAGTGTATAGACTATGTGGTTCTCATTTCCTTCCTTTTCCAATTGTATGAAACGCTTTGCTTCAAAAAGCATGAACTTTAACTTAGTCATGTGGAAGAATCCCCAAAATTATTTAGCCCACATTGATTTGAGGAACTGGAAGGTGTTGCTTCATGCACATATGGAACAAGTAGCTATGTTGCCATGAAGTGATGTGTGTTGGGAGTTAACATCAGTGATATGAATGGAAGACAACTGTGCCATTTCTGAGTTCAGCCTTCTGTCAGCTTGCTATCTATCTTCTAGAGATCATGCACTAGACAGGCTTTGGTAATGAAAGAGATCCAGTAGAAACTCATAGTCCATGGAAATCTACGGTGTCGTCAGGGGAGTACTGTCATGCCTTCACCATCTCTTCTGGCTCATTCTTCAGAGTTTCTCTGAAAATATTATGGAATAATATATTATGTATGTAGATTGTGCCATGGCAGTATTTTGCAAGCAGCTGGAAGGTAATTTGCTTGCCCTAAGCATAGGAAGGGCTTTTCCCTTACAACAGTTAGACAATGTTTTAGTCTGTCAGTTCTGATGTCAGGAACAGAGCTCACATCCTACTGGTGCCTTAATTACAAGGAAAGCAGAGGCTGTCACACAACTGCTTTAGTGTCGTGTCACACGAATGCTTTCGTGTCCCACATACCCCTTTGCTAGGCAGGCAGGATGCCAATAGCATATTTCACTAGCCTGCTATTACTTGTGCTCATCCAAGGATGAACTAGGACAAAATTTTCACCAGGAAACCATTCCTACTGTCACACGCACAGTTTAAAGAGCTACTGAGTAGCTATGGTGCATATGCAACAACACTGTATTTGGTTTTTTGCTGCTTCTTAGATTGAAACACAAGAGGTTCCTTCATATCATTTCTACCCTGATTTGTAGGAGTTCTTTGGGAGCCACGGCTTTAATGTCTCCATTGTCTCCTTTTTATCATTAGCCCGTCTTCTTTCCAGATACAAAGCAGATTGGAAATGTTTTTCAACGGTGAAGACTTATTAGAACAACTCCTAGACAAGTCATTTAGAGGTTGCTTGACTAAATCCTCATAACACACCCTGAAAATGCAGCTCATGCCATCTGCAAGGACAATTTCAGAGAGAGCAGAGCTTGGCTGCTGGGTGTGAGAAGCAGGACTAAGCACTGCCAGTTCAGTAGTTCAGCTTGCAGGCTCTTAGCATCTTCACTGACTTTTGCACAAATGGAGCAGTGCTGGCACTCCCAAAGCAATGAGGTTACTGCTTTGCCAGTGTTTACCCTGTTGGGCCAAAGCAGGATTAAAGAGGAGTGGATCATACATGTAGTTCATACACTTGGGCAGGAAGGTTCTTTGACAATGATAACAGCATTCCATTAGTTAAATAATTTGTGCTCTTGTCATGGTTTGACAAAGCTAAGCATCAAGCACATGAAATCTGTTATTTTCATAAGGGGAAAATAAGAAAATATTGAGGAAAACTAGAGAGCTGTGAGGCAAAACAGGTTCAAATTTAAAACAGTTGCTGTACAAACAAAAAAATTTATTACTAACAGAATTAAAAGTAAAAAGAAATAACAAGAAATTAAAGCAAACCTCTTCTCTCCTCCAGCACTTCTCTCACTTTTACCCAACTTGCACAAAGGATAACAGAACATGGGATTTTAGTCAGTGTTACAGTTCTTGAAAAGTCCCTCTCTTATGCTTAAGGGAAAAAGGGTTTTCTTCTGCTTCCCAAACTGCCGCCAACAGTAGACCCACCCAGAAAGAAACAATCTGCTGTGGTGTAAAACATCTCTTCCATGACAAATCTCACAGTTCCTTCACACTGTCACACATAGGCCATCACATGGGGTTATCAATCTTTTTAAGGATGAGTTATTTTGACCTGAACACAAAGGCTTTCTTCTCTCACTGCTTCTGTGAAGCCTGACGTAGGCTCTTCACAATCTTCACGGGCCACATGTGAATTCTCCATCCCCCCATGCACTTCAAATGGATTAAAGAGACAGTTTGTGATATTACAGTTTCTTACCACCACATGCAAGAAGTATTTTTAAGCTATGTGCGAGGAACGCGGCACCGCCCCTTTTCTTCGTCGCCATTTCCTTCTCCGTCTCACATGGCTCACTCTCTCTCTGACATTGAAGCCGCTATGTTGAAGAGTGTTCTTGTTCAGGCTTTATGGTGGAGAAAGCCTCACTCTCTGTTGTGCTGTTGGCTGCATCGTGTTTTCTTCAGTTCAGCGTGAAATGTGTTGGCTGCAGACAGGAGGCTCCGCCGACTCCACATGGAGAAGAGAAGGACCAGCGGGTCCCAAGGAGCCGCGCCATATGGGTTTAGCTGTGTGGCAGTCCATGGCTGGTTTTAGCTGCCTGTGGCTCTGTGATAGTACTCCCTGCAGCAACCCAGGCTCCATGCTGCTCGGAGGCCCCCCACCTTCCAGTGGGCGAGCTGGAACAAAATGAAATTCCCGCCTTTCCACTCTGTTCAAATATGTAAATTGCGAGAAACATTAGTCTAAAAGACTGTCCATCAACTCAGGTTCAACCCACTACAGCTCTAAAGTTAGTTAAACTTGCTGTACAACGTTTTTGCACTGTGCTTTTCTCAAGTTGCTTTAGCACACACCAGCACTCTTACCTGGGTGACTGAGGGCAGGTGGAGTCACAACATTTACCTGGTTTGACTTCACCAGTGCTGTTGCTATTTTGTTCTCATGCAGTCTTTTTTGTTACCCTTCTTCCCTATTCCCTGCTTGGTCTCCCAGTGTGATCCAGTTCCTGCTGGTGGCTGGGAGCCTGAGAGCTGGATGGGGCAGGCAGCTCTGGTAAAGGGCTTGTGCTGCCAGCTTTGCATCCAGGCACCACGACTTTTTACTTTCACTCTTCAGAGAGAAACCTTTCCTGTCTGACCAGCTGAAATGCGAGGAAGTAGATTGCTTTCTCCTTGTTAGCTCTTGCAGGTTTAACCAGTGCCTTGATCATCATTTTACTATTACTGCAAGGTGTTTCGTTCTTCTGGTGACTGATGGCAAAAACAAAGATGATGATAAGAGTCCCCAGTAGCCCTTTGCAGGGTAAGGAGCAAAAGGCTGACCCCTTCTTTAGGGCAGAGGTTACTCTGTGAGCCTGCAGAGTTGAACAGGTTACTGGCTAGGTTGGCAGGATGAGATTTTACCAACTTCAGACAGATTTCATGTGAATTTCCAGCATATTTGAAACATTGCCCTGGCCAACAAGAGCTGGGCAGCCAGGCCTAGCATGGAAGAACACAGCATGTGCTTTAAATGAGCACTTGTGCTCCAAAATCAGTTTGCTACATCAGGCTTCATCCTGTGAGTTAGCAGGCATCAGTGCCATGCTTTCAGCAGCATGAGGAAATTCAAATAGTAGGGGAATGGTTGGATGCATGAAATATTTTGCATTAAATGCTTCTACTTTGCTTGGCTGCTTGTCTGAGTTCAGCTCCAACAGAGGTTTTTGAAACAGGTACTGTGGTCCCCCACCACCTCTGCAGGACACTGGAGCAGGTGTCATTGGGAGGCCACTATTGAGCTGGTGGACTTAAAACACTGGTGACAAGATGTGGCTGTACCTCAGGCAGTGGCACTCTGGCAACACTGATTTTAGAATGGCAGTGTCAGAGATGCTACAGCAAGGAGGTGAGTGCAAAAATCTTTTCAGATGTTGAAGCTGAATTGCTGGCATGCAAATGGCTGATTATTCCTTACTGATCTCAGATGCTATCATGTCAAATTCACTTGCTTTGTGTCACTTCACAGCCACCCCTAGGGACACTTCCTAAATTGTTGATATGATTTGAGTGCAGGACAAGAAGTTAAGTAGCAAACTTGACTCAGTCATCAGGGTGCAGGCTGGAGACTGTTGAATTGGGGTGGTGTTTGGCAGAGCTCATGGTAAGTACTCCCTGTTGGAGGTAGAAAGTATCAAGATCTTTCTGGAGAAGCTCTAGGAGAAAAAGGGAGAAGAAAGGTGGGGCAAACTCGGGAATAGACTGATGGAAGGGAGAGTAGAAACCCTGGTGGAAGGGCCAGGACTTGAATTCATTTCATGGAAAGGAACTGAATGTCATGATGACTGGTGGGCCAGACTGAAACAACATGAAGAACTGAAAAGATCAATTTTTAATAGAAAGTCATAGAAGAGCATGTGGAGAAGATGATAACCCTTGTTTTCTGTACACATGCATATTCTCTGAGGAAGATGGACTTTGGACATTGGCTAGTTTCTCTGCTTTTACACAGGGAGCAAAGACAGCTTCAGAGCAGGGCATGCTCCAGCAGAGCTGGGGAGCCAAGTGGATGAGACCTCTCGGAATTGTTGCCCTTGTCTAGTATTGAAGAGGCTGGAGCTGCCCTAGGAGAGGAAAGTCAGTGGCTACATGTAGCTGGTACACAAAAACATCTGTAAAAGTGATACCAGCCTCACCTGAGGGCTCACAGAGGAGAAGTGGACCTGTGTCTCCACAGTGAATCGTGTCCAGCTTCTACTGGCATAGAGAGAATTTAGCCTCTCGGCTTCCCCACCTCCCCCTGGTTTTTGTGCTGGGGGTTTTTTAAGGAGCAGTGAAACAACTATTTTGCTGCCACAGTCCCAGTCACTCCCCACGGACGACTGGAACAGCCTCCCACCAAAGGCAGCTCCACAGTGGAGGATGGGCAGGTGAGTGGCTCAGCTGTTGCTATAACAACAGTACCTCTGTCTCATTTCTTTTGAAAAATGAATTGCTGCTGGTGAGATGAAGCGGAGCGGCTTCTCCTCACAGATGAAAGCCCTGCCAACAGCCTCCACACACTCTTGTTTATCTGTTGGGTCTGTCACAGCATGTCCAAGAAGCTCTGACGAGGATTTAAGGATGGGTTGGATTAGACTGTTCGGGTCAGTGTGCTTTTTGCATGTATGACTTCTGTCCCCCTGCCTCTCCTCCAGCTGAAAGTCATTTAAAGAGTCAACCTGCCAAATTTGACCTTTTCTTACTCTGCAACTAGAATTTCTCCAAAGGCATCTAAAGAATCGAAGAGTTCTGCTTCACCATCTTTTGCTTTGGGGTAGAAAACTGCTGTGAAATGAAGATTCATCAGCCAAGTATTTTGTGTGATTAAAACTAAATGCTTATGAAGCTGGCAAGGGGGTCGTTTTATTTTAAGATTTTCCTTTTTTTTATTTTATATGTCAACAATCTTCTGCTCCTAGACATAAATCTCTCAGCTCCTGCTAATATCTTCATGATGCATGCTGTAAAACATGCACAAACTGTGTACTTTTCTATGAAGGAGAAGGAGGGTACTTTAAAAGATACTATTTTACTTAAGGGATTGTGTTTATAGAGGGAAGGGGAAGTGCTGAGGTTTTAGTCTAAGACACTGTTAAATCCTGGTAGTGGTAAACTGTTTGCCAGTATATGTTTAGTGTAGGATATTCAAACCACACAAGAGTTAACATGGTGATGTGGAATGAAATCAAGATAAAAAAATGAAAGTTTTCATTGAAATAATTTGATAAGAATATGTGTGTGTTGTACCTCAAAAAAAAGGAGATACATCTATTGTTATGGCTCCCAACAAAGAAAATTAAAAAATTAGTGCCTGTTACCCCCTCAAATCCTAAAGTCTCTGAAGGAGAACAATGTGGAGGTGCAAACTTAGAATAGGTTTAATTTAGTTTCTTTTTGCAACAAGACACAACTTCTGTATCCTTCATATTTGATAGAAAATAGTTTCCATGTCAAGCTGTTTTTTATTGTATGCATAAGAAACATCATTAATATTTATATACTGGGACTGCTTTTACTTCCACTAAAGTCACTGTGTATTTGTACAGGGGGACATCCAAGTTCCAGCACATGAAACTTTAGGAACTGTTATTTTTAGGGCTGGTTATTTCCCAGACTAGATAGTTTTGATTCTTTTGGTGAACATTCATATACAAATAAGGTGATAGGTTCAGGAAAAAATAGTAAGTGTTTTAAAACCTAAAAGCATGAAACCATGTGAAAGCATATCACTTTTACCAGTCTTTTGTAAAGGATTCATTCAAACTTGCAAAATGTATGGAGTCAGTTTGCTTGTATTCCTCAGGAGATAATCACTCTCACTACTCCCTGCCTTGTCATTAAGACAAACTTTTTTCCCATCTTTTTCCTTATAGGAACTTCATGATAAGAAGCCTGCCACTAGGTGCTGTTCTTACTTTAGCCAAGCATTCGGTCAATATGAACTTGGGGTAAAGGGCCATGACACATTTTGAACATTTCTTCAAATCCTGTTTTCACCTGTGTATGCCCATTGATCTTGGTCTTGAGTCACTTGCTCTTTGATGAATGTTTTTCTGATGTGGCACCTCTTGGTAGCAGAGCACTGCTGTCATGGCACAGAGATGAGAAGGTGGTCCTTTCCTGCAAGGCCCCGTGCTCTGCAGCCTGGTGGGTTCCTGCAGACTATGGCTGATAAACCTGTCTATGCCAGGCATAATCTAGAGAGAGTGGCACAGTGTGCATTCCCACCTGCAACTGTGGAGCTTATGGGGACAAGAGCTGCTGCAGGTGGGAGAGGAGTGGTAACGCAGTGACAAGGACTCGATAGGGAGGCCCAAAACATGCTCACAGCCTTCCTGACCCCCACATTGCTGCAGGCTGATTCCTCATCTCAGCCTGCAACACAAGGAGAGGAATT
Organism: Lanius collurio; assembly: GCA_020086605.1. Taxonomy (NCBI): domain Eukaryota; kingdom Metazoa; phylum Chordata; class Aves; order Passeriformes; family Laniidae; genus Lanius; species Lanius collurio. Next base: position 6,956,321 of record JACBWW010000038.1, read on the forward strand.
TCTTATGCAAACCACTGGCTGTGCTGTTCCCTCATCTCCAGAAACAGGGGAGGGAGAGACTGAGGGTATGGACAGCTGCAGCTGTGCTGCAACAGGCATAAATTCACAGGATGGTCCAAGTTGGAAGGTACCTTAAAAATCATCTAATTCCAACCTCCTTGCCATGGGCAGGGACACCTTCCACTAGACCAGGTTGCTTAGAGCCTCATCCCGGCTGGCCTTGAAAACTTCCAGGAGCGGGACATACACAGCTTCTCTGGGCAACCTGTGCCAGTGCCTCACCATCCTCACAGGGAAGAATTTCTTCGTAATATCTAAACCCACACTCTGTCAGTATGAAGCCATTCCCCCTTGTCCTATCACTGGATAGTCCTTCTCCAGCTCTCTTGTACACCCTTTGGGTACTGGAGGGTGCTATAAAGGTCTGCCCAGGACTTTCTCATCTCCAAGATGGACACCCACAACTCTCCAAATTCAGAGTTTTAAGAGCAGACACCAGAGGAGGAGACCAGCCATGTGACAGAGGCTGTGGTCACAGAGCAGCTGGTCTATATGGCACCACAGAAGCCAAGAGGTAGAGGAATTTCCACCTGTGGGAGCTTGGCATACACTGGCTTTGTGCAAGGCAGAACAGGCAGCAAAGTCTTGGTCACTTATGCCAACATTGACCCACTGGGGACTCTTGCTCACATGTTAATTGTTTTCCCACATCAAAAAGCTGTTCTGCTCCAGTGCAAATCAAGGAATTGATGGTCTGCTTAGACCCATAGCCTTGCCTTTCTGCTTGGCTCTCTGTAGAAGAGCAGCCTCACCAGTGGCTTGGTGTCCCATGTATGCTCAGCTGTGGCTGCAGCAATGCCTGTGCTGGCCACATCGCTCTGCATTGTGTGCTGAAAGAGGCCACGCTGGCTTGAGGAACAGGAGAAGGGCACAGCCTTCCCAGAACCTCTCCCTCCAAATCCTGAGCAAGATACAGATTTGCTTGCCCATCTTATACATGGGATGAAAGGGGAACTAGCCCTCTGGGATGAGAGAAATAAATGGGATCTGAATTGTGAAAAGAAAGAAGGTTGAGGACCTCTATGTTAGGGAAGGGGTGGTAGCTGCATATCTGGGACTTTCCTACCAGTAAGAATACTTTAAAAATTGATAAAATCTTTCAGAATTTTGTCTTCTATTGTTCTGGTATCAAGGATGCAAGTATGTCCTGAAGGCATTTGCTAGAGCTGTGACCTCTTTGCTTCCTCCCCTCCTCACTATTGTTTTTTGCCTTAGCTGAAGAGAGCTGCTTTTTTTAGACTGGTATGTAAGTGAAGGACTCAAACTGGGTGTGAGTGGGGAGGACTGTACCTTGTTACAGTTCTTTGCTCTGCTTCTTTAACCTGACTTAAAGCTGATGTTAATACACTGTATTTTATAAAATTCTTTTATTCCAATTTGTTTGCTTTTCTGGAGACTTATCTTGCTATTATTTCTGTTAGCTATTTACGTTTTATGTTAGCTCCTAGCACACAGCTGATTTCCTTTTTTTTTCATTACTTGATTCAGTTAATATTATGCAAAGTGCCTTCTATTTTCTAGGGTGGATATATTTTTTCCTCCCTTAGAAGTGATTCTCAATATGTTAGCCAAGAACAGAAGGCTAATCAAGTGAAACTATGTTTAAAATGTTTTTTGCCAACAACACATTTCAATATAAGTAGTCAATTGTATTGCAGTTATTTTTAAAGAAACTTCTAGAAACGTCTAAAAAAAGGAATTTCAGAGGTAACAGTACATTTTAGTGATTCCTTTATTCTTTTTTTGTTCCAGTTTAAGAGTCCTCACTGTGTTAGGCATACTGTTTAAATCTCATCCCTGTATTAGGCACTAGCAAGCTGAATTAGTCAACTTTCTCCCTAAATTTCCTGGAAGTTAGCACAGACTTATTTTACAGTTCTGCTTTCCTAGTCAAGGGAAGGTTTGGTTTGAGGCAGGGGGAAGTGTTTGGGTTTTTTTTAGACTGTGTTTTCAAATTGATCAAGGTATAAGAATAAAATCAGAGAAACTTCCTAATTAGTTTTAAAACTTATTGTCACTGGCTTGATGAGGAGTTATCTTTTCACAGTGCCCACGAGCACCTTTTTGCATCTGCAAATGGTTAATTTTTTTCTTTCCTCTTATTTTCTTTAAGCTTCAAGAGACAGTCAAAAGGAAGTTGGAAGGCACACGTTCACCTCTCAATGGAGAACAGCAGAACGGAGTTTGTGATGGGAACTTTTCTCCAACCAGCAAGCGGACACGAAAAGATGTGCCAGGCATTGAGGCAATCAATAGCTTGTCCCTTAATTTGCCTTTGGCTGCTGTTTCTCCTCTTCACCAGCTTGACATGAAAGCTTCTCTGTCCCTACAGAACAGTGGAACTCACAGGAGTGGTCTAGAAGACTTGGGTGAAAGTGGTGGGCTTTCTGAGCTAAAGCTCCCTGTTAATGGCTGCAATGAGCTGGATGATAGTTTTAACATCCTGCAGAACAAGGAACTAAAGCAAGAGCCTTTGGACGACTCCAGCTGCATAGACACTTCTGAAACTTCTCTTTCAAATCAGAACAAGCTCTTCTCAGACATTAACTTAAATGATCAGGAGTGGCAGGAGCTCATAGATGAGCTGGCGAACACCGTCCCAGAAGATGATATACAGGATTTGTTCAACGAAGACTTTGAAGAGAAGAAGGAGCCCGAATTTCCCAGGCCTGCCACAGAGACCCAGGAGAGTGCGAGCGTAAAAAGTGATCCATCCCATTCTCCATTTGCTCATGTCCCATTAGGGTCTCCCCAGGTCAGGCCATCTTCTTCCGGTCCTCCATTTTCCAACATCTCCACAGCCTCCAGCATTGCTTCTGCATCCAGTGCACCACCAGTCCCAGTCCCAGCTGGATCACCAGCAAACTGTGTTGTCCAGTCCCCACAGACTCCCAGCCAGGCCCACACTCCCGGACAGACACAGGCACGCTCTGGAAACGGCTTCTTGATGAATCCTGCATCGGCTGTTGCAGGGTCGGGACCTGGGCCGGTGACCCTGCCGAGCGCTGACCTGTCCCCAGCTGAGCAGCTCAAGCAGATGGCAGCCCAGCAGCAGCAAAGAGCCAAGCTCATGCAGCAGAAGCAGCAACAGCATCCAAATCAGCCCTCAAGCTGGTCACCGGTGGGGCCTCCATCTAGTCCCTACGGAGGACCCTTCAGTGCAGACAAACCAAATAGTCCAATGATGTACTCTCAAGCCTTTAACAACCAAAACCCAGTAGTGCCTCCTATGGCAAATAATCCCCAGAAGACCACAATTAATAACTACCTCCCTCAAAATCACATGAATGTGATCAGTCAACAGCCAAATAACTTGGTCACAAACTCCTTGAGCAAACAGCCCAATATGCTTTCTTACGGCAACACCAAACCTCTGACCCATTTCAATACTGAGCTAAGTCAGAGAATGACCCCACCAATGGCAAATCCCGGGAAGAACCCCATGATGCCATACATCCAGCAGCAGCAATCCCAGCAGCCGCAGATGCCAGCACAGATGGCACACCTGAGCGAGGAGCAAAAACGCATGCTCATCATGAAGCAGAAAGGAATGATAAATCAGCCCATGGCATATGCAACACTCCCTGCCCTTGGTCAGGTAAGTGTGAATGCGCAACATGTGGGCAACAACAAGAGGCCAATACGAAGGCTTAGTACCTCTTTGTCCAGTCTCCTTCACTCACCTCCTCTTTCTCCTGGAAAGTATGGAATGTCTTTGTAGATGCTTCTTCCATTTTTCACATGGTATTGGAGCTTGATCATTTTAAGAAACAACTGAAATTATGTTTCATTATACTTTAGACCTCTTGTTAATTCACTGTTCTTTCTCTATGCTTCCTCTGATGAGTGTGTAGGGCCACTCTGGGAAATTTTGGGTCAGAAGTCACTTCTCCTTGGAGGCTTTGTTTCCTTTTTTTTTCATAATGCAAGAGTTGATGGTTGTGGATCCCAAACCACTGTATGGCTTAGTTTCCCACAGCGCAGTTAGCATTGTAACAAAAAGATGGAGTGGTTGGTCCCTTCTTCTTGGGGTAGAGATCAAGCCAGCTTTAAACAGCATTTTTAGCATTTTGGCTCTGGGAACAAAGGATGAACATTTTGGGTGCCAAGTGCCTTTGGTTTTGACTGGAAAAAGAACAACGGAATGCTTTTAGTTGTGCTTGGACCATGATGATGAGATGAGATGAGATGAGATGAGATGAGATGAGATGAGATGAGATGAGATGAGATGAGATGAGATGAGATGAGATGAGATGAGATGGTTTATTCTGGGACTTTAAAGCAGTCTTTAGCAACCCAAAGTGTTTTGTCTTTCAGCAAGAGGCTAAAGCCATTTGGCTTCAATGCCTTGGCATCACTGTCTCAATGCTAAGCTACGGTGCAGCAGTTGCCAGGTTTGGGGAATGCTTTGTAATGAGTTAATAACCAGTTTGAATCGTGGTTACATCAATGTCCTGTCACCTCCTGGGTCAGCAGGGTATTCTTAATTGTGCAGCCCCTGTAAAAATCTGCCCACTGGTGTCATGTAAATGCTCAAGAACAAATTTTCTAAATGTTGTTTTGAGAGTTTAAAAATTATTGAAGTTAGTAATCAATTCCCAAATTAGGTGGAGTTTAAAAATGGATTAAAGTTAATGATCAATCCCCAAAGTCGGTGATGCCTTCACAGGAGTTATGTGCCACCAAAACATTTCAAGAAGTCTGATATATACTGATAGTGCATAATACACTAATAGAATTGTTGGTTGATCATTTTAGCATAACAGCTTTTCACCAAATTAGCTGTTTCCACACCACCTACAAGGAATACTTCGTTCTGAGCACGGTTTAACTGTGACTTACACTGTAATGCATGTAGAAATACAGCAAAATTTGTCATTCCTTCAGCTTGTGGAATCTGGAGATCAACCAATAAGGAGGAGTAAGAGCTTTACCAGGTCAGAGCACATCATATAATATTTAAAATTAATTACAAAACAAAAAATGTTCATCTGCCTCCTGGTTTTGGTTCAGGATGTATGGTGACAGCTCAAAGGTTCGTATTTTTATATTAATTCTGCTTGCCTATTGCATTAGGCATAGGTGATCTAAAGCCACTTCTCTTTAGGAAGGCTTATCTAGAGAACTACTGCAATAATGACATGGAACGAAGACTGTAATTGGAGCTACAGATTTGTTGGTTTGTAACTGAGAGGCAGAGAATGCTTGGTCATGCTGTCTAATGCTTTATTGTTTCTTTCTTTTGCTTTTGTTAAATCTGTTGAACTCAAAGACCCATCAAACAGTTGAGAAGATGAATTGCCTGTGTGAAGGAGTTAATGCCATCTCCTCCATTTCATAAGTCCAGAAATTCATGTTAGTACTTCTCTGCAATTCCCCAGTATGAAGGGGTAGTCAAGGTTTCATATATCTAATCTCACTCAGTTCCTCTTTTATTTTTTTTAATGTAGAAAAAACTAGATATTTGGATACAACTTGACATTCTTCCATAAACAAGTTGAGATATTAAGTCATTTCTGTGTCATACAAAGAATAAACTTAAGGCAGAACCATATTTTGTTATATATTATGTGCAATTCACATTTATTGATCCATCCAGGATGAGGGACTTCTTGCTTTTGTGTAGATGTCAAAAGGCCCCTTTACTACTTGTGGAACCCACTTGCCTACACTGAAGGGATTTTTTTTTGTGAGAAAGGTTAAAACAATAAGTTTCTAACTCTAATTTCTTCCTCCTTTCTCTCCTGCTTCCCTGAAAAGCATTTTCCTGTGGGAAATTAGAAAGCTTATGTGAAAGTGAGATGTGCTTGATGGAACTTACTGTTTTTGTAAAAGTGGTAAAATGTTGATATTGTTAAGTTAAACCCAGACTGATGCAGATTATCTGATTCTGTGACTTACTACAAGGTCACAGATGAAAAATAAGAATATTGCACTCTTCAGTTTAAAATTAATTTCTGAATGTAAAGTGAATGTATCTTTCTGTCAATTTATAGTTTCTACTTTCATTGTAGTTTTAGGGTTTGATGGAGATTTGTAAAAGTGTGCGTTTGTGTTAAATAATCACAATTGTTTAATAAATTATATTTAAGAGGGGAAAGAATCTACTATTACATCTAGTTAACAGTGACCATATACTTCTATCACGTTACTCATACAAGGGCATATTTGAGAACCAAAAGCTGCCTTAGACATCATCTGACGTACATGAGTGCCTTGACTTACTTTCTGTATACTACTGTAAAATTTAGGTATGGCTTAGTTCTGTGTATATGTGCAGATGCTAATTAAAACCCTTTTGTGCCTGAGGTACTTCTGTTGTGATAAGTAGTATTTTTACATGAACTCACTGCTTCAGTTTTGAGCGTATTTTAGTGAGACATGTCATTTTTTTCAGTCCAGCTGGGGCTTTGCAAATGCTCTGTGGAGGTCAGCTGTCCATGACTGTCCTATTAATGGTGTCAGTGCTTTGGGCTTGTGTCCTGGGCATGCTGAGCATCACTGCCTACTCTTGGAAAGAGAGGAAGCCTTTCTGTTCAATGTGTATTTGAGTGGTGGACAGGCTAAATTAGCAGCCTAGCTAGCAGAACTGGTATCCAACAGAAGTAGGATTTCTCTAAAGGCTCTCTGCACTGTAGATATTGAGACTCTTCCTGTCAGATGTGTTAGTCCTTTGCTTTTCTGTGAGATCCAGGACTGGTACTGGCACTGCAGTTGTAGCCCTCTACAGACTGTAGCTGAACAACCCATGTACCCTGAACCATTAAGTCCTGTATCTTCTTCTATACTTTGTTTCTCTTCAAAGGAGCACTGGATGGGGTGTTTTTGCATGAAGCAGATACTGGCTTGGATTTTTGAGTCAGGGATTTTTCCAGGAGTGGCCTGATGGTAATTTTTTTTCTGGAACTGAGTGTTAAAACCATGGGCAGACCCTGACCCATCTATATCCACCAAAACTCATGGTGGTTCCCGACTTATCTACCTTATCAAGGCTCTGTCCTACTAATATTTCCTTGTGCCTGACTGTTCTCCACTTGGTCCAACTCGTACTTAGAATTCCCTGCTCTTTACCTTGTTCCATGTATCCTGATTTGCCCTAAACCCAGTTGTTAGTTTGCAACTATGTCACAGGTGTTGCGTTTTTTTGCTCTTGCTTCTTCTGGGTTGTTCTTTCCTTCTTGCTTAGCTGGAGCTTATAGGCTAATCCAGCAAGTAGATTTTCACAGGGCTGGTAACTTAATAGGTATTTGAGGGGTAGGAGTTCTCTTCTGGCTCTCAAGTGATAATAAAAGAAATAATTTCCACACCAAGATACAGCAGTGATTTTGTTTAGACTTTTTATACGATTTTAGAAATGAAAGGAAGAAAGCTTGAACCCACCTCCTTTTCAAAAATTACACTGTTGTTTTACCTAAAATGTTCCATTAAGTTTTTGAGATGTATGCCAGATTTTATGGGAGGCACTTTTTTCTCTTTTACCTCAAACCAAAAAGTAATTTCAAACTGAGAAAAATAAAAACGTTTTCTTTGGGAAATTTAAGACTAATTAATTATGTCTTTTCTTGGTTCCAGCTGTTCAATACAAATGCATAATGGTATGAGAAAAAAAGCAGCCCAATGGAAAAAAGTTGAAAGGCTGAGGCAGAATCTGACATTTGGAGCCAAGTGTATGAGGGAAAGTAATGAGAGGTCAAAACAAAACAGAATTCTCCGTGGGTGTAAGAAAAATAAAACTAGACTGTAGCTCTTTGCCTGCATGGGATTATGAGGATGCTGCAAATATTTCCTATTGAAACCACTACTTATATTGTTTAAAATTGTAGGGATGTGAATAAAGGAGAAAAATGACACCATCCTGCAAGCATATCTTCACATTTAATTATCTGTCCTTTGTTTTAATCTTATACATTCAAGATGTATTATCTGCTCAGTCTGGTTTTGCATGCTAAAACTAAAGGGAGACCTGTGTCCTGAGAACATTTCCAAAACATAATCGTTGTCCTTTAGAAGTGAAAAGATGTGTTTGTCTCTGGAATTGTAAAAGAGATTTTACACTTTTTTGAAGGTTATCTTTGGGACAGTGAGAAAAAAGATTGTTCATGTTCTGGGATTCAGCCTTTTTTAAAGGCCTACCTGAAAGTAAAGAAGAAAGATAGATTTGTATTCACGGCATGAAAGTGTGACAGAGACACAACTGTCTTACCAGATTTTAGGGGAAACAGGCTGGAATAGAAATAATGAAGGAGACAGTGAGGATCATTTGCTGAGCTGCCTATGGAGCTGTAGTGAATGCCTGTCTATGCTATATTTGACATGTAGACACCGCTTTCCACAAAAGCTTTGACTTAAAAGAGTTTAGATGCACTTCCTGCCTTTCATGAAAGTCCAAATGTGCTCCCTAGAAATCAGTCTCTGGTAGACTTTTAAGGACAGGTGGTTAACAGAATTTGCTGGGATGGATTCTGACCATCTTACCAGGTAATTTGTGAACATAGCCTAGCCTTCTTACCATGCCTGCTGTCATCTTCCCATTGTGTTGTGAAGGAGGCCATGTTAGCATAAATCACTAGAAACAAATATTGGGATAGCATTTGGCTGAGATCTCCATGCCATAATCCTACAGTTTTGTTGGTGTTTCCTCATTTTGTGACCTGTGGGTGTGTACTTATTAATGTAATACAAACTTTGTTCATTTCATATGGCAGTGTTTTTCTCCAAAGTTTTTCCCCAACCTAAACCTTGCAAAATTGAAGAATGTTGCTCCCATGCCCCAAGTATACCACTCATCCTATTGTAAGGAAATGGGAACAGACTGCTCAGGGAAGTGGTTGATTCACCATCCCTGGAGGTATTTAAAAGACATGCACATGTGGTGAGGGGGTTTGCACCTAGCATGCCAACAGAAAGGAGCCCAGGGGTCTAGGCTGCAACCCCTCTGAAGGTGGCACACACAAAAAGGAGGGGAAGAGCTCCTCACCCAAGGGAGCAGTCTTCTCTGAGGCAGGTTTGAGGGCACACAGGCAGAGGCAAAGAAGAAGAAAGGGGACTCTCCGTATGGTTTCCACATAGAGCTTTACTCTGTGAAACGGACAAGGACAAAGAGCCAAATTTTGGACAGGGACCATGGATTTTTATAGTGGGGATGGGAAGGTGGGGAAAGGGATTACAGCTAATAAGATAATGGCAAGATGGCAGGGTTGACAGTGAGGGACCCAATGGGAATAACACATAGGAGGGACTTGGGGAAGGAACCAATGGGGGTGTCAAACTTTCTAGAACTTATACATATTAACTAGGGGAAATGAATATACATAGACTTATACATAAAACTGGGAGGGGAAAACATGAACCAATCATAGGGAAACATGTAAATCGTCGAACCCCGAGATTGTGGGTTGTCACCCTAAAGACAGAGTGAGCTGCTTCAGACCTCAGTGCCTGACCACCGCAGCTTGGTGTCAGTGGGATCTTCAGTGGTCAGAGTGGCTGGGGTCACTTTTACCTCCGCAGTGTGGTTCTTAGGGCTGTGGTTTAGAGGTGGACTTGGCAGTGTTGGGTTAAATGCTGAACTCTGTGATCTTAGAGGTCTTTTCCAGCCTCAATAAGCCTATGATTCTATGAAATTCTTTGGTGAAACTTACTGTCCTGAAACCATGCTGACAAGTATTCACTGTTAAATCTTCCAAGTCATTGTTGGTAGAAAGCTGAAACCAGTTTTGCTAGAGAGTGCGTCAAAATATCTGGTCTTTTCCACTTTAAAAACGCATTTGTGGTAGTAAATTTTTGATTCATAGAAACTTCTCCGTTTGTTTAAGATTTATAAAAATACATTGTTGAGTGATTTTCTTCTTGTCTAGTTTCTTGAAGACTTAAAGTGTGCATTATTCACATCTGTAAAGAAAATGTCCTGTGTTATTTTTAGATGCAGGGTAATTTGTATTACTGACTGCACAAAGTGTATATTAAATGTCCCCTATATTTCTTTTTTTTAGACTTTTCCTTCCTACATGACCTAGATTGCTATGAAAAATGCAGTTTGTCCTGTTATTTAGCAAGGTCCAATAGTTTAATGATTCAGTGTGTGCCAATCAACTCTCCTTCAGTTTTATTCATTACAATTGCAGTTGTGAAGCACTGTAGTTTTGAAATGTCTATAGCCAGTAGCAGCATATTTTTACATACAGTGCTATCCTTTCCTAGTGGGTTTTTTTGTGCCATTTTTTCCTGAAAGTGCAAGTTAGCATCATCAGTTTTATCTTTCCAGTTTCATGACCTGTTCCACCTGCTTTCAGCAATACCAGCCATAACCAACTTCTTATTGTCTCTGGGCCTTTGTAACTCTTTGTGTTCATTGTGTTTATTGCAAACCAGTACCTGTCCTGTTTTCATGTAGATAGTGAGTTCAGTTCAAGAGTTAGATTTTGTTATTTTCCATTTTTATTTTGAGAGAAGACTCATTCCAAAGACAAAGAGTAAGTTTCCCATCCTTGAGAGTACTTTGTTTATTTAGCCTTTAGTGCCTCACTACTGATTGCCAGAGCTCACAGAGCACTTTTCTGAACATTTTGGTTTGACTTGATCTGATTCCTTTTTCTCCAGTCTGGGATCTTGCATGACCCAACCATGATGCAGATTGAATCCTAGCTTGCACTTAGATAATATTTGAGTTTTAGATTTGTCCCTGTGTAAATTTTTAAGTCCATGTATCCTTAGCTTTACCTTTTCCTTGATTGTAGACATTTAGAATACTTCCTGCCCCTGTATTTATTCATTTCCCTTCCACAGTTCCTGAGTTTGCCACTTTGCTTGTCAACATCTCAAAAATATTAATCAGACCTTAATTTTACAGGAATGCATATTCCTGTGTTTAAATTCATAAATACAGAAATCTGAATGTCTAACAGTCAATCATGCCTCATAACACTGCTGGTTGGAAATACTCAGAAATTCTAAAATTGCTTTAAGATCATGAGCTCATAAAATTAATAAATATTGGGGATAAGATAGTAGTTATCTTCCTGTTTTCTAAACTCCTAGGATTCTTGACTTCCAGCTGTTCTGTATCCATCTGGGATGGGAATTTGCTTTTTAGAGTAAAGCTTTGATTCTCCCTTCCCCTTTTGGCTTTAGAATATGAAAGTGAAGGGAAAACATGTGAAATTATGAATCTTGCAGTGGCTTATAAGATAATATAATACTGGGGGTTTTCCTTACTGCCATTCCAATCCAACCTGTTCTTTTACCCAGCTGTACTATCAAGGTTCTGGTGCAACTCCAGACCTCTTTCTTGGAAGCTTCCCTTTGGTTGTGCATGTATTTCTAAGGTGTCACATAGTCTTTTTTGAAAATACACATCACAAAATGAAATTACATTGTTTCCAAGTTACAGTCTATATTGAATACACAGGTGAAGTAATTGCTCAATGTGTACTGAAATTCCTTCATCTGCCACCCACAAGAAGGCTGTGAGTGCAGTGGATTTACCAGAACTTGTAGTTTGCAGCAGTGATAAAATCAGCATCAGCTCCTCACCAGATTTAATAGTACAGATCCAGGGCCAGGAAGATCTCTCTACTTCATCTCTTTTTCAGAGGGACAGGGAAGATCTCTTCTTCCTTCTCTGCCCAATCTTCCAGGTCTCAGGCTAACCAGTGAGATTGGTGTTCAGCTTTCCCTTGCTGGTAGTGGGAGTCAAGCAAGTCTTGCAATTCATTTTGGAAGAGAGCAGACCTTGCTGGAAAGGCCAAGGAAAGGCTTTGCAGTTGTCCACCCATTTTCTATGGCACTGTTTTGGATCTGAACACACTCAGACCTATCTTATTTCCACAGAATAACCACTTAAAGGGGAGTGGGTGTTTATAATTTCTAAAGATCTGAATACAAATAATTAAATAAATAAATGTTTAGCCTTCATCAGTCATATAACAATGAACTTTAGATTAATGAGATCTGGGCCCTTACTGCTGTCTGTACTGATTATAGGAGATGAAACAAACTGCCTCCTTTCAGGCTCCATTTCCACCCTCAGCAGCATTTCTAAGCCTCAGTGTCATTTCATGTATCTCTGCCAACATTAGATTTAAAATTGCCTTTTGACTATTCTGTTCTGCAGGAAACAAACTGTTAGTGTTAAAAACGGGAACGCACTCCCGGTTCTAAAGTGATTTCAGCTTTTATTATGTGGCCTAAAGCATAGGGGTCTGCGGGTGGAGCACACACCAATGGTCCAGGGAATGCAGAGCAGGAGGGCTCCCGGTCAGCGACGAGTGTGGATGCTGCAGAGCTGGCGCTGGATCTTCTTCTTCAGAGCAGGGATGTTCCCGATGTTCAAGGTCGAGCGGCACCCCTTACTGACCTAGATGTCCCCTTTTTATACTGTTTTTTGTCCCTTTGGATTGGTCTCTGTTTGGATCCTTTGTTTGCATGTAGGTTAAGGCACTGATTGGTTCATAAGGGTTTAGTCCAGGCTGGCTCGTTGCTTGGGGGAGGTGCACTCTTACTTAGGTGTAACACAGTAAATTGAGTACCATATTTCTTATAACTACACGTCTGTCAGGAAAATTAATCCACAAACACCAGAGGTTTATGTCCAAAAAGGAGACTTAGGACCAAGGCTCATATTTTCAAAGGAAAAGTAATAGTCCCATTTTTAGGGGCTCATTTTTGCTTACCTTTGTTTACTGCAGTTCATGAAGCTCAGGAGTGTTCTGAACTTGTGAGCAAATGTTATTGTATTTTGTGGAGTTACATGTGGAGCCCAACAGCCTTTTTTAAACTTGTGTTTAGATACTCCTTTGTGGCTAGTATAGCTTTTTGGCTTTTTGGACATGTAATACCAGGAGCTTTTCTGTCCCTTCTCTAAAGCAATGTGACTTACAGCCTGGTTGTGCCTCAGCAGAGGGCTTGGGCACCTGATCCCAGAGCAGTGATACCAGGACCAGTGTCAGCACCCATCCAAAGCTTTCAGCTCAACTTCTACTTAACCTGTGTCTGTGTGAAGGAGTGCTCTCTGATAATCATTCTGTGCTCCCTGGATGGTTAGAATGTTCCAGCTCAGCAGCAAGGTGTACCTTTCACTTCTGAATTCGTATTTTGTCTTTCATTTTATCTATGTGGATCCTATTTCTGGTGCTTTCAAATAATTTCTAAATATTCAAGCCTAATGCTACCTAGAAGTATTATGTTATCAGCATGTGTGTTCCCTCCAGAAAGATTTCCTAATGCTGCAACATTTATATGTCCTTAATAGGAATACTTAATACTTCTTGAAAGACTGTCCTAATAAGTGGTCAAGCACAGATTTGGAGTCCTGTGCTCAGGAGGTTCTGCCAAATCCCAGCTGATGCATCTAATTTGCTAAAGAATGTGGCTTCTGCTCTCTCAGCAAAGATTTCATTCCTCGTGGGCAGTGAGAAACTTGCCCCTCTTTGTGTTAATGTTCACCAGCTTAGTGTTATCTGAGACAGCCAAATTTGTTAATAGGAGAGGAACCAGTCTGTTGGTCTGTATGGTCTTTGTTCTCTTGTTGCTTTCTGGAGTCCTCCCACCCCATACTCACCCCTTTTTCATGTGTGAGAGGAACATGCATTAGCCGGCAAGCATATCTTACACACTGGTACAAACCCACCCTTTCTGTGGCAACAAATCTTCCAAACAGGTGCTTCTTCATTTACACCCAGTGTGAGCTTGTTAGCATCTCTTCCTGTACAGTTAAGAGAAGAGCTGCCTAGAGAGGGTCAAATATCTCATAAGAAAGCAAGCCCCAGTTTGGCAAAAACATGTTTCCTCTGTCTCCTTTTCACTTTTGTTTCACACTTGGGCAGCATTAAAGCCAACTACTCACTCCAGAAGCTTTGTCTTTGGCTGCTCATGCTAGCACCCTTCTGTAGAATCTGTTCTGCCAGATCCCTTACTTCTGGTTAAAATCTGCTGGTTTGAAAATCAGGTAAACCTATAAGATGCCTTTTGTTTGTGTATGCTGTTTGAAGAAACTAGAGAAAAGTCAATGTCTTTAAAAAACAGAAAGAAAAATAATTTCAAAGTGTCTACCTAGAGAGAGTGTAAGGTCCATCCTGAGATGATGATTCCTTTTGTGACATGACATTCCTTGAAGAGTAAACATTCTCAAAGGAATCTGAATATTAAATTCATTTTTGTACATGGTATCGCCTAGAGAAAGCAAGATTCCTGAGACTGCCCAACATACAGTTTCCAGGGAATTATTTTTCCAGTATGTACTTCTTTCCCTCTGAATCCAACAGGTTGGGGAGGTTTGGGGGTTTTTTTCCCCCCTCTTGTTTTTTGGTTTTAATCTATCTTGTATTATTTGTCTGCTCCTTTTCTCTCTCTCCCTCTACTCCATGATCTATTTTTCTTTCTCTCCCTCTAAGTCACCTGTTCAAGTGTACCTCCTGTTTCCCCTCATCCAGCTTTTAGCTCTCTGCTTCCCCTCCTTCCCCATTTAATAGCACAGGACCTTGTTTTGGTATTGCCACAGTTCACAGGAAATTACTGCAGACACCACGGCTTTCTGTGGTCTCTATACCTCTGGAAGATGAAAATAGAATGAAATACTTGTTGCCATACTAAATGGTTTTTAACCAGTCATGGGACAGATGAAGGACTGGGGAATGTCAGCCATAATCTTACTAATGTAGTAGCACCATCCATGAGATAAATTTGGCCTCCCCACCTGCAGTCTGACCACTAATCCATCTCAACTAGAATTTCAGTGTTCCAAACTATGGAAATGCTTCAATGGATAAAGATTATTTGTAGTTTTCCCTTATTGCAGATGGCTAAAACAAAACTAAAAAGGTAGGATTTTTTCTATTGTTAGGTGGCCAGGGACATAACACACCTAGAGGATTCGCCTATGGCAGGAGAATGCAGTAAATTAGGGTTACAAACCCTTGCAGTCTCACAGATGGAAAAGCAATTTTAAGTGATTTTTTGGGAGAGTGACTTTTAAGCCCTTCATATCATGTGAAACTGGTCCCATCACTTGAAGACAGGTTCACTGTTCCCCCCCACACATGCATAGAAACAGAAATGTTTATAAACCTTTTAAGACATTTCTGGAGTAGTTACTATGTGTATCACAAACTACACAATGCACATGGATGTACAGTAAAATTTAGTTTATGTGGTCACTCTGAAGATGTATTCACCTTATTCATCTGACTACATGGGGGTTGCTAGTCCAGGATCAAGAAGAATCATTTGTGTTTTTGTCCAAGCACCTGCTCACATTCCCTCGGTAAAAGACAACACAATGGGGAAACTCTGTGTACCAAAAAGCTTGTGTGTCTGAAGCAGGTAAAGCTCTGGGTGTCAGTGGGAGATGTTGGAGATTTCTCACTGTGACACAAGAGAAGTCACCAGCTGTGCCACTCTGGAAATTTCCCTTTCCACTTACCCATTCCTATACCTGGTTTGCAAACAGCACAGAGATTACATCCCCAGTCCTTCCCAATGTGCAGACCAGAGTGAAAACTGCTACCAAAATAAAAATCATTGCATCAGGTTACATTAAGGGATGGGCTGTTTTCCAAGGCCCCTGCTGAAAGGGACACGGGTGTCACCTGCAGGCACCCTTGCTCGAAGCCTGCTTTGGCTAGGGATGGACAGCATGTTAGATGCACTGCAAACCTGGGATTTTTGTGCTAATGGGGCAGTGGAAAAGGCCCCAGCTTGGCAATAACTGGGGGGTCAGGGAGGGGGGAAAACCACTTATACCAATGCGGCTCTTCAGGAGAAAGAAGACTGTGAAAAAACAGGGCCCCTAAGCCCTTCTTTTTAGTAGAAGCTGCACTGCTCACACCATGCACATCAATCCTGCATTGCTGTCAGCAAGATGTTTCCTACTGCAGCTGGCCGGGGAAAGCTGAATAAAGACCAACAGAACCCTTACACCTTATTATCTACTCACCTATCTGGAGCATCCTGCTTGCATTCTCTGCTTCCCTGTCATTTGGCAAGCCTTGTGCCAGAGAGGATGTGTGCTCTTTGGCTTCTAGGCAGCACAGGTCAGAGTAGAGTGGAAATGTCAGGGCTGTAATTGAAGCAGAGCTCCCAGCATTGTGCTTCCTATAACAGACAGCAGCTGTGAAGTGGCCAGCACAGACTGGCAGCTCTCCTGGGTGCACTCTGGCACCTTTGGCTCTTTCACCAAAGGCAGCTGATGTGTCTGCTTTGGTCTGCTTCTGCCCAGGCTCTCTGCTATAAGTGCAGTGTACTGGGTCAAAAAAACCAAAACATTAATGTCAGTAAATAGGCTGGTATATTCATGCTCCTGAGCGTCACATTCCTCTGTAAAAAGCAAGGACTTTTGGAATATCCTCATGGGTAAGTCTGAAATGAAGGTACTGGAGAGGACACTGAATGGCAGGGTATTGTTATTTTTTGAAGGTGGTCTTTTATCACCTCTCAGATTTCTCAGAGAAAAGAACATGGGTTATTGTGATTGATTTTCAGTTAATTGAGAATACGTGGTGTTTCTCTCCTCCATTTTTCTTATCTATTCCACCACTTTTATTTTGCTATTAATAGACTGTGCTTTGCCTTTTCATCTTAGTGAGAGATTTCTCACCTACACAACCTTAGTCAATGGGAGCACTTACGTAAGGACTGCCCCTGTGCATCTTAATGAAACTGGAGAAATGATGAGGGCTTTTTTCCTTGTTTTTGGGGATTGGATTCTTCTTTCTCAAAGACTTTTTTTGGCCTCACATAATTAGATCACTACTGTGCAAAAAACAACCCACTTTGATTACAGCTGTGATTGCACAATGCCTGCACTTTCTTGAATGTTTTTCCCATCTCTTCAAGGTTAAGTAAGATCCAGTGGGTTGGACCTTTGATCTGCGTAATGAAAGGCAAAGAGGTAGTTTGTAAATCCTTTCTTTCCATCTTTATTCTTTGCAGTTTGAGACCTGAAGGCCTGAAATAACTTTTGCTTGCTAAGAGGAAACTTGATGTAATATATGTGGAGATGCTATTATGATAATTAGTGTTGTTAGGAAAAATCAATGGGTGTAAGTCATCCAACAGCAAGCAATGATCTTCTCACAATCAGCAATTTATCATCCATTGCCGATGCAGGAGGGCTAGGACTATTTTATTCACATAAATTTCTCATTCATTTAGTCAGTAAATCATGGTGCACTTCATGATAGTAATTTTTAATGTGACTGCATTTTGTTAAGTTTTAATCACACATAATGGATTTTATCTGACAATGAGGTCAACCTGTAGTCTCTTCCTCTGTCATTTGTATCTTACCATCCCATCATGGGCAAGATCACAGTCATACACGGATGCCCCAGACTTCAAGGAGATAGGGAAATATGAGAGGCACAGGAAGATGAGCTGTTAAGACTAATTTTTAAAAATTGAGGCTGAGGTGAGGATTTACTCTCAGTGGAAAAACAACAGATTATAAACTTGATGTATCTTTGTGTTTGAGGGTAGCTGAATTTGTTTGAAAACTCTTTGCATGAGCTCTCTAATGACACTTTTGAGCTGACCAGTTTGAGTCAGGGCTGCAAGAGCACCTTTATCCACTGGATACCCTGGTAGGGATGTAGCTGATGCTGCTCTTTCGTCTGCATTCCATGGTGAACTTTTTCTTTGGAAAAGCAGTGGAAGATGAGTCATAGAAGTGAGGCAGGGAACCTTTGCGGTTTTCAGTGACAGACAGGCTCTTTTCTTCCGCGTTCTCATCTTGAGCCTGAACTCTGTAGTAACTTGCTCATTCCTAAGTTGGTAGAAAAAGCCGTGTGACGCGATGCGTGAGTGGAAGGGGGGATGGAAAGAGCGTCGCGTCCATCCCGATCGCGTCCCTGTCGGAGCAGCTCTGGGGGTGCCGCACAAATGCACTCGGACACACTCTGACACACCGGACTTGGTGGATACTCGCAGCCGCTCACACACACAGAGTCGGACAGCTCCTGCAGCGGCGCCGGGGACAAAGAGGCGGGAGGAGTCCTTTATATGGAGTTCCGAGGGGGTTATTGGGATCCCCGCTCAAAGGGATTCAGGGACAAAGAACACAGAACACTGAGGGGTCCGGGGTTTTATCCGGAGAAGCACCAGGGGCGGGCAGAACATCAGAATCTTTTATTTGGGGGCCAGGGGATGGAGAGGACGTGGGGTGACAGGGCAGTGACCACTGGGGAAGGCGAGGGGTGGAACAAGGGAACTGGGAACCAGTGGGGTATCGAGGTAACGAGAACTACCTAGAACATAGACTTAAAAGGGATAAAAGGAGGTGGTTTTAGACCTCTGAGCCTGCCCACCAGCGAACGACCACTGTTTAGGGTTCTGTGGCTCCTTGGTCATTCCTGCAGTGGACTCAACCACTGCAACAGTCCTGTTGTCTTCTTCTACAACAGGAACGTGCCTTGGATCTCCCTTGCAGCTTCAATACAGTTCTCCAGGTCTTGCTTTTATTTCTGAGTGGCTGTGGAGTGTTTTCATTTGCTTCTTATATATGTGGTTTGACTTGATGTCCTTCCCCTCTGAAGCAAGCTGTGGCTGTTTATTCTCTTTCCCTCTGGCTTCCCTGTGTTTTGGTCATCTTCTTTCCCCCTACATCCCCTTGCACAAGTATGTGTTACAAAGTCAGGTGGAGGCTTATAAAATCCTTGGGGCAGAGACCTGCATCTCCTATACGTGTTCCTGTGCTCCCTCTGCGCAAGAGCTGTCACATGACCACCTGCATAGACATGGTTTTTTCTGCTCCCTTTCAGTGGATGCAGCCTTCATGTGAGATCAGTATACAATTTAGAGAGGTGTTTGAGTTCCTTCAGGATGAAAGGTACTACAGAAGTATAAAATCCTCATACTGTCCCAGATGGCTGGCCACTGATCTTGAAACACCCATTTCAATTCTCCCTCCAGACCCCCTGATTTCTTTCTTTTGTTGTTGCTCTGAGAGAGTGACAATCTGGAGACTGATGACCCTTTCTCTTGCTATGGTACTAGAGGGAGGAGAGGGAGAATTAATTGTCCATGAATATTGCAGGAGTTTTTTCCTCCTGTATAAAAAGATTGGGATACCTTGTGTGTACTGAGGCTATGACTTGCCACCCTGTGATGGCTTTCATGTGGAGCCTGACCTGCTCTTTCTAGGTCAAACTCTCTCTTGTTACACTGCTGCAAGTCAGGAATATTCATTGAAAATAATGAACTAATGCAGAAGCCATTTTAGAAAAAAAAAAAAAAAGAGGTAATTTGTTTGGTAAATGGAAATTGAATAAACTTTCTCTGATGTTTTGTTTGGGCAGGGTTTTTTTGGGGGGGGTTTTGGGGTTTTTTTTTGTTAGTACTGAAGAGAAGAGCAACCTGAAAACATTTTGTCTTAGCAGGTTTTTAGTATCTCTCTCTCTGTGTCTTTCTCTGTCTCACTAATGCAGCTTTGCCTACAGCCTCATGCATTAGCAATGCAAAGCAGATTTTGAAAGCCAAGGGAATCCAGGCTCTTCCAGATGAACACTGTTTTTAAAAAAGACAAAATTCTAGAAAGAATAAAGGTTGTCCAAGTGACATATGGTGTGACAGTGACCCTACTGTAAAGACAGATGTACAGAGCTAATGGTAATCCTACACCAGAGCCAGATAACATTCTGAGGTTAGGAAATCAAAGTTCCATGCTTTGGCTTAGCAGACAATTAGCATGTGGAGCCTGCCTTAGTTCTGGAAACAGGGCAATTCAGTTCTTAGTCATGTTGCATTTGGGGCTTTCAGCTTTGGTAGCAGCAAGATCCTACTGCTCATCCTGTGCAGGAAAATCAGACCCATGTAGTTTGACAAGGGAACAGAGTGTATTTAGTAAAGCTTCAGTGTTTAGATGGATTTCTGATAATTAGTTCTGAGAAGTTCACATCTATTATTGCAGAAACAGGTCTTACACTGCTTCAAAGCTGTGGGGCTTTTAAATTGGGGAATAAGTGCAGGGGAATAAGCAGCAGTTGCTACCCAAGGGATATTCTGGAGCCTTTTTCACATGGGGACCCCAGGAAGTAACCTACAGCAAACTAAGCATCAGGTTTGTCCAAGAGCCACCTCTGCACATGGAAGTTTGATATCTTTTAATGACAGAACTGAGTCCCAAGGCTTGGAGTGCAGCTGTGGTTCCCTTGAGTCCCAGCACAGGCAGCCCCTGGCCAGCAGAGTTTTGGGGCAGCTTCAGGTGGTCAAGCACTGTGCAAAGGCACATTCTTCTTTCAGAGAAGAGAGGGGAGTACACCTGATGCAATTATTTCATTTGCCAGTGGCTTGGTATTGAGTGAGTGAATTCCTTTTTGCATGAATGCCCTTGCTAAAAAAAAAAAAAAAAAAAGTCGTGGTCAGTAGTGAAAACCAGGAATGTTTTGTGTTGTCTGGCAAACTACACCTACCTCACCCAAGCCCACCTCTCTGCTTCTGACTCCCCTCTCTTTCTTCTGGTTTATAAATATATTTAGCAATGAGATCTTCCATATTTGTATTTTCTGAAAATACGAAAGGTAGGTCATGTCTTCAAATATGTGGTATCAGTAGCAATCCTTGGAAAACAGAAATTAATAGGATAGGACCATGATTTTTTGTAGCAGTTTTGGATGCCACAGCAGCATTCGGTTAGGCTTGATTTTTAAAATGGCAAAATCATCCCAGTATCAACAAAAAAGTTTATCGTCACTGAGACATTTTGACCATACTCATTGCATTTCTTTTTTATGTTTACTTCTGCTTCCCTGGAAAGGAAGTATTTGGGTACAGGAGAAAAACACAAATCTAAAATGTCTAAAGGCAACATATGATTAAAAAGAAAAAAAGTGTTTTCAGACTTATTTTGGAAGGAAATATCCTGGCTCAGGTGCCGAAGGTAAACAAGGATTTAAAGAATGTATTGGTGTTGTTCTTCAAATCCTATGCACATGTTTTGTATCATTATTGGTCAGGAATGAGGACCTGTCATATTTTTTTTCTATTTGCTATCAAATGTTTTCTGTCATAGTATCTGGATCCAAGTACAAAATTATGGTTATGACAAAGTATTGTATCTCAGTCACTCCAAAGTTGAACTGCTTTATCTATTTAAAAGGCATGTGTCAGATTTTTTTAATATAATCTTTTTGGAGGATTTTTGGGCTTATTCATTCCTTTAGAAGCAACCTTGGGTGTTTATTGGCATTTCTCTTTGCATTTTGCATTCAAATGGTGGTTTTATTGAAATAACTTTTTTTTTAATTGGCCGCTGTGCATATCTGTCTCTGCTTTCCTGTTGCATCATCTGCTTCTCGTTTCTGTCCTGCAAGCAGAGTTACATCCTCTTGCTTAGAATAATGCATGATGGGGGAAAAGAGGAAACTAATTTAAATCCTTAAACCAGGAAATGGTCCGCTTATGCAATTCCCTCTTGTTTTTGATGGTGTCCCAGGAAGCCAGAGCAGTTAGTCATTCTTGCACACACCGACCAACAGCCACCATGAACAGTTAATATTTAAAATCTAGGCTGTTAACAGAGTATCTATGTTAGGTTTTGCTGCAAGTGAGAGATCACAAATAGTTTAAAACTCAGCGTGGGAACTTCTTTTGTAAATTGAAGGGGATTATTTCATGCTAATTGTCCCTGTCAGAATAGAAAAGTCTGTTAGTAGAGGTGGGATTGTGCATCCAGGGGTTGCTTGCAATATGTAATTTACTGAAAACATACACATGTAGCAAAAATCAAACCAAGCAGCTAAGATTTCAAGTCTGTGCTGCTACTTTCAGATCCAGCACCTGAAAAGGAAACGCTACATAATACTCACCTGGCAAATGTGGCCTGGTCAGGTTTTGCCTCATGAAAAATGGTTTGGCTCAGCAACTGATAAAGTTGCTTGTAATACAGAGGGCTTGCTCAGTAATGGTGTTGTGAAAATTCTTTTAATTATTACACATAATCACTCCTGAACTTTGTGGTAATTCTGTTTTGGAGTACTAAAAATTCATTTAATAGAATCATAAGAACTAAGCCAGTCTGCCTGTTCTTATTCCATACTCTTGACAGCAGGTGCAGTCCATACGACTGTGTTCTTCACATGCAAAGGGAAGTTTTCAAAAAGGCAATGATGCTCGTGAATCCCACAGAAAGTGAGTGCAGGTTGGGTCTCTAATTCTCATTTCTTCTTTTAAAAATTTCTCTCTGTATCTTTTACTATTTTAATCTGACTAGACAAGAATGCCCAAACATCTTCCACAGTTGGTAAATCTGATTAGAAACACTGACAGATAAATATAATCCCTGCTACCCTTCTCATATTCCTAGTTTCACAGGCATTGGCTGTTAGCCCTTAAGAATTGTAAAATAAAATGTAATAACTCTTTCATTTCACCTGTTTGTCACTCTGTTCCTATCAGAGTTGTGCTAAAGGGGCTTTTGGCCCCCATGACACCTCTCCATAGCCTGTGTCAGTGATGATATAGCACTGGCATTTTGGGAAATCCCTGTAGTTTTGGGGACTTAAAGACTGGGATCATGACCTCTTTACTTGAGTCAGTGATCTTACTAGAGAAGTCTCCTGGAAACAAGATTGTAATTTTTGGAGAAAGATGGACAGCCAGCTGCAGGACACAGTTTTTTCCCCAGAACCAATGAGCACCTCTTTGTCATCAGGGTAGAGTAAAAGGCTCCAGAGTGGCAATGCTGTCTTGGCAAATGCCTTTTCCATCACAGAGCTGAACTGCTTAGGTTCCCTCCAAAATAGTGATTGTCAGCAACTCAGACTTTGACCTACTCAAAACTTATTCTACTTCTGTGCATCTGCACTCCTGTTCTTTAAACATCCCGCTGTTCCTTTGAACATGCGGCATTGAAAGGGCGAAGGAATGTACTGCTAGTTCTTACTTTCTGCTGAATTATGCCCTTTGAGTGGCCTCTGAGAGAGATAACACTTCTCAGGCTTGTCACCTTTTTTGTTTGGAAAACCCATTTTTTCCCCTCCAGGGGAGATATGTGTCCTTGGGTTTCTTGCCTCGCAGTCCAGGATAAGCTTTTGCTCTCTTTCTCTGACAAAAGCACAGTGAGTGGAGGGCGACCAGGGCATTCACAGCTGGCATAGAAACCTTGTGAAATACAGAAGCTTCTTTCAGTATAGAGTAACTGGGATGTCCAAAATTCATCCATGGATGTAGAGAGGAGGCCAGGTCCCTCCTGTTGAGCAGATAGACAATCACTGAGAAGTGTCCTTTGCTGCAGTTTTCCTTAGGTTCCTCCGCCCTCACTCCCAACACAGCTGCTAAGGACTGTTTTTAAATCAGAGGGAGATTTCTTTCCCTCCACACACTAAGGTCGCTTTGCCAAACAATTAAACAAAAGTGAAATAGAGAGAGGGGCTGAGACATCATCTTCCAAGATGGCAAATGTTGCAGTACTCATCAAACTCCAGCAGAGTTTGATGAGGACTGCAGAGAAAGAAGCTGCCTTTTTCTGTCTCATCTATGGATGTGCAAGGCCCAATGTATCCAGTCTCCTTGACCTTACCTATGATTAGTGCACATCTCTGTAATTTCCAGAACTGTCTCACTTTAGGAGATTTGATCCTGACTAGCTCAGAGTCTGGCAAATAGCAGAGAGTATATAAGGGGTGCAGACACAGAGAACTACTTCTAGGCTTTCTGATTTGTGAGCTAGAATAATATGTAGCAATAGTGACAGCTTCATATAAAAATGTTCTAAAATACAAAGCTTCTTATTTAGCTTGCTTTGAGTCACACCTCCCCAGAATCCAGCCACCCACAAATGAAGCACCAACAGCTTCAGCTTGACACTTTTAAATTTAGTAAAAAGCGCTTGAGAAGATTTCCAGGACAGCATATGCTTTTTGGGACATGTAGATCCATTTTCTCTGTAAGAAGGAGGGGCTGCTCTGTGCAGCATGAACAGGAGTGTGGAGCAGCAATGGAAATTAGAGTGAATTTTCCCCCATCACTCTAGAGAGTGATTGCTCTGGAGTTCCACCTTGTTAAATAGCTGGCTGAAATCATGCATGATTAATGGACAAAATGAAAATTAGATTATGTGTCTTCACTCTTCCTGTGACCTCTACTTTCTCCTGTATCAATTGAAAGTAGCTGGGGTGGGGGGGAGGGGGAGGGGAGAGAGAAGGAAAAGAATTCAAGTTCTGTATAAAAATCCAGAAGAGAAAGGGAAAACAAAAGGAAAGGTGCAGAGCCCCTCTGTAAAATGTATGCTGTCCACAAGAATCACAGCTTCCGAGGTGTGAGTCCTACAGTACTAAATCTTAAGGAATTAAAATGTGGAACAAATGCCAGAGTTTCAGGGTGCCTGTCTGTAAGCAATCATGACGTCTGTCAATCACCCATGTGGAAGTGAATCCTATGGGGAATTTGGTTTCCCTGCACAGCTGCACATGGGAGGTGACCTGTGGTTCAGATGCAGTCAACCTACTGGAACAGATGCTTTCCCCTTTCTGGAAGGATGTTTTAGTGTGTTTCTCATTTTTGGACTCCTGTTTGGGCTATGAATTTGAACATACGAGTCTTAAAGGCAGAGGTAAATCACTGCTTACCTGCAGGCATGGGGTTCTTCAGCAATTTTGACATCCTTCAGTGCTGTCTTGCGATCAGAGCATGGATCTCTGCACTCACTCAGGAGCACCAGCATGTGTAGAGGCACCAGGAGCCTGTTCTCTTTTCATGCCTCTGTCTGTAACATCAGAAAGCAAAGGTTTTCTGTTGCACTCACAGATTGCTTTGACAGAACAAAATGTGTCTTGCTGTGCCCTCTACAGCTTCATTCTTTGAAGAAAAAAATGCACATATAAGTCCTGTATTCACTTAAAATAGCTAAAAAATCAATATGTTACGTGATTTGCTACCCCCAACGACCTCAACGGATAGGTTAACACAGGACAAGTAGATCAGGAGTGTAGTATCAGACTGCATGAAATTGCTTATTCCTCCCTTTTTTCCATGTGTGGCAACTGACCTGGGGAATTTAGGCAATGGGATTTCATTTGAAGAGACCAAAACTCACATGTGAGTCCTGCCTATTCCTGTGTCTCAGAAGTGTTGAGTGAGAACCGTGCTTTCAGAAGACAATCCGTGTTTTCTAGCTTACATTTTATCCTGCAGTTGTTATTTGGTGTCTTCTTTGAAAGGCTTCATATTCTGTGGCAGTCCTCAGACTGTTTTGGAAAAGGCATCTTCTAGGAAAGGAAAGCTTGAACCTGGCATCTGCAAAAATGGGAAAAGGAGAAAAAGACAAAACATTATACTAAGAAGAACTATTGAGGTCTGATCTCTTCTCTCAGGTGACCAGTGACAGGACTTGAGGGAATAGCCTGAAGCTGAGTCAGGGAGGTTGAACACGAGAAGAAAGTTTTAGCCCCAAGGGTGGCTGAGCCTGGAACAGACTCCCCAAGGCAGTGGTGACAGCACCAAACCTGACAGAGTTCAAGGAGTGTTTGCATTGTGCTCTCAGGCACAGGGTGTGATTCCTGGGATGTCCTATGCAGGGCCAGGAGCTGGACTCTGTGATCCTTGTGGGTCCCTTCCAACTCAAGATATTCTATGATTTTAGGGATTTGCTTCCTGATTTTTAAAAATTCAAGGTTGGCTGCTCTGTGATTGTCTTTTAATCTCCTTTGCATAAGAGTAACAAAAATGCTGTAAGAAACTTCAGGGTTTCCTTTGGGAGTCACTAACTAGGTCATGGGTATTGCTGCTGTGTAAGTACATATAGTTTCCTTAAAATGGTTCTGAAAATCAGAGTCTTAAAGGAAGAGAGGATGGTTCTGTGCAGAAGCTCTTTTATAGGATTGGCATGTTTTTCCATCCTTTTATCAACTTGTCCAGATTCCATTCTTCTTTTGTTCTCGTTTGATTTATCAGAGTTTGGCAGTACAAAACTGAGGTACCGGTAACAAGGACCTCACATGACCTCTTTATGCCTAACATCACTTGGTTCTCAACAGATTGGTTTGGCCACTTTCTGCATAAAGTCTTCTGCTGTTCCACTGGCCAACAGCAGGAGATCCCATCTCCATGGCATCATGCTGCAGGGGCATGCTGAGGAACCCAGGACATGGTGCACCCTTGTTCTTTGTCTCATTCATGCCTTTTTTTTTTCTGACTTCCATGTCAGAATTCTCTGTGCCTGTCCTGTCATCATCTAATGGTTTCTTTTGTAAAGGGGAGCCCTCTGAGAGTGTGTCATCTCTGCTAGGGCTATCTGTTGCTGCAGGGAGAGATATAACTGAAGTGACCCACCTCTGAAAATCACAGTGGAAGACCAAGCACTGTAGTTTTTATCTGGAAGTTGCTCATCAAGGTCAGTCTGGTCCCTGAGAAATCTCTCTGTCTCCTGTTTCTGCTACAGTTCTACAGTGAGCTTGTGATTCATTGTTCAGTTTGCTCCCTGTAAAAATCATCCTCTTGTGTGAAGGGAAAGGTAGAGCCTCAGAGAATTGCAGAAAACGTCTTTAATGAGATGTTTTAAGCTCCTTTGTAAAGGCTGTAATTTTCTTAGGAAGCCCATTGACTCAAATGCCTCAAACAGCAAGTTAAGGACCATGTTCTTCATAGAGGTGTAAGTGGTCATGATACATGTCCGAGAGTTGAATACATGTATAATTGAACATACATTTCTACTTAAGTACTTTGACCAGTCAGCTAACAGCTGTGAATAAGATACTCTGCCCTCTTCTATCAGTTCATGTGCCACTCTCACTTGCTTAGCAAGATATATGCTGCTTTTTACACATATAACTCATGATAATGCTAAGGATCATTATGAGTGTGGTTTGAGAGGTATCCTTGCTTCATCCTTTCAGGATATTGTCCCTGAGGAGAAGGAGTTAGCGTTTAGTACAACATGGCTGTCCAGAAATGCTTGCAAATCAAATGCTTTCATTTGCTGTTTATACAGGGAGTGGGGAGGAGGGGGGCTGCACACCTTAAAAAATGCTCTCACTCAGAGCGTCACTTTAAAGAACAAAGTTTTTTTTAGGTTTGCAGGAGTGCAAAAAGGCATTCCATCACATCCACTTTGAATAATTTGATGTGAACCTGTCTTGTCAGTTAGATATCTGTCTGCAAAGTCTATTTTTAAATAAAAAATTTTTAAAATTTCTTTAAAATATTTTAAAAATTTCTTTTGGTTTGGTGCTATCTCTGTCTAAGCAGGGAGTGGGTGTCAGGAAACCCTAAGTTTCTTTCCAGCCTCTAACACCTCTGGCCACATAACATACTTTGGGTCACTTAGTCACTTCTATTTTTCTTCTTCTCTTACTAGTATAACAGTTTCCCAATGTATCTTTTTTTCATGTTGCCCATCTGTTGAGTTCTGTCCTGTTGGGTTTTTTTTTTGGCCCAGTATTTCCATTATTCCTCCAGCAAGGCATGTAGTCAGGGCATAAGGCATAGCAAGTGGTGATTGTCTGTTCAACATATAGCAAACGTGAGTGAAGAAAAGCAGAGCTTTATTTACGCAACAGTCACAGTCTGTGCCATGGCACCACAGTCAGTGCACAGGAGGTTCGCAGCCACGCAGCTACACATGTTCTGGAATATGGGTACCCCATGTGTTGTTTTTCAGCCTCCTGGGAGAGCTTGCCTGCTAAAGCTGTGCAGTCTGGATCTGCTGTGTATTCAGTGTCATTTTTGTACCAGCTGATAGCATAAAGGCTGAATAAATTTGCTTCATGTTAGACGCGGCCCTCTGCAAATAAACGTACATGTTAAGAAAGCCCTCCATGACATAATTAGTTGTCTGTAAGCCCCAGTATCATTGTGCAGGGTAATTAATTCTGTTTCTTTAAAGAAGCCCCAGAAAGCTATTTGCAGTTGCCACTGGACCAACAAGAGGAAAAAGAAAAGATAAAGCCCCATGTGTGGTAATTACTAGTCCCTTCATCATACTAATGGACAGCTTGTAAGAAATTGAACTGGCTATCAGTGGCCCCCAAGTACTAGCAATCATGCAGGGGCATTGTTTCTCTTTGCCAATGATAAGGGCGACTTGTGGTATCTTGGATAGGGTGCTAATTTTTATCTGCTAAGTGCAAGACGTTTGTAAAAACAGCAGTGGCCTTGTTACCACTTGACATGACACTGGTTTTGGCTGTTTATGCTGACACACCACTGCAGTCTTTTAAAGCTCCAACCTGGGCTCAGACTCCTTAGAGAACTTCTGAAATGATAATGATACAGCATCTGGGCTGATTTCTTTATGCTCCCTGCTCCAAGCAAGAGGGAGAGAGGCAGTGTAGCCCAGTGGATGGTCTGCATTTGCTTGTCAGATTTACTTTCTGTGGTGAAGTGGTGGCTTTTGGAAAAGCAAATGAGGTACTTCATTTATCTATAGGTTGACTTACATGAGGGATAGAGAAGGGAACTCTGTCTGCAACCACTGAGAGGTGGAAAGGAAACAGGCTCCAGCATAGGTTGTGTGCAGCTGGCTGGTGGTCCCAGCTCCCAGCAGTGATGTTTCTGAGCTGTGGCAGTGGCTAGGCTCAAACAGATCTTGCATAGATCTAGGCCTCCTGAACTCAAAAGGCTTAAGAAGAGTGTTATCTACAGCATTTGTTTCTGAAACCTGTGGCATTTAATATGTTGGAGTTTTTTCCTACAAGATTTCTAAACCACCTTATATAGGCTATTAGTGAATTATTTCCCTGTTCTATAATTGGCTTATAAATTTTACAGAGCGGTTATTAGCTATAAAGGGTTGTGACAAATGACCTGTGCAAAGGAGGAAAAATTAGTTAAACTTTTCTGCCCTGCCTCCACCCCTAGATTTAGTAGCTATGCAGGCTTTCCATCTTTGTAGAGATGGGTACCTGTGAGGAGAACAGTGAGTGATCCTAGGCTCCAAGGAAAGGGCGTCTCCTGAGAGGGAGAGAAAACCTTCTGGAGTTCCCCACTGAGACTGCAGTAAGTATTAGTGATGAGCTGCCTGAGTCAGCTGAAATAGAGACTATAGGTAATTGTAGGGGCCCTGATCTGAGCCTCTGCACTGAGAATGCTCCCATTTACTACCCTAAATCCACACACAAGTTGGAACAGTTTTGATGGAAGCAGAGCTGCATCTCCCAAATTCTGTCAGGTCAGGCAAGGGGATATTGCTACCTGCAAAAAAGGGACAGTCTTTACAAAGTGCTAGGAAACCTCTGGCAGTGGTGTGTGACTAGAATCCACTTAATATCTATCAAGGCTCCTTTGTCTGAGCTTCTGCAGAGGCTCATTTTCAGATCTCGACTCTCCAAGGTATCCAGAGTAATTTCTGTATATAAACCAAGCCTTAAATAAATAAGTAAACCCCATCTTCTCAGTACTCCCAAGTCACATTTTGTATTGGGGCTGTTCCATAGATATCTTTTACTTCTGAAGGCTCTCACTTCTACATATCACGTGATATAAATAATACTGCTAGCAATCTGAAGGCTGCAGCTTTTTATGGCCAAATTGTGATATTATTCTCTGAATTCACATTACTAATTTTCCTGCTTGTAGCTGGCATCCGACCCTCTGTTACATGGGGCCATCCTGCTCTGTTCCACTATCAGCTGCCCTGGGATTGCTGCATGTGTAATAAACCTGTAATCATTCGGCCTGAAAGCATGAGGGAAGGTGGCCAGCCAAACATATGTGTAAGATTTTTGCAAGCATATTTGAGTCATTTGTCAGTAGGTTCTTGTTTCCATGGGAATTAGTGAGTGAGAAAAGACATAAGTGAATCTTATTCCTTGCTTTAGCCTCAAGTCTGGCTGCATCAACCTGCAGGCCCTATAATTTAGACCCACGGGGGACTGAGAGCTCATTTTCCTTTTTAATTATTATTGCAGTGAGTAGATGGTGACCTATCATGGGAGGAGATGAACTGTGTGTCTACCTGTTAGAATAGCCCAGCACTGCAGTCCAAATTTCCTTGTGCTGCTGTAAATATGCCAGCCCTGCCCTTGTGGTAAACTAAAAATGCTCTCAGACTTTTGAGAAGCCCAGGGAGTCAATTCCAGATCCTAAGCAAGAACAATTCATCTCTTTTCCCATCCCCCTGTACACACATACACCATCCCCTTGTCTCTTTTTAGGTAATTTATAATCAGCAGTCATGGAGCACTGGCCTCATTAGTGATATAACCATTCCTTCAGTGTTTCAGAAATAATCATTTAGAAAAAATGAACGGTTTTCTTCCCTTGAGAGCCCATGACTGATGAATTTATTTCAATCTGGCTGTCTTGGCTATCTTGCTCACCCTTATCTCCCTATTTATTTCAACAAATAATGTACTATGGGAACAACAAAACTAAGACAGGACAGTCTGGGCAGGGAAGGGTTAACCGTGGAGATGGCATTGGAAAGCTGGGGCTCAGGGGGAAGCATTTTTATTCAAATTCATTTTTTAATGTATATACTTTCTGCGTGTTTGTGTTTGTAGAGGTTTAGAAGCCCTGGGATTTATTCATAGGACACCATTTAGAGAACAGACATTGTCCCCTGAGTGGTCCCAGCCACCAACTTCTCCTGTAGGGACCATCCCTTTTGTAAGAGCAGACAGCTGATGAGCTTTCCATACCAGCTAATGACTTGGGTCTCTCACTAGCAGGCACTGCTAATTGTGACTGCCTGGGAGGGCCACTGTCCTGGGATCCATGTCCTCAGCAGCCCACTCCACTCAAGGTCCAGCTGCATATTCCTCCATCTCCAGGAATCAGCACTTGCAGCTGCTGTAAACCAGGCTCACAGAGGGACTTAAACTTGTGATTTTTGTTATGCCAATGGCCATTCCAATAACTGAGTGTTACACTCTGGGAGCTGAAGCTCCAAGGTCAGTGGCCAAGTACTGGGAGGCAGAGCTCTTCTTCAGCCAACCTGGGTAGCCCAGCTGTGCCATCACTTCCCAGTGCGCACATCAGAATTAAACACACCCTTTCCCTCCAAGCTACCACAGTTACAGTAGGTTTATTTGAATAACAAACACTCTGAATTCCTTGAAATTATGCTTTCTAAGGATTGGCTTTCCCAGTGGGTAAGCTCTTCCTGTTAGACCCCTGCTGCTGGATAAATAAACCTGAGTATGTGGCATCACTTCATGCCATGTGGTTGCAAGCACAAGGCAGCCCTGCATGACAGGTGTTTTATTTGAAGTTTGGGTTTATGTGTACCTACAAAAAGGAACACTTAAAATATAATATAACCCCTCTCCAAAATATAGCCCTTCTCCTTCCCTTTCCCTTCTCATGCAAGCTCACATGTGAAGTGGTTTTTCCACTACGGCTTGTGCCTGCAGATTATTTGTTCCCTAGGATGGCTTTTCTGAAGCATCTGGAACTTGTCATTTTTGTGTGCAGCTGTAAAGTATGTGTAATTTGCCTTGCTCTATGTTTTCAGAAGCAGTTCCTATCCAGATTTACTTACAGGTAGCATTTGTGAACAGTTGACTGCAGGGTTCCAAGCACTGATGCACTTAGCAGCCCTGTTGTATATTTTGTGTATGTGCACACATATTCTTAATGTCTCTTCCAAGTTTGGTTTTCCTTAGTGAGCATGGAATTCATTTACTGAAAACCCTTCCCCTGCTGACTTGTTAATTAATATATATTCCCAAAGTTTTCTTTGCTCCTCTATCTCTTTTATACAGAACTTTCAAAGGCCCAAGCTAGCCAGCTTTCTGCCAGGATAAGAGGTGAGCAACTAATATTTTAAAGCCAGTTCAAATGCTGCTTGTGTCAACCTTCAAATTTAGAGACAAATATCCCCCTTTGGTCTTTTCTATTAAGGCAAAATGATTGTTTCATTATTTTCAGCTGGTTTATTTATGCATTGCTGTCTAATCATCTTGACAGCAGGACTGTAACCAGGTAATGGGGGAATAAGTAGCAGTTGGCTTGATGTCTTCTTCCCTAAGAAAAATCAGTACATGCATCTGCCCTGCCTTTGAGATAAGCATCAGCAGCTCAGGAAGTCTGGGGGGCTGGTGGTAAAACCAGGAAGGCTTGGAAAGGTGGCATTTCTCTGTGAATAGGCAGAGTTCTCAGGGGAGTAATTTAGCACTTTCTTCTTTCCAGCTGCTGATTGGGAATGCTTTCAGCTTTTGCAAAGTCATACCTCCCTTGCCTTAGAAGAATTTACATAACAGGAAGCATAGAGCCATATCTTTGAAATACTGTGCTGGTCACCTTTATTTTACAGATGGAGAAAATTACTTAAAAAGAATTTCACATCAGGCAACAGTTGAGGGAGAAGGGATGGATTCTGAAAGAGAGCAGGTAGCTTTCACTTTGCTGTATAGGCCTCAAGGATATCTCTACTTTCTGACAGAGAAACTCCTGAAAGTCTCAAAGATATTTTTTTCATCTTTATTGAAAAGCTGGAAGCCTTGCATTTACAGAACAGATGTCCTTTGTTACAATTTTTTCATTCCTTATTGAAATAGATACGAGGAAAAATTCATACAACACAAACTCAGAGGGAAGCAGCATTTTAAATTGAATTATTAAAAACCTTGCTTTCTGCCACATTGCTTCATTTTTTACTTCATCACAGGTGACTCTTGGGATGTCACCCATTTGCTGTTGTCACAGCTTTTGCTAGAGAAGACAGAAGAAACTCACCTTGGGTGTCCATATTCAGTGTGAAAGGTAAGGGAAAAAGAAAATAGAGGAGTATCTGTCTTAATCTCTTTTAATCGTTCCAGATCAGAAAGAACCCAGGATCAATCCTGGGCCCACACTTGATGCGCTTTCTTTATGCCCATTAAGTTGAGCTTGTGGTAACCTACTGTAAAACATTAAGACTCCAGACACAAAAGCAGGCTTAGATGCTGTGCTGGCCATTGCTCCCAGATGAATGATCAGAAGTGACAGATCAATACATCCAACAAAACTATGGCTGAAGTTCATCATTAAGGCAGGGTGGAAGGAGGTCCCTCTCTGCAGCTGAGGTTGCTGGATCTAATGGGATCCAGCCTACACCTAATGTGTAAGCCAACTAAACCACAGTTTACACCAAAAGCTTGTAAGCTTCTGGGAACTGTATGCTTGCTAGTGATATTAATTTACTACAAGTCCTTCCTGTAAGCTGTGTGTAGAGTTTCACACAGTGAGCTTCTTTTTTTGTTAATCTTTTCTTTTATGAGGCTGAGTTTAGTGCTGGTGAGGAAAGGCAGCCTGACGTCCATGAAAAATGAAATCCTTTATTTATCCACAGAGTAAGCACCAGCTGTTCCAGCAGAAGAGCCCACTGCAAGATTGAATTCGGCTCAGTCAGGCCTCTCCTTCCCCTTGGTTTTCCTTCTCTGACTGCCTGTTGTGTAGTGAAATTGGTAAAATGGATGTATCATCCATTCTAAATTAGACTGACACCATTCAGTTGCCTTTCAATAGCTTTTCAGGTTTTGTCAAGTACAGTGAGACTGAGCCACTTGCTTCAAACCTGTCAGTCAAAGCAGGTGCTTTGGGAGAGATGTGCTTTACCTTTGAGATTCACAAACTATGGTATATGCTAACCACTAGCAGTCAAGGGTAAAGGAGTTTCTGCATCTACCTAAAGAGAAACCCTGCAAATCCCTGACCACCACCCTGCCCATTACAAAAACACCACACAGAGCTCAGGTGCTGCTGCTGCTTTCACGCAGGTTAGGTAGGTTGTCCTAGAGACACCACTCTTTCAGCATCCTCATGTCCCAGCTGGACCACAGGGCTCTCTTAAAGGCTGAGTTGTAGGATCCCTGCTTGACCAGAATATTCAAGCTTCTTCACTGCCTGAGTCTGTGACCTGTGTGTCATAAGCAAGGTGACTTTCAATGGGCATTCTGGCCTTAAGAAGTGTTGAAGCCTTCAGCAGAGAAGAATGATTTAAGGAGAATCAACAGACTGCAGACTAAAAGCTGGAGGCAGTAGTGAACATTTTAATGAAAAATAACATTAAATTTTCCATTTACTTTTGCTCCCAACACTAGGTCCTGATCCCTTTTCATCCCTGTTATATTGGTTTGTCAACAGCTACTGAGGCCAGTTTTAAAGCTGGAGTAAAACCACCAAGCTTGCACTATTTATCCTAAAGTTTCAGCCTCAGCTGGATTTGCTTTAGACTGTGAACACTAGCCAGCCTCCTATAGTGCTTCCCTTTTTTTTTGCATCTGTTGGTGTGTCATGTAAGAGAATCTAGATTAAGTGTATTTTTCTTCCCCTCTAGACATGACTATCTTGAATGTCTGTAACACTTGCAGGATATGGTTCAGTCAGGGATTCAGATGGATTAATATCTTCCTTTAACCCATGGCCAAGTGCAAGAAATCCTATCCCAAAGCATCCTAGCTTTCTTTAGGTTGTCTGTTTAGACTTCTTCAGATTTCCACAACATTGGCTTGTAGATGATATGAGCAATCCTTCTTACCCTCCTTCCTTGTACGCTCAGTTTTGCTGATATTTTGGGAGTGAGCAATTCATCACACTGAGCAAAGTCTGCCCAAATCCACGCGGAGTGATTGTATTAATGGGAAAGTGATGTTTTTACACAAGAAATCCTGGAACAAAAGCGGTGCCTCCAGTTACCAAGCTGGCATTAGCAACCACGCCCTGTTTCTAGCCCGTGTCCCTCTCTTAACCCCACAGCCATTTTTTAATTGCCTCGTAATATTTTGGCTACTTTCACCACCCTAGAGCCCCATTCACCAGAGCCACCAAAACAGAGAATTTTGCAGAAATTTGTGCAGCAGGATTGTGGCTGGATATGGGATCAGAAGTCACTAATTGTTGATAGCAGCTGGTAAAGCTGCTGCTGTAAGAGTTCTGCGCTAGCATCAAGCCAAGCCACCATTCCCCTAACAAAACTTGCTGTCAAGGTTTTGCTGCTTCCAGCTGATATTTCACACAACTTTGCTGAAAAGTTTGCGGGTTTCCTGACAGACTTACCAGGATCAAGATTTAATGCTTCTTAGCTGGTATGGTGCTGAATGCCATATTTTGGCTTATCTACTCCAGGTATGGAAATAAGATGTGCATTTTCTTATGCAACTCAGGAGCTTGCAGTCATGCCTGAAGGCAAGGCTCTTTTTGTTACATGTAGAAAAGTTGAGGTGAGATTAATTTCTTGCAGTTTCCTTAATTTTTCTAAAAATCTGTTGGAGATGGTGGGGACTAAGTCCTTGGTTTTAATTCCTCTGAGCATAAACTTAGATTTATGTATAGGAGAATAACCTCTAACAAAGTTGTGCGACCAGCAGGTAGGGATGATAAAAGCAGTGATGGCAGAAACACCAAAGAAATCCACATGTAAAGCACAGGGATGCAGGTTCTGGTATAATTTCCACTGCTGGCACATCTTGCTCCCCTACACACGCAAAAATGGGGAGTAAGGAGCTTTGGGTTAGAGTAGGTTGTGCAGCCCTGCATCAAAATGGCAGTGCTTTGTTGGGGCCTTTCTTTCAGAGTTCCTTCTTTCCTGGCTGACACCAGGTAGGAATGAGAGTTACTGTGTTTTCTTGGTGCTTCGCCTTGGTGCCATTCTCCTGTTCTCCCCTCTCCATCCTCCCCTCTCCCCTACTCCCCTGCACTCCTCTTACTTCCCACTGCCCACGCTGAACATGTACAGATTTTATGGTTCACTGGAGAATAAGTGGCTGTCATTTCACAGATGGGCCAGGATGTAATTAGCCACAATGCATCGAAGTAATGGAACAGATGTCTCTTTGTAAACTGTGTGTGTGACCTGCCAAGTGCTCCAGGCGATTCCTCCCAGCCCCCTCTCCCCCTCGCTCTGTTGTTGAGCCAAGGGCTCAGCTCACATTAAGTGTTTGTGTGTTTGCAGGTTTGTTTGTCTCCCTTTCTCATGTAGTCTCTCATGTTGTAAGGCCACTGATAATGTGATGGATTGTTAGCAAGCAGAATCTGCATTTATCGATGGAGTCATTCAAAATAGAAAAGGTGATACCACTCTTACAAGATAATTGGCAGTTTCAAGTTGCTCTTATTACCCAATGATAAGATAATACACCAGTAAAATCATAAATTATTGTTATGATGCCCAGCCTCATCCTTTTTTTTTTTCTTTTCTTTTTTTAACTGAAAATAAAATAGCTGTTCTTCCCGAGCCCTCAAATTAGTATTTATATTTTAGGTAAGAGATGGGCTGTTGGGCTGATTACAATGGGATAATGTACACAAGCTGACAACAAACAGAGCACTCTCAGAAAGTTGCCCATCCGACTCAGTCAGGAACTGCAATCCAACCACCAGTACAACTTAAAAGGGGCAAAACCAGAACATGATCATTTTGTAGAGCATGCTTGTCTCTGTCAGGTACAGAAAATGGATAACTTTAATTCAGCGTAGTGGAAGGTGTCCCTGTACATGGAGGAACAAGATGATATTTAAGGTCTCTTCTGACCCAAAACCATTCTATGATTCTACAATTCAAAGAATTTTCTCCCTTAATGTTATTGATACATACTTTCAGGCTATATCTATGCAGGTTTTCCATTCCTTTAGCTCCTGAACCCTGTGCATCTTAACACTGGCAGCTCTCCAGCTTTGCTGCTTTAGCTGCTCCTGCTGAGGGTTTCATGCCAGTGCTCTACACCAGGGCAGGGGGCAAAGAGATCCACAGAGCCAGGCCAGCTCTTGGCCTCCAACGCTGAATTTGGCTCCACTTACAGCTCAGCCAGGCAATAGAGGAGCTAAACACCATGACCAGGCATCAGTTACTATTGGCAGAAACCTAATGGTGACACAAACAGGAAGATTTAGAGAAAACACTGATTGTATTCTTGATGCTTCTGGGTATTGTCATTGTTTGTGTGTCAGAACACTCATAGTGAAATCATGTAGGCAGTCCTTCTGTCTCTCTGTGTGTGCTTGCATGCAGTTATGGTTTATTTTCACACAAATTTCCTGAAGAGACAGTATTTCTCCAGGGCAGTTTTGATGAAAAGTTCCCCATTAGTTCCCCAGACTTTCACCCAGCAAGCTTAACTTCAGATTGCACATATTCTGAGTGTTAACAGTGGTGAGATACATTCATTAATGATGACAAAAAGCAGGTCTTTTGTGTAGGTAGGACTAAGTTTTTACCTTGAGCTAAAATAATAAAGAGGCAAAGTAGCACAGTGATGTGTGTAAATACACTGGATGTGTGGAACCTAGAGAACGGTATCATAACCCAGGATAATCTTCTGTTTTGTGGATAAGGCATTGGCCTGCTGCCATCTTCAGCCCATGGAGTGGTTGATTAAAGATTTTTAAGGACACAAGAATTTGGGATTGGGGTGCAGCTTTATAGGTACATCTCAGAATAGCCATAGTGAAA
This sequence comes from Lanius collurio, assembly GCA_020086605.1. Taxonomy (NCBI): domain Eukaryota; kingdom Metazoa; phylum Chordata; class Aves; order Passeriformes; family Laniidae; genus Lanius; species Lanius collurio. The sequence goes on from JACBWW010000038.1 coordinate 6,993,678, forward strand.
CGAGAGAAATAGTAACTCAGTTGGTGCCTGCCCTTGAAAGGAAGTCATCATGCAGTGGATTTCTCTAACCTACCACAAAGCTCTTTTCACTTGTGTGGACACATGCACTGAGCAATCCCCATGCTGGCCTGAAAATCGGGAAACACAGAACCTACCAGCCATGCAAGTACCCATCATGGAGGGCACTGGAGCTTTTCCAGTAGTCTTTCAGGTCAGCTGGGTATGTGCACAGGATTGACAGTGCTGGAGAAGTCTTTAGAGTCTTATCAGACCAGCAGCAAATTTTACAAACACTGTAGTGCAGATTCCTTAAAGACCGTATTATGAGACATGAGAAGTAGCCCTTAGTGCAAGAATGTGCATTTCCACAGGAAAAAAAAAAATAAAGCAGAATATGCTATGGAGTTGAGAGTAGTTGAGAGCTTTTAGTTTCCTCTGACAGTTTAAGCAGTAGGTATTTTGTGAGACAAGGAATATGGAGTTTTGACACAGGTTTGTTATGCTGCTATTTCTGGCCAGGTCTTATTTCTGCTGGGCAACTAGTGAAGAGAGCAAGGCATAAGGGTGCAGCCCAGGCCCACAACCTTGCTAAACCCACTGACCCAAAGATCTCCCTGTGGGGCTGAGTGTGCAGGTGTCTTGCCCTGGCAGAGCCATTCACATCTACAGTCACACTTCCATGAAGTGCTGTTGATGCTGGTTCTCTGCAAACCTCATGTGCCCCAAGGAGGACTTCCCTGAACAATCCGCTTCCAGTTCCTTCCTTTGCATTTGGTTTTTTTTTTTATCTTTTGACACTCATCTCATCTGCATTGATGGAAAGTACTCTTAACCGACATTAATGGGAGAGAAAAAATAGTCATGTGCTGTGATTTTTCAACTTGTTTTAAAAAAAAGGTCCTGCGGTTTCCTTGGGTTTCAGTCAACATTGTACTCTGTATGGTTGGTCTGTGATGAAGCTGATACTTGCATGGTATTTGTGGCTAGTTTCTGGTCCCTGCCTTTCAAGAGGCAAAACTTGAGGTTTGTTATGTCTGCAATACAGTAAAATTGCAAAGCAGGTACAGTGGATTGGTTGACCTTTTCCTTTGCCTCGTCTCAGAAGAACAAGCCTATTGTTGCAAATGCAGAATGTCTCGCGTTAGGGAGAAAGAGGGAGTTTCTGTTTGGGTCTAAATGAAGACAGTCTCTGGCAGCTTAAACTCGAAGTGGTTTGTCAATCCCTCATAAGTGACAATTATGCAGCACTTGGGAAGAGACTGTACAGCAGCAAGTGCTTATGACAATGAAGTATCCCTACTGAACTCTTTTAAAAATAGTATACAGTTTATTTGACAAGAATGATTTTGTTTTACTGGGTAAACAATAGCTTTCATGCTCCCAAAGCCTTTTCTCAGGCAAAGCTCCCCCTGACCAGCAGAAGGAAGACTGAGTTGAAACCATGACAATAGCTCTCACAGAACCACAGAATAGTTTGCATTGGCAGGAGCCTTAAAGATCATCTTGTTCCAATACCCCTGCCATGGGCTGGGACACCTTCCACTAGACCAAGTTGGTCCAGGCCCCATCCAACCTGGCCTTGAACACTCCCAAGGATGGGGCATCCACAGCTTCTCTGGGCAACCTGTGGCAGTGCCTCACCACACTCACAGAAAAGAATTTGTTCTTAATATCCAATCTAAACTTACCTTCTGTCAGTGTGAAGCCATTTCCCCTTGTCCTGTCAGTACATGCCATTGTAAAGTGTCCCTCTCCAGCTCTCTTGCAGGCTCTCCCTCAGGTACTGGAAGGTGCTATAAGGTACTGGAAGGCTGCATATAGTATTTAAGTGTATGTTACTTGATTTAAAAAATATGCACATCTGTCTTTTCAAACGCCTATGACAGTTCACACACCATACCAAGATGGTAGTTTTTCTGTATACTCTGCCAATGTACCGTTTATGAATGGAGTAAACTGAGGCAGGAAGCAATTAAGTACCCAATTCTGTCCCTAGCAAATATCAGTGAGGGTCATAAAGTGTGATTCTCTGGTTCTGAATGGTAGGACATGCATTAAATATGGAGAATCATGACTTGTCACTGATATTCAATGCTAGGTTGTGTTAGTGGAAAGAGCTTGCCTGCACATCCCTGTGCTTCCAGTTTATGTGTTACAGGAACCATCTAGCTTGTTAGTTAGTGGTGGGTCCCTGGCACTATGGTTTTGGGGATTGCTGCTGCAAACCAGGACAGGTACTGAGAGCAAAACCACTTACCCTTTACAGGAGCAGTGCAACTTTACTGTGATGTGAGGGTGACCCTCAAGGAAACACAATCAAACGCTCTTAGTTTTGTGCTCCAGTGCTACTGGAGTCTGGCACCACTTGGGCTCCTGTGTAGCTTTGACATGTTTCAAACTGTGTCCCTATGTCCAAAGGCAACTTTATGTACCTTTGAAAAACATGGCCTGACCCCTGACGGCAGGATAGTGGCCTGGCTAAGGTGGCATTAATGTCAATCTGAATTCCTGAGACTTCATGGTGAAGCAAAGGTCCTGCTTGCTGTGCTGTGCTGCAGGGAAAGGCTCTGGGTGCCAGGAGCAAGCAGCCCAGGAGACAGACAAGTGTCCCGGAAGACATGGAAAAAGCCTGTGTCACAGGGCAGGTGAAAGCTGGGCCCAGGATAATCATCCACTGGGACAATCATTCAAGAATATGTATTCCTTTCTCTCATTTTTTACATCTGACTGGTTATCTATTGTTCCTCTTTACTGCAGTCTGCTTGTAGGTCTTCATAGCTTTTAAAGGTATAAGAATAGGGCTTTTTTTCCTCTTTTTTCTTTTTTCTTTTCTCTTGCCTTGAAGTAATCATCTATATTTAGGTCAGTGACATGATGAAAGATGTTTATGTATTTTTTATCTAAAGCTGGAAATTGCCTTTCCGGATATCACTGAATGGAAAAAAACTAATGGAGCCTTGTTGTGCTTTCATTGTTTTTGCAGTGGTCTTCTTGTTTTAGTACTAAGGCACGCAAAGCATCCCTTCCTCACTGCATGGCCCTCAGCTCGCAGCTCCCTCTTCATCCTCTGCTGGCTCCCCTGTACTGAGGGGACTCAGAGAAGGGCAAGGGGAAGGTCACACAAAGTTGTTTCCGTCTCCAGCTACCTGGAGCAGGCATTGCCAGCTCTGGCCTATCAGGTAGAAAATGTGGCACTGATAAATCCTGTCCGCTAAGGAGCTGAGCCTTTTTAATATGCAAGTGCTCAGTCAAAGGAAGTAAACAGACATTTTCTGCTGGGAATTACTAAACAAATGTCTCCCTCCCCTTACTCCCCTTACCATCCTTTCTTCCTCCTCCCTTCCATTTAAAAGTAGGAAATTCTGCTTGCTTTATTTGATAAAGAGGAGGAGGGGAAAAGACATGTACTGAATCATGGTTAAGCTGCTGTCTTCTACCTCAAGACCTTTCAGTGTAGATGTGCTTCATTAGTTTGATAAGCAGACACCAAAAAGGGGGAGGGGTGTGGGGTTTGCATGAGGGGATCTGCCTAGGGGCTGCCCGGAGGTTTAAGAAGATGAACTGCTAATGATGTTGAAGCTGTACCTTTTTGGGACCTTGGCTCCTGGAGGAAAAATGGGCCCTTTTCACTAATTGTGTTGTGCTCAGTACTGTGATGGAAAGGATCTCACAGGGGAACAAAACAGAATGAATATCGGCTGGGCTCTTCCCCTGAGCAGCCCCCTCTCCACTCCTCCCCCATCCCAACCTCCTCCCTTCAGCAGGGTCTCTGGCATGAAGTAATCCTAAACATTGGGAGATAACATTAAGAAAAGAGATTAATTGGTCATTTATTTGGACAGCCTGGTGCTAGCCTTGTGAACTGAACACAGATTTTTAACAAATGTTGTCCAAATTGGCAGTGGAAATGTTTTGATGAATAGCTACCAGCAAGACTGTCAACCTAGGATCTGGCCCTGTCTGTGTGCAAACACGGGATCTGAGGACTTTCAAATGTTGCTCTCTCTAATCCTGTGCCAGCCCCTTTCCTCTCTGATCCATGTCTTGAGAGTGGATAACTGTATTTCCCCTGTGCAGCGGGATATGCAGGTTTTCACCTCAGGTGATATTGAGTGTTTCCAGGTGTACTTATTTTCCTTTCAGCAGCTGGATGCCGCCCCAGTTGGGAAGGTAAAGAGCAATTCCCAGGTGCGCTTATGGATCACCCTGACTCACCATGGCATTTCCTTTCTCCTGCAGGGACGTTAGCCCAACTCAGCAAACTCTGGTATTATACTGTATTCTCTGTGAGTTTTGGGGTGGGAGGGACTGGTAGTGGAGTGACAGGTTGTGCTAGGCTATGCCTGGGAGCATGTTTCCAGACTTCTGCCAGATACCACCCCAGTGAACCCCACGTTAACTGGGATCCTCCTCCCCTGGACAAAGGAGGCAGAAGCTTGACACTTTTTCTTTCTCAAATACCAGCAGGCATAGCAAGCCCAAACCATGCAGATTGATGGGCCTCTAGGTTCAAAAGGGACTTTTTTAACCTAGGCATAGCATCATCCTAAAATTGTATATCCCTGCCACAATCAATGACTGCCTAGTCAGTGACAGGCAGGTGGGAATCACCTGAAAAGCTGTTCAGTAAAGGAGACATGTGGAACTTCAGGAGGCAGCTGGGTACCCAGGGAACTGCCCCAAATGTGAGATTTCCCATGATAATGTAGTGTCTCTGGAGCATTTCAGCAGCACAGGAGTGGGTAGTAGGTTTAAAGCAGAATGTTTTCGTTTTGTTTTGTTTGTTTTTCTGCACAACATCAACTTAATATGCAGAATTCTCTGCTGCATGCTGCTGCAGAGATTGTATGTAAAAGGAATCATTTAAATGCACTAAGGAGAGCTTTGCAGTTGAGAACAAGGCTGTTAGATCTATACAGTCAACAGCACAGGATGCTCTTAATCCTAATTGATGGAGACTGGGAGGGATCCCAGAGGCTGGCTCACTGTGCATCTGTCCTTGTTCCTTTTATCCTTTCCCTAAGAATTTGTGACTGGCTACTGTCAGAGATGGGACACTGGGCTAACAATGTCTCTAAGTGTAAGAATATTATGTTACACTGACTGGAAAAGAATAGAATGAATGCCTGAATTGGGACATGGTGGGATAACTTGGGCAGCCCAGGCTGCAGAGCAGAGCTTTAGGGCAGTGCTGCTGGTCGTGAGTGGTTCCATACATGATTTCCTCAGCATTCCTTTGATGGACTTGGTAAAAGGAGGAGTGCTGGCAGATAGTGCAATAAATGTTGATGTTATATGTGTTGTAAACCACTTCACAGGGAGAGGTGAACATTTCCCAGGGGTTGGTGTGGCAAAGCCAAGAGACAGACTGTTTGAAGTAATGACCAACTGCATCTCTTCCTTTCTTTTCAGAGGTGACTTTATATAGTGAGTGACACAGACAACCACAGACAACCCCAGCCAGAGCTTATTTGAGAGTTTTTGCCCACTTTCCACCCTGTTGGCTCCTGCCTCAGCCCTTTGCCTGTCCTCTGACACTCAGAGAGGGACCGACAGGGGCAGCTGGTGGATGCTCCCACCCAGCCTCTCATTCTGTAGTGCTACTGGTCCTCCCTCTCACTCAGCGTATGTTATATTTGCACTGCTGCCCTGACAAAAATCTCTGCTCTGTCACCTCCCAGCAGCAGAGGTGGGGTGGGGAGGAAGTTGGATCACCCCCACCCATGGGGGGGATGCAAGGCAGTCTGTTCTTGTAGAGAAAACGTGCATCACCTGGGGTGGTGGAGAAGGGACTGTGCCTTTGTCCCCTTATTACACCCATCTGTTACTTCCCTGTCTCTGCCGCCACCGCTGAAACACACAAAGAATCACAAGCATGATTTAAGCCCCAGGAGAATACAATGGCTACATTTGAACAAGCCAATCTGACCTCCAGTGCCCCACTTTTACTGGCCCAGTGCTTCATGCTGAGCTGGGGAGGGCTGTTCTGGTCCAAGCCATTAGCTCTCCTGCCCAGTCATTATTAACTCACTGCCTTTTTGTGGCTTCTGCTGCTGTTGTCAGACTGTTAGAGCATTTCCTCCTTTTCCTATCACAGTGACTGGTTTGGGAGTTCAGTGCTTTCCACATTAGTGGGACTGGTAAACTGGTTTGCATTACAGTTGCTCTTGTTTTCTGTGCCCTCTTGTCATTGCTGTTGACTCATCAGGCTGAAGTGTCTGAGCTTAATTGAAGCAGTAACAATGCAATCAACATTTCTCTCTATTTTTATCTGCATCTCCCCCTTCCCTCTCTTTTTTCTGCTGCTTGACATGCTATTTCTGGGGCTGAGAGCTTGGCAGCCTTGCCAAGGGTTGCACTGGAAGTGAATGGAGCCACAAAGAGAGTAAACCGTTTTTTTTTCTTTTCCTGTGTGCTGCTGGACTCCCTGCATTGCATTCATCTTTACTGTCCCTTGTTACCTCCCTCTGTCATCCTTTCTGCAGCAGAAGAACGCCTGGGCAGAGGGAAGTAATTCTATAGCAGAGCTGCATTGATACACCTAATTAGCATAAAATTAGCATAACACTCTTTGTTTAACAGAATACTCAGCTCTCCTCCTTTATCCAAGTGATGTGACTAGAGGCAGGGAGGAGTGACTGATCTTGGTGCAATCTTTATAAGAGACTGTGGGTGAAGATGCTGCCAGCTTGGTTTTTGAACACCTAAGCATTCACCCTTGGCTTGAGGAGGAGAGCAGAGTGTTCCTATCAGCTATAGCCTATAGCAAGGAGATTATTCTCCTGGGATATGGAAGCTGGAAGTTCTTAAGTCTCAGTAAACATGCCCACTTAGGGGAAAAGTACTGATGTGAGGCAGGAAGGAGTAAGAAAATGTGGCCATTTTGTAATAAATGAAGTAGCATCTTTTGAGCGCAGTTTCTGTGGACAGAGTAGCAAAAAACACATGCAGCTTAAAGGTTTGCATTTAAAAGGATGCCAGCTGGCTTTAAATCTGCTTCTGAAATCAGTTAAGGTTACTATTGATGATGGCAAAACATGAAGTGCCACAGGCACTTTGGTATGAGGCAAACCATTATTTTAATTTTTTCCCCTATCAAATGTCTTGGTGCACTGACCAGCACACGTGTCATTGGTGTCTGAGCTTTTTTCACCATCCCAAATATATGTTTAGTTTTTCTGCAAAGTGATGGCAGGCAGAGAATCATCTGAAAGTATGAAAACATCGATAGAAGAAAAACAGAAGTGAGAGCAGCCATCTGGGCAGGTGAATTTATTGAAAATACTGTAGCTTATGTCTGGGAAATGCCTGGATTTCAGGTTGACAGAGTCCTTTGCCATGAGACATGCCTCTCATTTGTGTGAACCATGCCACCCTGCATCCTCGTTCTGTATGTTTTTAGCATTGTTATTGGACTGCTCATCTCTATTTTGTAATCCTATTGACTTTTTTAAATACATAATTAACATACTCTTCTCCTCCTCCCTACCACCCTGCAGTACAGAGAAAGATTGCTTCTTTGTATCAAACCCAGAATTGTTTTTAAGGCAATAAATATATATCTAGACCTCTCAGCATTGATGCTGTAATCTCTGCTGGCATCCTCAATAATTTCATGTCCTTGTGTTAGACTTTGCATCCCAAATATATATACAAAGCCCAAATCGTGTTATCTAGAGAACAAATGCTTTCAAATCTGTTCAAAGTGTGTGAGAGAACCAGCCACTAAAGCAAAGGAAGGCAGGAGACAGCTGACATTGTTAAATACTTGTTAATACCACTTGCTATTGGCAGTGCCTGAAGTTGTAATCAGCTTTGTCTGTGTGTCTGTCTATGCCTTATGCCTATGCATGTGCCTTTTGGGCACATTTTTGGGTGATTTGTGTGTAGCTGCATGCCTGCTGGCATGTCTCCCATGTGTGCGCTCTGGCGCGTGTGTGCCTGCCTGCTCTGCACAGTCTCTGCTCCGGTGTGTCCCAGCATGTCTGCCTGCATGGGGTCTCTCTGAAATGTGCCAGTATCTGCCTCCCTGTGCTCCTGAGTGGAATATGAGGATGTCCTTGGCTGCCTACACACATCTCTCCCCGTGCCTTGGCGTATTTGTGGAACAGGATGCAGGGGGCTTTGTGTAAGACAGGGCTGGCAGCATTTTAAGATGACTGTGCTCGTGTTGAGATGGAGACTCCATCGTTTCCCTCTGTCAGCCTAACAGACACACCGCTGAGGAAAAGCTATTGCCTTCATGGCTTCAGTGAAGTGAATGAAATGCCGCTTCAAGTCTGTGGGAGTGGGGATCACTTGCAGATGTCAGATCCTTAAAAATGGCCTCACTTAAAATATATGTGGAGAGAAGTAAACAGATTTTTCTCTTACAGGAGGGGCTTGTACCCTCACATGGTGTTGGATTCCCTCCCCCCGCCAAAATCCAGGCAGAATGCTGTGCTCTGAAGGGAAGGTCTTTATAAACAAAACAAAAGGCAGCTGTCAATTTAATCCAAGCTCCCTGATAAAATTCCACCAGAGTTCCTTTTTTCAGAGATGAAATAGGAACCCTGGCAGGCCCTCTTGACTGGCCACATAAATCATTTGTGGTAATTGCTCTGAGAAAGACGAGTGCCTCTTAGGCGCAGGGAGAGGGGCAGACACCCACAGCCACTGCACAGAATCCCAGGTACCCCAGCTGGTGGCGACCCCTGCCCCGGGCTTGGGGGCCAGCTACCTGCAGCAGGGGTGGATGCTGCAAACCTGAGGGGAGAATGTGCTGCAGAGGATGAATAATAGGGTTTCCTGTAGCCTTCCCTTTGTTGTTGGTCCTGCTTTTAATTACCCTAGAGGGATTAGAAATCAGACGGGGGTGGGGAGGGGGGAGAGGGAGGGGATTTGGGGAAGGAGGGGCAGAGAAGGAAGAGAGGGAGAGGGAAGGATGAAGGCACAGGGAAGGTGGAGAGAATGAGATGGAGGTGAGAGGAAGAAGGGAGAGATTGATTTAAGTGACTAGCATTTAGTGTGCAGTGGGGCACAGTTTCAATTAGCTAATATCTCCTTGGATTGGTGCATGACTCTGCATGCTCCTTGTCACTCCAATTAGGAGAGGAATGGCAATAAAAAGCAGAGTACCTGGCTCTGGTGTCAGCTTTTGCCGGCTGCAGCACTGCAGGGGGACAGCTGCTCCGGGAAGCTGCAAAGCTGTGATTGCACTTTCCCTGGGCACTCGTAAAGATGGGGATAATAAAATAACAGGGATCTGAAAGCAGCACTTACAGGAGTGGCCACCAGCTGCAAACTCCAAGAAGAGGGCATTGCTCAATTCAATCCTTTGCTTTCTGGGTAGAAGCAGCAGGGTGTAGTTGTTATCGTATTTAGTATAAATCTGCAACTGCTGCTTCAAAATGAGCTTTTCTTAAGTGTTTGTCAAACCCCAGTGGCCTGAGTAGTTTTGGCGGCATAGCCACGACTAAGAATAAAACTGTAAATTATATACAAAATAGTCAGTGCTTATAAGCAAGGGAGCTAAAGGTGACGGGCATGAGGACCAGAGTGGGAGCCTGGAGGTCTGGCTTATGTTCCTGTTCTGCCACTGGGCCACACTGGACCAGACTCCTCTCCCCTGAGCCCACCACTCCTTGGAACCTACCTGGAGCAGCGTCTGGTTTATGGGAGGGATACTTGAGCTGGGCAGCAGAGATGCATGATGGCACAAGAGCCACTGCTGTGGGAGGACCAACATGCTGGCTCTCAGCATCTTTTAGGTATGCTGCTGGTTCTCTGTGTGAGCCCTGCCTGCTGCCTTGCAGGTGAATATTGCTGTTCAGCAATTTAGCTTTGAAATATAACCTGCACCAACTGGTTCTGTGGTACCCACTTATTCTGCTGATCTTCCCAGGGGAAGCCCACTGCCATTCCTAGTGCAGCGCCAGAGCTGACATGGCCTCTTTTCCTTGCTGCAAACAAGCTGCTCTGCCAGCATGTCAGACATCTCATTCCCTTCCTTCTCTGTGGGCATGAAGCCTAGCTACAGTCTCCTTCTGAACAGGGCTCTAAGAGAAAGACTGAGCAACAAAGGAGTGCTGACTCATGGCTGACAGGCAGCTGGAGTCAGTCTCCCAGACAAGTTGCTAGTACTGTCTCCAGCACGGTCTCTGAGCTGAGAAGAGGGGACAAATATGCTCACCCTGCACTCTCCTGCTGCTCGCTCCCAGGTTCCACAAGTGCCAGGCTCTGGGCATGACCCTCAGAGCCAGTAGCATCCTCCCTTTTTGGGGTTGCCATTTCCATGCTCTTCAGGCACTCCTCTCTCTATAAAAGCACACAGGCACTTGCATCAGAGAGGAAAAAGTAGTTTATGGGCTTGTCTGTGGGTGGGAATGAGTTAAGGTGTGTAGGAGAACAACTGCAAAGGGACAGCACATGGCCTTACACATGTGTGTGCTTACACCTAACAGGGTCTATATATTAAACCAGACTGTGGTAAGTCCCTCAATCACTCTCCCTCCTTCTGAGGGCCCTGGCCTGGAAACATGTGTGAGTTAACATGCAGCAGGTGGCGGAAGTTGCTGTGCCCATCTGTCATCCATCCCTGATCCCAAAGTAGCTGCCCTTGGAGGAAGAGCTGCTTAATCCTTTTTGAATCAGTTCATGAACAGCCTTAGCTCACAGCCCAGCACATTAAGGTGAACTGGCACAGACTGCAGTTTGCGTTAATGGACTGCAGCTGTGTAAGAGAGGCTTTTCCAGCAGTGGAGCTCTCCCTACCACACAGGTAGCCCACTGTGTAAGAGCAGTGGGATGGACACAGCTCCAGCCTCGTCTGTCAGTGCCGGAGAGCTAAATGACAGATGGAAGGTGAGTGAGCTTGCATGCTGCAGGGGAGTGCAGGGATTTTAGCCTGCTTCCCACAAATACTGGGCCAAGCTTGGGGAGCCCTCCTGGCCCAGTCCCCCTCTGTCATCACCAGTAGGTGTGCCAACAGCACCAGTTAGGGATGGGGTTAACCTCCTCCTCATCAGAAAGGAAGCAGTTGATTTCCCTTTTAGGAAAACTGGGACACAAAGAGGTAAAGAGCCAAGCGTGAAGGAGTAGTTTGGAGTAAAGACTTCTGTGTCAGCAGTGGCATCCTACTATTTGTCTAGTACATACTTCTTGCTTTCTTAAACCCTCTGGTTCATTCTAATCAGTTCTGCATGAAAAGTATGTACTGTCTTGCAGGTACAATATTCAGTTTCCTGTTCCATTTATTCTCTCAATTGCCTACATTTTTCCCTTTCTATTCTTAACACTTTTGTAAAACATATTGAACTACTTTTCCTGCTGTTTAAAAATGAACCAGAATTTAAAAAGCACCTTGCCTTTGAGATGAAGCTGTTAGGAATCATAAAATGGTGTTAAAATATCTGCATCTGCATTCTTTTTCACAGTAAGTCTCAGTTCTAAGGTTGCCGACTGAGTGGAAAAACTGGCAGTTCCCATGTGGACTGATAGGAGAGGGCTGATTTCCTGCACTGAAGTCCTTGTGACAGAGGTGATGAAGCCCTTGTGTCACTCAGCAAGGACTGTCACCTCAAGAGCCACTCTCCCACGCTTGCAGATGGGTTCATTCATCCTGCAGGCTGGCACAGGAGAGAGAGGTGAACTGCCCCTGCTCCCTGCTACAGCCTCTGGATAGTCTCACTGAGAGCCACATTTAGTCACTGGCATCTCTCACCAGCTCTGATGGCACAGGAGTGGTTCCAGTTTCACTGGGGGAGAGACAGAGCCTGAGGGTCTGTGGGAGTTCCCAGACCCAGGGAAAAGGAGGATGGCCCAAAGAAAGGGCCTGTCTCTCTTTCCTAGCAGTTCCAAACAGCAATTGCAGGGCCAGCTGCCAGGTGTTTCATTTGTTACATCACTGAATGCATGGATACTGCTTCATAGGATGCTGTCCAGAAAATTGGGCTAGATTCCCCCATGAGACCCAAGCTGCTGAAGTTGGTGTGTTCCAGGTACCTCCCAGAGAGCTCCTTTGTGAACAAGCTCTGGGAAACCTTCACTGAAAGTGTAGAAGTGTCTGCATCTCTTTTAGAGTTAAGTGTGTGGTCATCTCTGTTAACTGTTTGATTGTGGCCCCTTGAAGCACTTCTGAGTCATGGTAAAGTTGTTTCATTACCTGCCTGATTTTAAAATAGTCTTCTTTGTGTCTTTCTGCAGAGTTTAGTAGGGCTCTAGTTTGCACATGGTTCTGCTGGAGCTGGCTTGAGGAACACATTTATTTCTACTTAGCCAGCTGAAATGTCTACCTCACTGCCATCTCTTCAGGTGGAACATTCAGAGATGCTCTCTAAACCTGGCCTGTACAGGCTCACAAGGGCTGGTCGGATCCCAAGGTACTTGGACACCTTGTATTGATATTAATAGCACTTGTCAACGTGAAAGTCAATGTAGGGATATAAAGGTAAGCAAGTGTATGCTCCCAGGACAAAGCTGGAAGCTTCCCACAGAGAATAGGATAGGACTTTTTTACAGTTAAAGTTATCTCCTTTTGGATCTACAAGCTGTGCAGGTGAGTCCCAGTTGCAGTGGGAGCTCTCCCTTATTTTTCCTGGACAGCACAGAAGGTGGTACTGAGGGAGAACTTTACTGCAGGCAACCTCATATGGGTTGGGGTCAGAGAGAAACATTGTACTTGCATTAACCCAAACCCCAGTCCTGTTTTTTAACCTCTGCTATGTGAAATGCATAATCCAGGGTTATCTTTTACTTAAATGTAAGCAATGACTAAACTAAGTTTCCAGCTGTGAATACAGCTTACCCTATTACTGCAGCACTTGGATGCTGACAGATGTGTATGTTACCAGCTGACACTTGGAAAGCCTGATTGATTAGCTCAAATAGAAATTCAGAGATTTCTTTGAAGGGTTGTATAGGATCTTCAGAGCATCTCCTCCATTCAGGCTGTCAGTTCTGCCTTATAAGCACATCTGAAAGGTGGCTGTACAGGTTTAGATGCAACATGGCAGAATTACAGGTTGTTCTAAATTTTTACAGATGTAGAAAAATAAAGTCAAAGGTTTGTTTCAGTTCATTGCATAAGGTTATATGTTAGCTACAGATCTGGGAACTGCTTGCTTAGTTCAGGCTGTGGCATATCTAGCCCCTCCTCTCAAGCTGTGCAAGGTATTAAAGCAGAGAGTCTCAGAATCTAAATGGTATTTTAGCATTATATATTTCATTCTGTTTTCACTGTAATGTCTTTTTAATGACACTACAGAAATCTCTGCAAGGTGTACTTTCCACCTGTATCTTCATACTCAGGTCTCATACATTTGTACTCAGGAGGTATACCCACTTTGTTCTTCCTAACTTGGATCAAGCAGATTTTGTTTGAGCACATCTCTGGCTGTGTTATTCCTTATACCTGAATAATCACGAATTGAATTCCCAATTAGCTTGCCTTTTGCAACTAAAATCCTGTTGATTTCAACAGTATACCCTGGTTTTAAAGACATGGTGAAACTGCTCTCCCAGTGCATCCCAGGGGAACCTTGTAATCTTATTAGATGCACCTGCTGCCATTTCATTTTAACCTCTAAGTTTTTCCCTGCAGCATAATAAATTCAATATTTCTCTGCCACAGAAAACCTTCCCAAATGTGCTTTGCCATCACTTTGAGGAGGAGCATACCTGCCTCTGAGAAGCTGCCAGCAGCACCTCCATTCTCCACTGCCCAGCCTGGAGCAGCTGGGAATCACCTCCACCTTCTGCAGGTGCCAGCAGACCCTCCCAGGTCCCATGGGTGCTCACACAACCATTCCTGGTGTGTGCTCCAGCCCCAGAGAGGCACTGCAAGTGCTTATGTGGAGCTGTGTGGTCCTCTCAGTCTGCAGAAAGTTGGCTCTAAATCTTTTCATGTGGCTGTCCGATCAGTAATAAAACAGGATATAAAGTGTTTTTGCAGCTTCTGGGATATCAGGCCTCTTCACTGCTGGCTTCACAGCTGTTACTTCTAATCAGCTGGGCAGGCACTATAGAAATGTCAATTTTAATAAACAGTCCTGGATTTCAAGTTGAGTTTAGGTTTTACTCGTGGAGAGGGGGGACCACTGACCTTGCAATCTCCCTTGTCAGAGCTGCTCACAGAATACACGTTGCTTCTTCCCTTGCTGTCCTCCCTGTCCTGAAAATGCTGGGGGCGGGGGGGGAGGTGGGGGGTGGGGATGGACATTCAGCCCCTGACACTAACCAGCTTAAGCCCAGGGACCTGGCATCCCAACCTAGCATCCCATCCTGGACAGTGGGTGAGAGCCAATGCCTCAGGAGGAATGTGAGGGCACGAGAGAACTATGGAGCTTTCCCCAAGAGACTCTGAGCTCTCAGTGGTCTTCATCTCAGGGTCTTCAAGAACCACCCACCATGTCTCTGTGTTTAATTAGAGGTGTTTAATTAACAGTGACTCCGTTTGGATCTCAAGCTGCTCTGAGCCCAGACTGTGCCAAACTTGGTAAGTACTGTAGAGCAGCCACTTAAAAATCTGGAAATAAATAAATGGCAGAGTCAGCATCTTGGCTTGAATCCCTTCTAAGAGCCTGACATAGTGGGCTGAGACCTGGGTCTTGCCTTCAGGTTTCAGGTTCCTCTCTGCACCTCCTGATCTGTGCCAGGCCATGAGCTCTCAAAGGAGAAGACCTGCCCTTGGTACTACTCTCTTGCCATAAGGCTTCGACTGCCCACCTGCCTTCCCTCACCACTTCTCCCTGCCATCACTGGCAGTGATGTCCCCCACTCTCACCATCTCTAGATAGGCCATGTCCATCCCATTCCCTCCCCTCTATAAGCCAAAAACACATGGGCATCCTGTAACATTTTTATTGCTCTTTGCTGGCCTTGCTATGTCTAGGAAAACACACAAGTGTTATCCAAGGTTTGAGGAGAATAGCTTCTTGTGGGTGCCATTTTTTATCAAAGCTGTGTGGGTTAAGGGAAGAAAAATAAGAGGAAGAATACTGATTTTTACATTTTTCAGTCACTGCTGCGGAGTCACAAGCATGGGAATTAATCTATTCCCAGGAAGCCACCAGCAGAATTTGTTAAAGGGTATGAGATGAAGTATTCTCAGCAAGTGGAAGTAAATCATGCTGGAAAGAGATAGGGAGAGGGGAAAAGCCACCATGAGCTCCATTGCAGATGTTGCCTTCTCAGCCCAGCAGCGTCGCAGAGCAGACACTGATGTGATTTGGCTTGCCTGACTCCCACCACCACTTTGAGACCCAGGAAAGGCATTCCTCTCTCACAGTGCCGTCAGAAGCTGTTGCACAAGGGGCTCTGCATGTCCATGTGCTGCTTGTGCATGTGCACCTCAGCACGGTCAGAGAACAGGCAGGGTTTCATGCTGATCTTGGGGAATTTGGCTTCCTTTAAACTCAGGATCTCTACTCAAACTCATTTTTTCCCCTAGCAATCCTTCTTTGTCAGGACCTTGGTATTTTCTGGAGACATGTAATATGTGTGGCCATTTCTCTCTGTTGAGGAGAATTGACGTGTGGATTGTAATATGTATTAATTCCCTGTAGGAACATTGAACTGCTTCCTTTGCCCAGGTGGAAAAGGATAAACACAGCCACTGACATGCTGTTTAGTCTGAAAATAGCCCACTGAATGCATAATGAAGAGCCTCCTGAGGTGTTACTCTGCATGTTAAAATGGTGTTCAGCAGCCTGTGCTGTCACACAACATAATTTCACAATAAATGTGCATCTAATCAGCCTCCCAATAGCTGACTGTCACCGTCTGGCCATTAGTATTGCCTGCCTGTTCAATGGTAGCTGCATCTTTGGGAAACAAGAACTTTGTCGGTCCCAAAATATGTCTTATGTGTGAGGATGACAAATGAGGAACTCTATGTCTTGGCTTTGTGCTCAGTGCGCATTTCAGGCTGAACAGCCACTTGTGTTTAGCTGGTGAGGACAAAGGAAAATGAACATTTTTCTTCATGGGAGGAAAATGGGAGGATTTCTGAATGATCAGGGGAAAGAGCACCCCATGTCCTTTGTAAGCCTAATGGAGGCAGAGCGGCTGAGTGTCCTTCAGTGAATGATGCTGCATCTTCTGGTGCACACAGTCCCTGCCGGCACTAAAATAAGACTCGTCAACCTTCATCCTTTGAAATGCAAGACAGGGTTTGAGCAAAATGGCTCAGGTTGGAGTCAATTGACAAGTGGCTTCTGCTGTTTAATTCACACCCTGGTAACAACGCTTGCATGAGTGATATATAGACAACCACTTTTGTCTCTGACCGTTTGACAGCAATTAGGGCTTCACTCCAGGGGCAGAACATCATACTAACACTGGAGTGCTGGAGATGGAGGTTAGGGTAAAGAAATTAGCCATCTGTCTGGTGGAGACTGTATCCTCCAGGAGGCAGTTGGATGTCAACAACAGGCAAAATGTTTCCATTCTCATTGTCCCACATTCAGTTTTACACAAAAGCATGAAAGACACACAGAGCCCCATTCACTCCCAGTTATATAGAGGTCTGCCACCAGCCACCCCAACAAACACCCTCTGGCAGTTGCAGCGAGTGGCAGCTGAGAGCTGATCCCTTCTGTGCTGTTTGCAGAGCAACCTGTCAATTTTGGCTATCCTGTCATGGAAAGCTGAGAGGCAGGGACATAGGTGTTCAGCAGGGGAAAGCAGAGTCTGACTGTAAATGAAGCAAAGTGGTTCTTACAGCTCTTCACTCCAGGCAGGAGGATGAATCCAGTGCAGGCCTGGGCCCCGCAGCACGTTTCTGTGCTGTGAGTCCTGGATACAACACTGCAGCCATGCAGGAGAGAAGCAGGCAGATCTCATCAGCCCTGGGTGGCTGTTTATCAGCTCACCCAGGGTGGCCATGCTCCACACTGCTTGGAGCAGCGCATCCATCACACTGATGTTTGGATCCTTGATTTAAGGAACTCATCACTGAGGACAGTCCCTGTTAGATTAGGCTGGTTGAGGGTTTAGGGAGGATGTGTTGACATTTGGTCATGTTAGTCACACTGAGCTACACAGCCAGAGAAAACTGCCAGGTCTCTTGCTGCCTGCACTGAAGAACTGTTTCTATAATTTCTACTGCAAAGGTGTATTACTTTTTTTCTTTTCTTTTGTTTTCTTTTTCTTTTAAGACACCAGTTAGCTACAGCATTTTCCAGACAGGAATCTAGTTCCAATAAACACAATGCCCTTGCAAAAGTCCCCTAGCTTGATGATTTAAAAAATTCAAATATAGGACAATTTTTCTTGCTTGATTTTTACATGTGTCTGTGTGTCTATAGAGAAAAGTGCTTGTGAGAGAGCAAGGGGCAGCAGAATATGTATTTTCATTGTCTGTAGTTGTCAGCTTCAAAGCATAAATTATCAATAGCATAACTTGATTCCAAACTACTGTCATGGTAAAAAAATACAGCTCACCAGTAAAGTACCTCTATCAGCCTTCCTAATGTGCAAAGAAAGCCACACATGATGGCTAACATATGGCTCTGGCCCCCTGGTGTGTCCCAGATGACAACTGGTGTCTCCCTCCAGATCCTTCAAACTAATTCTGTATATTTATTAAGTGGAAGACTGTAATGCAAGTTAACTTTCTGAGCTTCCAAAACTCAAGTGAGACTTGCAACAGTGACAGAACTAGGAACTCTGTTTCCTTCCTGAAGTCTCTCAAGTCTGCCTTGCAAGTCTTGAATATCAGGCTGTTACCTTTTCCCAGTCTCATGTTTGACATGTTCATACTTCTACACTCTATGTACTAACTTGTGGTCAACTGGGCTGAGTTTGGACAAATCTGTTTGGCTTCCTCATAGTGGCAAACCAAGTTTTCTTTATTAACAGTAGGGGCAGTCCCCATGATTAAATATATTTTAAATCAGTGGTCCCCATGCACACCTGCCTGCCCAGCAGATGGTACCTCCAGTAGATTTTTCAGGATATCCCAGCAGATGTCCTTCTCAGTTGTCTTTCCTCAGCAAATGCTTTTCATTTTTGTTGAGTCCCTCTCTGAACTTCCTTAGTTTTTGTTCTTGTTCCCTCATGATTTGTGTGGAGTCCTTCCCAAACCTTGTTATCTGGCTAGAGGCAGGTAGTCAGACCTGCAGTGCTGACAGGGCACATTTTGTCTCTCAGCAGACCCAATATGACTCATGGATGGCTTGCCAGGATTACTTGTTTCATTCCTGGTAGCCTTTAATGAAAAAAAAAAATCGTTACATTTATACAATAAACATTTCACTAACCACGTCAACTTACAGAACTCATAAATTGTTCCTGTGGCTGTTTTAGGGAATGAAGATCCAGTAAACACCCTGGCACAGCAATGCCACAGGACACTTCCTGCACCTTCTATGAAAGTAATAGATTTATTATTTCACAGATTTAATATTTAGTATTTCAGAGCAAAGTTTGGTAGGGATCCCTTCTTCTTACCCAGTTGTTAGGATTTAATTACATATTCCAGAAGCAGTCAGTACCTAAAGTGGAGGACTGATGTAAAATCCTCCGACCTCTGACAGTCCCCCACATGCCTTGGTAGAAAGGAGCAGGGAAAGCAAAAGATTAAGTGGACAATAATGACAGTAGAATCCTTGGGGGAAAAATGTGAAAAGAAAGTAAAGGAGGAGAGAAATTTTATTGCTTCTTTCCTTTTGTGTCATGGATTGGGTTTGGATGTCTCTCTGCAGCTGCTGCTCTTGCTGCTGCTGCCACGGGTACTTAATATTCATTATTTTAGCACAGTTAAGGAAAAAGACTTGAAATAAGCTCAAGAGCATGACACTGGGTAACAAATGATTTTTAATTCTGTCCTCCAGCATAAAGTTTCAGATTCATATTTCAAAGGCTATATAAATGGAAGATCCCACTGTGGATTAAAATAAAATCCAACTGGTGGATATGTGGATCTGTAAATAGATGCTGGTGGGTTTTTTTTTCCTAATCAGTCTGGCTGCTTAAACTTTCAGTAGTCTGAACCTGACCACAAGTGCAGCTCTGTCTTCTGACACAGGTACTTATTGAGAGGCTTAACACTGTACCCAGTGATTAAGGATGTTCACAAACATGAGTTATGAGTGAGATTATTATTTCAAAACAGGCAGGTCACAGATGAGCTCAGTACTGCAACAGGGCTTTGAGGTGTCCTGTCCCTCCTGGCACCCCAAACTCTGAAATGGCCTCATCTAGGAAACCCCATTTTCTACAGAAAAAGGTGTTAGGTGTTGGTATAGAAGATGTAAAAATGCTAAGCATCAGAAACCTACCTAAGCAGTTTACACAGAGTGTTCAAATTATGTGGCTAGAGATTCTCTGAGAGGCATTTCTGGTGAAAGTGAAGATTTTCTGGTGACAGCAATAGTTGGGTGTTACTGGCTCATTTACCATCTTCACTGTGGTTGTGATCTCTGCGATCTAAAATTGTTGACTTTTGTTGGGACTGATTTGTACAATACAAGTTTCATTTGGGTCAATAGAAAAAAAGCTGGTGTGAAGGAAAGGGCCATATGTGTGCCTGCCTGTAAAGTCCCTGAAAACAGATGTTTCTGTTGGATAAAGAAACATGTTGAGGCTGAGAATCCTGAAGCACTTTACATGCTGCTGCAGGCTAATATGGAAAAGTAGGAGAGGGCAAGGATGGGCCATGCACTAAAACAGGGAGCTGTTGAGAATGGGTGGAGAGCGGTCAGCGTAAAGAATCAGGTAGAAGATTTGAACAGAAGCTACTGTGGCTTTGCTGCCCCAGAATGTAAAAATTTGTTTTTTCCCCTTCCCTCAGCCCGCTGTCCCTTCTCTTTCTTTGCATCAAAAGTGGACACAGCAGTAAAATTTCTCACAAGTGTTATTTCTTCATGAAGGGTTACTGCTTCCTGACACATCTCCTATGATGTGAAGTCTGGGATTTGCTGATGAAATGAGGTGATGAATGTCACAAGCAGAGATATATGTGGACAGCAATTAAAACTAAAGCTATGCAATGTGTACCATGGCCTAGAGGAGAGGCGGATCATTTAACAATGAGAAAAATAAGAAAAATAAATAAATGCTTTCTTACAGACCTTGGTGCAGTCCCTCCCTGCTTTCCCAAATTAATCCTGTTAAGTTTCCACAGAGGGCATGTATTGAGGAAAGCACTTGTAATTTGTTGTTTTCCACAAGGATGGTTCCCTGTGCCTTTGGAAAGACGCTTTTGCTGAAAACTAAACAACAACAAAAACTTTCCCTCCAGGAAGCCAAAACCTGGTCTTTGAAAGTGTACAAGCATATCCATTGTTTTTGGCATGGTCTTTGTGCAAGCGTCCAAGAACAAATTTTGCTCTGTAAGCAGTGAG
Organism: Lanius collurio; assembly: GCA_020086605.1. Classification (NCBI taxonomy): domain Eukaryota; kingdom Metazoa; phylum Chordata; class Aves; order Passeriformes; family Laniidae; genus Lanius; species Lanius collurio. The sequence goes on from JACBWW010000038.1 coordinate 7,014,002, forward strand.
ACGTGTGGACAAAGCAATTGCATTCTGCACATGTGTCACAACACACTGGAAATATTATCCCCACTGTATATACATCCAGGATCTCATAGTGGATTCTGAGCAAGCTGCATCTGTATTTCTTGGCTTGTAATGCTCCAGATAACAATTTAAACTTAGGGGGAAAAGTCTTAAGAAATGGATATTAAGCAAGAAGCAAACCTATCTTCCAATTCTAAACATAACTAAATCCCCACACTACAACAACTAAATGCCATCATAACATTTTGTTATATTGACAACTCTATAAATAAATGTAATCAATTTCTCCATGATTTTGCCTTAAGTTTCTGCCTTCACAGACTTCTTCAGGGAAAATGGTGTCTCTTCTCTTTATCTCTTTTGGAATCTGGCCATGTATAAGCCAAATGGTAATGTTGTTACACCATGGGATTTTATCTGTCGGGTTTTGTCCCAAGACTTGGATTCCTGGAGTGAGATGACTGAATGTCTCACTACGGCTCTTGTATTTTTTAAGCAAGTTTCTGTACTCCATGGATGTAAAGTTTTACCATCTGGAGCAGAACCAACTGCAGGTGTATTTTCTGTCCTTAACTCTCTGGTGGAGAAAGGCAAGATGAGATCCTGATTTTGAAACATGAGAGAGCTGCAGCACTGAGATTTGCAGCATTCCAGAAACCAGGAGCATCTTGTAATTCTGTGAGTTTCTTGCAGAAGCAGTGATTGCCAGGGAGACACATCTTCCAGTGGTATTTACAGCTTGATGTTGATTGTATGGCACAAGTCATTAGAAGCCTGACAACTTTCTTATCCCCTTCAGTAGTGTGAGTAGGGTATTTCACTCCCAGGCTGTGGAAGCTTGCAGATCACTTTCTTGCCTCTCACTTTCCCATTGGGAGGTGCGTGCCAAGTCTCAGCAACACTTTGGAGCTGAGTGAAACTCAGAGGCATCATTCATCTGAGTAGGCACCTCAGGTTAAAGTTAAGCTCCCAGATCTCTCTCAGTGCCAAGTGGCAGCTTCAGGGAGTGCATCCAGGGAGGGTGCCCAAGTAGCACCTTGCTGCACGTGCAGGGATGTGGTTTCACTGCCAGTGCAGCCTTCACCCACTGGCACGTCACCCCTCCTTGGGTAGGGACCCAGCAGGCTTGTGACATGTTGGTGGCTCTGACAGAAACCTACTTGGAAAGCTTCTGATGGAGCTCATCAGAAGGAGGCTTGTAGGGAAGGCACCATTCCCCTTTTGTGAAATGGCAAGGCAGTTTTACTCCAGAGAGCCTCTGAGGAGGCTCCTCTCCCAGCAGCCATGCAAATGAAAGACCACAGATAAAGGCAACTGGGGAAAAACACCCACCACATTTTTCCTTTGTACCTAGTTTGACTTTCTTCTTTCAGATGTGAAAAAAAGAGCTGACAGAGAATGCCTTCCCTTCCTGCAAATGAGATTTCAATACCCAAAGAACTTGACGGTGTCCCTCTCTATCTTATTCTCTGACACAGTGGAAAGCTTCAACTTAACCCTGGTAGTTAAGCCATAATTGTCTGAACTGAGCCGGGGGGGAGCTGTGGAAAAGTGACACATGTATCCGTTTTTCTTTTTTTAAATGTCACTCATCCAACTGGCTTTTAACAAGAGCACTCTCCAGGCCATCTCTAGAAGGATCTCTCTGCTAACAGGGATATATATCACAAAGTTCTTGATCACCTCCACTTCCCAGGCTTTTCATTGTTTGTTAAGGAGCCTTGATGTGCTGTAAGATTCTCTCATTACAGTAGTTCCAGTGCATTGGACTGAAAAGTCCTCATGGGAATTGAGAGATGGGCTAGGTGATCTTCTCCATCACTGCCTTCTGTGATTCCGTTGTTCATACATGACACTTTCTCTAAACAGTGCCCTTACAGAGCACTGCTGGCAATACAGGTCTAAAATGCTAGGATTATTCAAGGAGAGCCTTTTTAGCTCAAAGCACATCACATAATAGAAAGTATAGACAGCTTAACCAAAGCAGTGGTTTTGCAGTCTAAGCATCTGGTGCATACTCCGGGGACTGTGGCTTGACTCCCATTATCTGCCAATCAGGCAATGACTTGGCACGGCAACTTTTTGGGAGCATGGCACATTGCTCTGCAGAGCTGTCACCATGCTGAAGAGCCACCCCAGGAGAGCAGGCTGCTGAGCAGCCTCATATCCTGGCACATGCTCTGGCTGCTGGACCAGAGCCTTGGCGCAGAAGAGCTCCACAACTTCCTCAGTTCTTCCACTCATGGGAAATCTGTAGGATTGCTCCCTGTTTGGTCTCCTGTTCACTGAACTTTGCTTCCTGTGGACACAGCAGTGAGTGAGTGCTGGTGGCGTAGCACAGCCTGAGAAACACCACCACAGCCATGAGCACTGTCAAAAGCAGCCTAAAACAGCAACCATGGCCCACCTTGGCCCTCATCTCCGCATCCTCCCTTAAATCTTCCAATGGCAACTGAGCATTGCTCTGGTGCAGCAGAGGTGCCTGTAAGGAGGGGCCAGGTGTGTGCCTGGTAGTGTGCTGCGCTCAAGTGACACCTGACAAAGGGGAAGCAGTTTCCTGAAGGGGGAACACACAGCTGTCAGCTCCCAACAACTATGACGGATTAATGGAGCTCTCACCCTGGCAGAAATGAGGAGATGCTTGTCCCACCATCCACAGAAGCTGGCACTGCCTGGGCCACAGCAAAGCCCTCAGTTTTAGCCAAGAATCCTGCTGCCTGCTCCTGCCTGCTCCATAACCTATGTTTTTAGTGACATTGCTCAAAGGAAGTAAGAATCACATAGGATAGAGGAATTTATTTTCTTTCTTCGGTCTTGAGGAAGGGGTTTTTGTCAGTTGATTTGTTTAGGTGCATGCAGACAAGAAATACAATTCTGGGCTTTTATCTGGAGAAAACGTTTTATCTGAGGATGTAACTAAAGCATGCTGGCACTGTAGCTCCCTGGATCCTGTTGTCTTGCTGGGGTTGGGGCAGTTTGTTGGAATCGAGGAACTGTCACTGTTCTGTCTGTAGGGGTAGGGATGCTGAGGCATCAGGCACAGCAGTAATTTGTTAAAAATCTGGACTGTGAATATATCAGGCTGTCAAACACCAGTCTTACAGCATCTTTTCCTGTGTAGGGTTAATAAAAACACATCCTGCACACTTCCTAGGCTGCATACACCCACCTGCCCCCTTTTCACCAGTTAATGACCTGTCTGGAAGCAAAGAAATTTTCTTGGGAGACCAGTCAGCTGTAGCCAGGTTGGACCCCAGGCTTTTTGCCTGAAAGAAAACAAATTGATCTAAATAAGAGTCTGAAATAAGTTGCTTTTCTTCCCATATCAACAGCATGCAGGACCGTAAGACCACAGTACTTCCTTACATTGCTATTGACAGAATGCTCTGAATCCCAAGGAGCTTCAAAGAGGGACAACTTGTTTACATTTACTAATTTTTGTTCTTGCTTCAGAAACACACAGAGCTGTCCTGTCATTGAGCAAAGAGAGGTATGTTCTGTCTGATCGGAATTATTTGGATGGTACAGAGTATTCTCAAAGCTGAGATGAAATGCAAACAGGCAGCTAGCCATCACTTGAGAGAAAATGATAAGATAGAGTAAGAAAGCACCTATTAACAGAAAACAACTAGTTTTGCATCCTTGCCTTTTCATTATCTCAGTAGGGAAAGGTTCTGTGTCATGTTCATGCCTTAACTGTGGTGAAGTTAAGGGGCCTGATCCTTCTCCAAGACTGAGGCAGTAGATGAGGTTGTGGCCAAGGTGCCCCATGCTTGCCCAGTGCTGGAGAGATTGTTCAGGAGCCATGAGAGCATCAGGCAAAATGCCATTTAAAAACATCAGGGACAAGGATTTGACAGGATTCTCTGTCTGTTCACTTGCCCTGCAATTAATACCACAACCCATGTGTAGATACTCTTTAATGGAAAAGAAAGCCTATGTTAGATGTGTGGTGTTCTTTATGATTTCTCTCTCATGAAATGGATCTTACAACTCTTAAAATTTCTGAAAGCCGAGGAGGAGGAGGAGGAGATCTCTGTGTGCTTGGTCAGCACAATAGTGCCCAGTTCTCCCTCCTCAGATTTCTCCCCCTCCCATCTACTCATGAGCGTGGGATTGGGAACGGGATGTATCAATTCAGCCTTATACCAGCAAGAGAAGAGCCTCCTCTGTTGCTATTTTTGGGTTCCGTGGGTGCACCCTGCCTGCCGTGAACCCAGCACAGTGAAGTGTTTAATTCAGCCTCCTCACTCATTTGAAAGGATGCTGTTGAGCACTCTGACCACCACATCCCCACTTTTACAGCTGGCTGTGAATTTCCGAGTGTACAGTGATATCTTTAGCTCTGACTCCAGAGATTTCCTGTGGAGCTGTGAGATGCAATCTCACAAGCATGCTGGAGCTAAATATACTTTCTGGGCTGACATGCAGCCTGACAAACAGGGGCAGTGTCAACACTAGCCTTTTCCAGTGCTGAACAGGTCGAGTCATTCTGAAGGAGGTGAGGCCTAGTTCAATTAATTAGGTAATAAGTTTGTTTTGATATTTAACCAATCTTTGGACCTCTCTGTGCTAATCTTGTTTGTCAGTCCCTAGAAAATGCCATGTGACCTGCGTTGCAGCACTGCACTCAGCTTTGGCAACCAAAGCCATTGCGGAGGAAGGTTTTCACCCTCCAGGCAGACTTTGGCTGCAGAAAAGTGTTGTAGGATTTTACTTGTGGAAGGCCACAGCCTTTAAGAAAGATGAGAAAGTAAATTTTGAAGCAGTCCAAATTTAGTGAGGGATAATAACAGTAAAAGCCTGGAAATGAGACACACAACACTGGCTTGTTTTGCGTACGATCACCGAACTGCCAAATTGGTGCCACGCACTTTAGACCATAAGGAAATATTTTGAAGGAATGAAATAAAGCTAATTAGTCCTTCAGGTTATGCACCTTGATTTTGTCATTATAGATCTTCAGTTTTCTCCTGCAAACAGCTGTGTCCATGCACAGCACCTGCTGAAGATGCAGCAGCTTTCCTCTTCTGCTGCTGTGTTTGTTTGGCTGTTAATCTGAGTGTGGAGCTGTTTGGTTTTCTAAAGCAAGGGTGCTTCCAGGTGACAGCTATGGCTGTCACTGCACTTACAGTCACCATGGAGAGCTACAGGACAAAGGTTCACAGTCAGCTGTGAGGAGGAGCAGCAGGAAGACAAGGCCATTCCATAAGCTTCCTGTACCACTTCCCTCAGCAGCTTGTGAAGGCTTGTGGCTCTGCCTTGGCTTGCATCTTTGCTGGTTTTAGTGGCTAGCCAAAGGAGTTGGGGTTTGCTGGAGAATTGTTTCTGAAATGTCAGAGAGAGGAAGAATGTAGTTAATTTATGCTTGGTGTTTTTTTCCTGAGCATTGTCACCATGCTTTTTCAGGCAATGGTGTGTTCATATCTTTTAAGAGAGAAATGTAAGCAGTGAAAACACGTACTACCTTAAAGTTGTTAAGCTGGTCGGGGGGTTTCTCCCGGCCTGGGCTGGATGGGGTCAGAGGCTCAGACCCAAGAAGCCGTAGCGAACCCAGAGAGGTGATCCCGTGAGGAACCGTCTCCCAGGGGGTCGTGGCTTCTCTCAGCTCTCAGCCGGGGCTGCCTGCAAAGGTGCCTGGCTCAGCAGGCTATCAGCTCTTTAGTGATTCAGCAGTGATTTCAGCTCGGCTCTGCAAGGCAGAACCCCCCTTGGCCAGGCCTGGATAGAGAGAGGAGAGGACTCGGCTGGTGGTTCCGCAGAAGCAGCTTTATTCTTCCATCTTCCACGAAGGGGTGACCAGAGACGAATCCTCCCCCGACTCACAGCAGAGAGGTCTCTTTTATGGGGTACAGAGGTGGGCGTACAAGGGTGAGAAACCAATGGGTACTAGGGTATTTTACATACAGTTTCCTAGAGGATCTTGGATCTATCTTTTCTAACTAAAAAGGCTCTTTGTTTCCCCAAGAGGGGCCTGCAGGGGGATTGTGGAACCTCCCTATCTCCAGGCCTCCCCACCAGGGCAGGGCCTTGTCAGACCCACGTCTGGAGATGTTGCAGTTCCCTTTATCTAAACAAGGGCTTCCTGCCAAGACAGGGGCTTGTCAGACCCTACACTACTTCAGCTCAGAGTAACAGATTAATTTGGAAGGAAGCCAGCAAAGAAAACATGCCACTTATAGTTAAACAAATATAATAATGCTGGTTGATGAGTATAGGGCAACAATGTACATTGTTAATGTGCTATGCTTGTTAAGGAGATGGTGTTTTCGCAGTGACAAACTGAACACTGAAGTCTGATGACTCTTACAATTTGGAGATGTCTGACAAAGTTACACACATGTCACCATGCTAAGAATCCAAATCCTTTTTATACAATTGAATTGCCTTACGGGAGTGCACAGGTATTCTGGCTCCAGGACAAGGAAGTGTGAGCACTGCAGCTGAGTTGCTGGAGATGTCTGTGAGGTGTAAAGCAGCACAGCACTGGAGAGTCCTGACACGCCAGTGGTGTGGCCTTCCTGCCTGACCGTTGGGTTTCTCACAGAGAAAATGCCCCAGATAACACCCTGACCACTGGCCATCTCTGGCACTCCCTAGAATGTCTTGGAGAAGAGGCCAGATAACTTTGGAAAGGACTGGAATCAGCCCACTGAAAGCACAGTAACTCAGTGGATGTAAACTAGGCATTTTTCTAAAAGTAAAACCTCCACTGCATTTCATTCACAGCCAAATGGGTAAAGACTTTCTGTCTTTGTGCCTATCTATGGTAGCAGATCCTTAGCAGCATCTTCAGCTCCTTGTTTCCCAGAACTAGTTGGTAGCTTTTTGTGAAGCCCAGAAAGATGCCAGCACCAGGATGGATGATGATTCTGATGGACACCACAGCTGCCAGTCTGTGTGTCAGAGATACCTCAGTCTTACATGTGTGTTTTCATACATAATATCTAGAAAATCAGGTGTGCGGTAATTAGGTTAAAATCCAGTGAAAAATCAACAAAATGTTTGCAACCCAAAGGATACAGCTCAGCATTTTCAGTGGGCTACCATGGAGATTCCTGAGTGTTTTGATTTTTGGACACTAAGAAGCAGATGAGAATCTGCAGACTCACAAAAATTGTGACACTCCTAGTAGTGATGACTACATCTTTTATTTGAAACATTATGAACCCAGCTTACCAGCTGGAATACGGCACAGGAATATCACCTCACATGGTGTTAGGGGGAATATTTGATTAGTGAGTCTGCTAATGAAGCAACAGTGCTGCTGAAAAGTGACCCAGACCCGTTAAAGCTGTCTGAAGTAAGAATTGTGATTCATTTAGGTGTTTCCTACTAGATTCCCTGTCTATTGCAGTGTTGTAGGTAGTTTTGGAGAAAAAAATTTTTAAGATGCTAATGACAGTTACAGCTACAACCTAAGGAGGTGAAACTAAACAAAAGAAGGATTCATTAGAGAACAAAAGAAAAGCTGGAGACTTTGAACCTAGGAGTCTCCCACACATTAACTAGGTGCACTGCCAATATGCTGCAGATGTGTGGTACGTGAACACATAAGGTAATGATATGTCTACAAAGGGCTGAATGCATCTGTTTGATATTTTGTAGTGAATTATATTTAAGCAGGTGGGAAGCTGCAAACTCCCCAGTCCCTTCACATATCACAAATAAGGTATTAAGAGGTCCAAAGTTATCTTCTGCAATTTTTGTAGACTCACAGCTGACAGCCACACCGTGTGTTGGTAAATTGGAACCCTGCTACATCATTGGGAAGTACAGCCAGTGGTTTCACAGAGCCCCTGTTGGCTTTGCTTTGGGAAGGATTTGAGGTATCAGCTGTCTGGGGGAAGTCCTTCAAACACAAAGGATAAAGTAGCTGGAAGGACGGAGGCAACCCCTATCACTGGGGATTTCAGAGGCTCCCTTTTTCCATGGTTCACCAGGTGAATACTGGTGGGATGCTCAGAGAGGGACCCATGTTTGGGACAGGGCACACACAGACCTCCCAGCCAGCCCCTGTTTCCACAAATACCAACTGATTTCAGCCTGGGGAGCAGGGGGTGTGCATAGCACTGATTACCAAGAAGACTGTGCAGTCAGACTCAAAATAATTTGGCTTCCAAATCAGGATGTAGTCACTGGGAAGTGACTGCTGTGCCAGAAACCCAGGGTGTAGCAGAAGGAAGCCCAAGCAGAGGTACTTACACCAGAAAGTTGCACTGCAGGAGTTTGCCCAACAACCTGCTTTGTGCTTCACTGCAGAAAATAAAGGAACATCAGTGTCCAAGACTGTCTCTTGTGATCAGGATTGGGAGTTCCTGGCTTTACTTTAGCTTTTCTTATTCCTTCCAAGGAGAGTGCAGTTGGGAGATGTGGGTAAGATGTGGCTTTTGCTAGTGACTTCTACAACAGTGAATCTGAACCCTTACGATAGGGCCAATGAGATTGCAAGGGAAGCAAGAGAGGGAATGGGATTCTTGCAGCTGCAAAAAGATCAGGGTCAGAATGCAACTGCATTACAAACACTTATTCATCTATAGAGATGCAACCAAAATACGCCATTAGCACCAAGTTCTTCAGAATTAGATTTATTTAGCTCTAGGTGCATCTGTATAGTTTCTCTTGTCTATTTTTTGCTATTGCACATTGGTTTCTCATTGAGCATATGATAGGAAAAGTATCAAAGCTGTTTTGGAAGTTCTTTAATTGTAGGTTGTTCCTTTTTTCACTATACATTATGAAAAAAAATGTAGTAAAGAAATGTGAATGCTCAGCTAGAGGAGGTCACTAATAATCCATGCAACTGCCAATGCCATTAGCTCCTTTGGATTTTGCACTGTATGGGGCCTAAAGGAAATGTTTCCTAAAAACAGCCATCTAACTTACAAAAATGAGTCAGCCAAACCTTCCTTCAGCAGAGCTGCAGCTGCCTGAGCATTCTGAGCAGTGGTAATAGAAAGCTGCAGTATGGATGCTTTTTTCCTTTTCTCAGGAGACTCAACTTTACAAAGGATAAAGAATGATGGATGGGAGATCTGCCCTGTTTTCAGTTAAATAACTTCTAATATCACCTAAGAGGGAGCAGAGAGATTCTGTCATCCCATCAGTATTTTAGATTTGTGCAGAGCACACCTTGGTTTAGTGGCTGGGATTTTGAGTCACCAGTGCTCTGCCACTTCCTGTTGTTTTTTTCAGATACACATATAGCTTTGCATTGGGACCCCGAGACATGGTGAAATTCACAGTGATGGCAGGGTATATTAATGAAGGGCATCATTCTTTGCAAACAGTAGTGGTTTGAATTAATAACTCCAGCAGGACTTTTCTAAAATTTGCATTTTTCTATTCCATGTCCTTTTTAAGTTACTGAGATAATGAAATTACAAGGATGAAAGTCGGGGCAGGGGGAACCCAACTTAAAGTCTGGAAAATAATTGCTGTATTTTTTCTAAAGAAAGACTGTAGTCTTCATTCCTGTTAGTGATAGCTCAAACAAGGCACCGGAGTTGAGTGGCAACTGCACCAATTAGCAATGCTGCTGTTGGTTTGTGAATTGCATGTGAAATGTAGAATTTGTCCAGAAGTGCTAATGCAAATTGCTCAACAAAAATGTGCCCTCTGTGTCAAGTCTTTTCATTTGTTCTGACACACTGCTGTCTCCCCATATTTCTCTGATCGGTAGATCCCTCTCTCAGTTGACAGCTACCAGAGCTTATAAGTAATGAAAATATTTCTTATTGCCATTAGCTGTGTCTCTTCAAGGAGGGCTCCAAACCAGCACCAGCTACTTGCTATACAACATAATTCTGACTTTTATTTATAGGGTATTGGACTTCACATTTACAGACTTAAATGCTAGAAGCCCAGTAAATGCCCAAGATTTTACCTGCACAGAAGTTCAAAGACCTGGTTATCTGCCATGACAGTAATTTGGTCACTTTGCATGTGTTCAGCATCCCCTGTTATTGTACATGGTGATAACCTTTGTGCTGCAATGGAGGGGGCTGTGTTAAAATTGCCGTGGGAATTGTTACTTAACATTTCCTGGCTTTTTCAGCAGCTCATCCTTATTTAAAAGAAGGAGAAGTGAAGCAAGGGCATAGTGAAATGTTGGTGTTTTCACACCTACAGACTATAAAATAGTGCATTTAGCTGTATGCAGATTGAAGTTGTATTTGTTACACTATTTATTGCACCTCTGAGCCATAGTCCCAGTTTAGGAGTCTCATTGTTCTGGGCTCTCTGCAGATGCAGGATGTAGATGTTTCCTTCCCTACAAATACTTCTATCCTAAGAGTAAGATAAGAGATAATCCAGGGAGACAAACACACCAGAGAGTACAAGGAAACAGAAGATGGCTGGATATCATGGAGACAGAACTACAAATTTAACTATACTGGGGATAGAATTCAGGGTCAGATTTGTGTAATTTGGAGGCTGTCCTCCTGAGAATGAGATCCAGCAGGGAGAAAAGCGTGAAGGCATTCCTAACTAAAATGTAACATGTGGAAAAGAGTGGGTTGTGATGGGGTGACAGAAAGTCTCAGCAGTGAGCAAGAGATGATGTGTGAGGTGGCATATGCTGCAGCTGAATTTGAGAGCAAGGGAGGCTGTTGAAATCCAGAGTAAAGGGCTGCAAGAAGAGAGATGGCACAGACAGGATGACAGGCAAAGAAAATGAGCAGGACAGCAGAACTTGGGCTGTCTACAAGCAGGGTAAGATTGCAAGTGTCAGGGTATGAGGCAGCAGGAGCCTGGCTGTGGGACTGCACAGAGCATGAGGGCACAGATAATAACCAGGCCATGGATTGAGTGACAGTCAGGCCATGGTGTTGCCCACAGGGACTGAAGGAACAGGAAGGAGAGCAGGCCTAGGGAATAAGATGAGAGCCTACTTCAAGCTTGATCTGACAGATATCCATCCACAAGACAATCCCAGAGGCAGGGCATGAATTTAGTCGGAACAGGCGGAAAGCGGCCAGGGACAGAGAGGCAGGTCGGTGAGTCACTGGTGCAGAGAAGGTTCCTGAATGTGTACAGAGGGAGAGCTCACTCAGAGACACAAAGGAAAGGGAAAGGAGACAAGGGATGAGGACACAGAGCCACAGAATAGCAGCAGGTGGGAGGGTGAGCAGTGATGAACTAGTCTGAGTAACCCTGAGCACACATGTGAAGGTGGTGGAGTCAAGTAGGAGCACTGGGGAAGGAGGACCAGATTTCCAGAAGGAGCTGACAGGCTATGAGAGAGAGCCTGGTGTAGTGCAGACCTGCATCCAGATAAAGGAAATTAAAACCTGTGGTTCCAGTTCTGTGACAAGAGAGATGTGAAAGCCTGTTTGGAAAAGAATCTGTTGGAGATGGAACCTAAATTCAGTCTAAATAATATAAATCATAAGCAGCACACTCGATAAGCTTAAAGCTGACAGGGAGAAGAGATAGAGAGTGAGAGCTGGAGAGTCACTAGGAGTCAGCCTAGTCAAGGTTGACTCCTAGTGACTTTTCTTTTTTAAGCATAAAGCATGCATGTGCTGCAATGGGAAAGAGCAAAAGAAGAGTGAGATATAAAAAAAGAGAAGGCAGATGGGGGCATTTCTGCTAGCTGACTAGCTTGTCCACTGCTTAATTTCTGTGGCAAGCTTGCCTCTTTATGTCTTGGAATATCTTAAACCATTTACAAACAGCTTAAATATCCCTTGACCGTGCAGCCCCACTTTAAGCCAGTGTTAGTCGACAGCTACTCACCACAAGCAGAAATTGAGAAGAGAAATATAGCTCAAACCTCCTTGATGGTGTTAAGTCATTTATTCCCTCTGTCCCAGAGAGGACAGAGCACCAACCTTGGGCGAGAGTTGGCCAGCCGTAAGAGCACGAGGCTTTCTGTCCAACTGGTTTTGTTCCAGAGCAGGGGAAAGGGGATAGCAGGGGTGGAGCTGCGATAAACAACCAACCAGATCAGAGCCCGGGCTGCTTGAACATTAGACAAACCCAGCTATCTCAGAGTCACATGGCAGGGACCCGGTCGGGGGGGTCAGGGGGGTCCACTGCAACAGGGCAAGAGAGATGAGAAGAGAGGACCCAGTGAGACTGCCAGGACAAGCAGAAGGGCTGGGAAACACTGAGGAAGCCACCTCCTCTGTGGCCAGGAGCAGAGAGCTGGGCAGGATGGGAAGTGGGGGTAGAGAGAGATCATGTCTTGCTTTAAGTCTCTTATGGGAGAGATCAACACAATCCTGTGCAAAGACCTGTCTCCAGTGAAGGTAAGGTTTCAAAAGTGAGTCAAAGGCTGCAAAAAGGCAGCTGGGGTTGCACTGGGAGGGCTAGTTAAACTGGCAAAGATAAGTAGGCATTAGGAAGATGGCAGCATAGAAGGAGGCAAAAAAAGCATTCATGTTATGGAGGAAGTAAAAAAATATAGAAAAAAAAGGAAATTTAAAGCTTAAGCAGTATCAAGGCTATCTAGAAAGCCTCAGACAGCATTAATAAGTGCTTGATCAGCAAAGCAAGCTATGCCTTAGAGACCTGGAAATCTAGGGATAAAGTCAGTTCTTCTAAAACCTGAGCTGAGTTAGGCCTTGCAAAGGAAATTAATTCAACTGTGAGGTTTTCCTTAGTCATATAAATAGAGTGAACCATACAGTATGGGACATGTCGAGGTTAAAGACCTTAAAGACAAGCTAGGCACAGCTCAAATCAGAGTACCTTATCTCAGTTTTCAGTAGGACTAAGATGACTGAGTGTTAAAGTACAGGCCAGGTGGCTAATGGAAACACAAAGAGCATATTCAAGAGTGAAGAAAAATCAAATGAGTTTCACATGCTGCAACTAGGTGATCTGGGTTGCTTGGATTCAAGAATGTTGAAAGAACTGCCTAATGAAATCCTACACCTGTTGTGCCATCCCAACCAGCTTGGTTTATCAGCAGCTAATTATGTGAAACCACAACAAAGATCCTGTGGCTTTGCCAGGCAGCTGGACCACTTCCCTTGGGCCTGCCGGCTATCTTAGGGAAATATTTGGCTCTTGGTTTGAGATGGAAGTCCCACCTCCAGAGGGGCTGCACAGACAACCACCTAGAAACAAGGCAAGGGAGTTATTCCAGCTCTTTGAAGTCACTGTCAGGTAGAGGAAGATCATGGAATTTACGCATGAATAGCTACAGATGACCATTCCTCATAAGCACCAATGCTTTTATCAGTCCCACTCGTAATCTGCTGAAGCCCAACAGGGATCTGGGTTACTGGGTAACAAGGTACATTCTCCCTCTGTGTCCTATATGGGCACAGAGCAGAAGGATGGCCTCACTGCACCCGATCCTGCTGGTGTGTGATCTCCCTCTCCTGAGGGCACGGTGTGAATGAGGAAGAAGACAGCAGTGTGAAAGGAGCAGTTGTGAGCTGCAGATCACTCCCAAGCTGTGCCAGGAAATACCCAGGAAGACAGTGCCACTTTACTGTGAGCACCAGGGACATGGCAAACACCCTCCCTGACCCCTCCCTGCAATCCTGCTAGGCCAGAGACCAGTCACAGGGTCAGGGACAGAGCAGGAGAGGTCCCTGGAGCCATGCACGAAGAGGGCTACTTTGTGAGAGCCTTTGCCATACATTTTTCTGTGGATATTTTTTTGCTTCGGCAGAAGCAACACCATGGGGGTGATTGCAGCTTCTTCCCAATTTCTGAGGTAAGGTGCCTTCTGCATATGGGAAGGAGAGCATATGGCTCACTGTGTTTATTTCTCAGCCAGGATTCTTTCAAGCTTGGCAAATTACATGCTGCTTGCTGAGGAGCAACACAAGTGTCAAGTTGGAATTTCTAAAAATGAAATATTTCATTTATCACAGCACTGAGAAGAGGATCTGAAAAACACCCATAAGTGTGAAAAAATACCTTTTGTTTATGCTCAAACAAAACAACCAAGAGGAAATTTAACAAAATTCCTCCTAGAGTGAAAAAAAACTCTGCAGTCATCCACAGGAGACTTCAGGCAGCTTTTGCTAGGTGTGAGCTAGAGCCAGGCTCTGTGAAATACCTCAAAAACCAATGAGCTCCATGGGGTCCGAGTCGTAATATGGTACAGGCTTGGGTCATTAGAAGGAAAGGGGCTGCCTGGTAATGGGGAGTGTTCACTACTCGAGAGCTCTATTAGAGCATCTTTTTCTTACACTTTTGCTTTTTTCAAGCCCCACATTTTTCCCTGTGTGTGCTTAGAAGCTTTTCTTTCTCTTACAGTATTTATTTTTATTGTGTCATTTTCCCTCTGTTCCCCCTTTTCATTGGCCCTGTATGAGTGTTTGTTTAAACCATTTGCCTGCTTTCATCTTTCATTTTTCTTCTCTCCCTCTTTCCAGGGCCTCTCTAGCCATGATTTTCCTTACGCTTCACATTAGCTTTCCTCCCTCCTGCTCCAGGATGGGCTTGAAGGGGGCATTGATTAAAACTAAAACCTACAGCAGGAGAATTTCTATTAGGCACCATCTTCAGGGTCCAGTGGCCTCCATGAGCTCAGCTCTCACTTTGTTTTTCTCCAGAACCAGTTTCCAAAGTCCCAGGAAATCGACCAAGATAGAGCTAAGCTGGCACTGAACGGGCAGGTCACTGCTCCTCTTCAGGGGCTGATTTGTACCCTTGGAAGCCCTCAGCTATGGGAGAAGGCAGCGGGGATATGGCATGGAAAACTTTTGGCACGGGCCAGGTTTTCAATTCTCTCCTCCTGCCTTTTGCTCCCCGAAGGTTCCCTCTTGCTTTACGAGTGGTAGGGCACAGTGTGGAATGATGGCCCAGTTTCATGCAGCAGTCTTTGAGGGGAGTAATTACAGCCTTCATAATATGCTTAAATTATAAGGTTGGGCATTTCAGTGTTTCTTCAAATCCTTGCCCTCCTTCCCACCCTGCCACCAGCCTTGCGTGGGGGCCAGTGCTTATTTCTCCCCTTGTTTTTTTAAGATATAGATGTAAAGAGGCTATTTTGGTTTGAATTTGGGCTGATCCACTTTTTTTTTTCTCCTAAAAATAATAAGACCAATAAAAATTGCAATTACAACTTATTTGTAAAATAGTTATTTGAGATAAATTAATACTTCTCAGTGCACAAACCCAACCATTATATCCTTACACTCCATACCATGCTGTTAGCTAGTGAAACTAGGGATAAACAAAACTGAAAGCAGGAGTGATTTCCCCTGCAAAGGTTCCTTTCTTGGGGGAAGGGAGAAATCGCCAGAGCTATTATTCATAAAAGAGAAAATGAGCCTGGTTTTATTAGGCTGGTTAAAGTTCAGTGGCATTCTGTTGAAATGCTACATTCCTGAATCCCATCGTTCTTGAATTCCATTGGTTGTGCTCACGGTTTATGGAGTTAAACCCGTGGGCTGGAGCAGAAGTGGGTGTGTGGGGAGGTGCCAGCAAAATGACAGCCCCTTCTCTTCACAGGCTTTGAGAAGAACTTCTGCCAGCCTTTAGCTCTTAAACAGGGTTAGAAATACAGTTGCCCCTTTTAGAGGCCTCTGTTACCTACTTCATCACCAGAAATGAAGACACTGGAAAATTCCTAGAAGAAAACAAAAATACACCAAAGTCTGACAAATCCTGTTTGTTCTATGGGCAGAATAAACCGTATGGAAAACACAAGGAGGAGAGATGAAAAGAGGTGAAAGGAAAACAAATTGGCTGCAGAGGTCTGGTGTCAAACATCAGAGAAATCTTGTTTGCTCAGATACTGTATGAAAGACCATGGCAACTGGGGGTGTGGGGGGAGAGGAAATGTTTGCAGCCCCTCCTTGAGGCTAGATGACAGAGGAAATAGGTGAAGCAACCTGCTCTTCTGAGCCTGCTGCTGGAGCTGGAGTTGTGAACCAGCATATTCCATCCCTTCCTCCTATACACTGTTTTTTCTGAGGCAAAAAAACATCCCCAGAAGTCTGAAATGAATGGATTTGTAATTCCCTTAGTCTGTCAGATGGTACCATTCTGAGAAAGGTGGCTTTCCTGTGGGCAGTCTGATTTAGAGAGAGGATGAAGATCCTTGCAAGACGCAACAAGTCACAACATTACAAGGAATTAAATAGAAATACTTCTGGGGGAGTATAGGAATGTGCTTTCAGGCTGCCCTGAAAACACTGGGTAGAGATGATGGTTTGCTGTGACCTAGTGTGTGGAAATGGAGTAATATTTTTGATCCCAGTAATAGGCTGATAACCCGCCTTCTTAACACACACACACAGTGCCTGTGTGTCCAGTAGCAGCTCAGGGCTGTGTAGAAGTGAGGGCTGTTCTGCCTTGTACATCACAGACATTCAATCGCAGTAGTGTTGTGCTTATCCAGAAAGGCATTCATCCTTGAAGACATCAAATTGTGGACATCTGCTGTTTCTGATGGGTAATGGAATCAGAGGTAAAAACATGATTCTTCTTTCTGTTTTAAATCTGTCTTCAACTTCCAGTCCTTGTATCTGGTTTTGCCTTCTTCGCTGGATAAAAGAGCTCTTTAAGGAATTTCGTCCCTCATGAAGGTATTTTTATCCACCATGGTGAAAGCATCTCTCTGTTCTTTTTGTGGCTAGCTAAATGGATTGAGCTCTTTAAATCACCCACTGGCAGGCACTTGTCTGCCACAAATAATTTTTTTGTCTTCTTTTTCTGCTCTGACTCTAAAACGTAGATGTCTGATTGTATACATTTTTCTAGTGTCATTCTTCTTATGCAGTGTGCAGGATAAGCTATCTCCTGGCTTCTATTTGCTTTGTATATTCAATATCCATTCACTCACATGCCACAGAATGGCACAGGAAATTATGTCTGTTTGTCCATTTTGCACATTCACACCCTGCTTTCCAGGCTATGTTTCTCTCAGCTTTTTGGGCAACATTTTGTTCCCAGATGTGGAATACCAATCCTCTGTTGATTTCTGCCAGTTGTTGCCTGGAACAGCCCCCTTTTCCCTGAGATACCACTTTGCCACCCTGGCCTTCAGTGGAAGCAGATCTGGCTCCTCCACATCCAAGGGCTCCAGTATCAGGCTGTGCACAGTGGAATAATGGACAGACTTGGCTGTCCTTGCCTGGTTCTTGGGGCTTCAGCTGGTGGTTTTTCTGCTTGCTCTGAAAGGAAATTGTGTGATTGCTTTTAGCTGCAGTTGGGGGATTGAATGACATGTGGAAGGAATAAATTGCTGCATTATAAGGAAGAAGCACATAAGATTTGAGACAAAGAGGAAAATCTCATTTCCACTCCCGTTTATCTTTTTACTGTGCCTAACTGTACATACCACACATGTTACTCTGACCTCCTGCAGAGTATCCCATCACTCCAGTAGAGCCCTGGAAATACACTGGGAAGACACAGGATTTATCTTCCTATTGCTTCACTAAGGATCAGTTTATCCACAGGGGCCAACTCCCATGAAGGCATTAAGTAAGCAGCCAGATCCCTGCACAAGTTCATCTTACCAGGTGCCCTGCAGCTCTACAAACCTGCCCAGGTGTATTATGCTGACCATTTGGAAAGAGTGGCTGCTTTTTGGCTCTGTCAACAGGCAGCTCTTTGGCTCCTTCAATACCTGGTTTTGCTCCGAAGGGCCAAGTTCTTGATTCTGCCCCAGGCTGCCTTAAAAGTGGGCAGTGGAGGCTGCAGGGGCAGGAGGGCTCCTGGGAGGCTGAGCCAGGGCCAGCCTGTGTTTGAACTCACTCTGTGGCACAGCTGAGGAGCCTTGGCACCCTCCTCCCTTTATGTAACCAGCTCTAGGCTTCACCTGTCCCTTTGTGAGGACCCTGCAGTGGAACTGCAGCACCACTGTTCCCGACTGGAATGCCTGTGACTCTGCTTGAGCCACTGTTAGCAGGAGAGAACTGTTTGCAGCCTGAGAGCAGCACACAGTGGCTTTGGGAGGTGTTAAAAAGAGCCAGAGTGAAAAATCAGAAATCACATTGTACCATTCCCCAGATATCACAGCCTGAGAATAAAACTTGTGTTTCCCCTCCTAGGGCGTCTTGTCACTCTCTTCAGGGACTACCTGCCCACAGGACACCCCCATACACATATGCCCACAGGCACACGAGCACAGGGCCCTGGGGGAAGGAGCTGGGCAGTCCCCTTACTGCTGCCGGTCCCTGGGAGTTACAGGGTGAGCCAAGCTGTGAGCATGGGCCACTGGGGAGACCAGCATGGGCAGCTGCAAGGGTGATATGCAGCCACAGGCTGGGTGCTGATGGGAGTCTTTGGAGAGTGAAGCAAGAGGCAGCAGTGCCAGTTGGTGGAGGAGGGAAAATGCAAAGGCTGAGCAGAGCGTGTAGGAAGGAGAAAAGGATAACAGGGAATGAGGAGGAGGAACAGGAAGTCTAGGGGCAGGAAGGCTCAGGGTGCAGTAGGACAATGAGGGAGATGTCAGGCAAAGCAGGAGCAGTGAAGCTTGGATTAGTTTGGTTTTTAAGCTAAGTGTGGAAGAGCTGCACTTAGCCTGAGTTGCTTGCCTTGGTGTTCAGCTCCTGTGGTGAGATTGCATCTGGGCCTGGAGCTGCCATGGCTTGTACAAGGCAGCCCAGTAGAGTCCAGTGTTGCTTCCTTCATTTCCAGTTCCCTGCTACACAGCCCACTGCCAGGTGTCATCTCCACACACTCCCATCAGAGGATAATAGCAGCAGTGCTGGGCTGCAGAGCACTGGGGAAAGAGCTCTGCTCCCAGATGCTAGGGAGCATTTTCCTGCCTGCACAGACCTTTTGCCTGGGCTGTGCTCTTATTTTCAGGACACTCTACCCAGGGCTGCCCACAGTGATCTCAGAAGGGCCTTTCATCATCAGTTGCAAAGAGCTTTTGCTAAGAAAAAAAAGGAAAGGAGAAGAAATATTCTGGGCAGGAGAGTGGTCTAGATTAAGAAGGCCTGGCTTTAAACCTGTCAAAACCAGAAACAGGAAGCTTTCATGATGTACCTCAGAATGACTAAACACACAACACTGGAAATGACACCTTTGTGCTAGTCCTCATATTTTCTTCAGCTGCTGCACAGTGCACCAGGCTCACGTCAGCTGGTGGGGCTCCTTCCAAAACTTTATTTCTTTTAAACTTCAGAATTAATTTATAATATAATTCAACAGAGAATGGAATGCTTTTTGCATGGGGTGAGTGTGTCCCTCAGCTAAACCCATGTGTGCATTAGAAGCTAGGACAGTAGATCTGTAGGAACATTTTTTTGAAGGCAATTCAGTGACAATTTGGGCTGCAGCCCCAAAGGCAGCTGTGCACTGAAGCTTGCAGAGGAAGTTCCAAGAGATGTCACTTCACAGCATGCCCTTTGGCTCCTGGATTTTTTTCCCCTTCGTTTTTCTCTGCCTTGTAGTGGCTGCAGCAAAGGCTCCATTATTTGGCAGCATGGCACTGCTTTTGTCTATAAATTGAAGCAGTTGGCCTGTTTCCCAGTATAACACAGGGTAGCCAGTTACGCAATTGGTAGCTTGATGACTTCATCTGAAGCCG